>JAUBOD010000755.1:3194813-3307526 GCA_032353885.1 Nothura maculosa | reverse complement strand
TGTATTTGAAAACCTCGTATGGAAACTGCTAAGATATTAGTAAAACTGTACTGCTTTGCCATGAGGAAAAATACTTATTCTCGTTCAAAAAATAAGTTACTCATATTTGGAAATTGCAAATTGAATGTGAATTTTCACTGAATTTAACATCCAAGGACTTTTCTCCAGGAACTTTGAAGGAAAAAAAAAAATCTGTATTTCCTACTGGAAAAAGATATGACCTATATGCAGATAAATATAGCTCACTGAAACCCAGCATTAAATTACCTGATGATAAGTGATTGAAACGTTAATCTGGACATAAACCACTTGAACGATTTGATGTCCTATTCACTGATCATGAGTTTTGGGATATTAGTGGCTCCAGCGGTTTTGCCCACATAAAATACATTAAATAGGATTATAGAATGCAGGGATTATGTTAGATAAGATTTGTAAACTGTTTAGAAGGTATGTAAACACTTGTGCCTCATGGCATAAGCCCACCTAATAACAGGTTTGAGGAAAAAAATACCTTGTCAAAGGAGTTTATTGTTGATTTAAAGGGTGGTTTTGTTTATATCTATACATGTGTGTGCATATATAGGTATATAAAACGCTTTGTGAAGCAGTAGTAACTAGTTACTGATCATCAGTGGGATTATTTAGAATATTTAGTATTGGTCTTATTGGACTAGTCTTCTTTGTGCCAGCATTAGACTAGAAAAGAAATGTATATGCTGAAGTATTCATCATTTATAAAGTGAATATAGTTCTGGAATCTTCTTTATAGTGAAATTCTTAAGCAATGTTAATTTTTATGCATAGTCCTTCCCTGAAAACTCAAGTTTTAGTCTGCTGCATGGACTTTTTCCATGTTTCAACAAGGATTGAGGACTCAAGACTATTTGTCTGGAAAATAATCCCAAATTAAATGAATTATCTCCATATTTTTTATTTTTATTAGCTGACTTTTAGACTGAACTAGTCATGATAATTTTGGCAAATATAACAAATGTGTTGGGGGAATTGTTTTAGCTAACAGTCAAAATGCAGTGAAGAAATAATGATTTAAGTATGAAGAGGTCTAAGAAATTTCCACAGTCTAAAATATTTTATTTTAAATCTGAAAAGGAAAAAATATTTCTATAAATCAGATGAAACGCAGAGCATGCCTTCATTATTATCTCTTTGTGTGGAAATAAAACTGTGGCACCTTCACTAAGATGCAGAGACTGAAATTTTACAAGACTTTAAAAATGAACATATTTCAGGGTGTGTTAAGCCTAAAACCTAGAATTATCAAATGCTAAATATGTGGTTTTGAATGTCGTTCAAGACCTCTGATAAGTTGATCCTAATTTTGGTGGCCTAGTTTTTTATAGCTTCTTATTTCCTGAAATATGTTCTGTTCTTTAGCAGAGATAAACCTAATTTCAGTATTGCATATCCTATTCTTGGGGCTGCACATTCAAGAAAATCCCCCAATATTGATTATCTAAATGAACATTTACATTAAGTATTTGAACCAAAATTCATTAGCACTGTGGGAGAGGGAACACAGAAATAGCAGTGAGTATCTTAAGGCTGGAATTCTAACAGGCATTTGGTGCGGTTTGATGTCTCTCCTAAATGCCGAGGAAAACGGTCAAATTTGCATCCGTCATTTTCTTTATCGCTTCTCTGCAGTCGTCTGGTGCATATTCTGCACAGGCGAACAAAAGAATTTTGATTTCTTGATTACTGGAGAAAAGCCATTGAAATGAGCACTGGGGCAAATAGGCAGAAAGCAGGAAGGCATGACCCTAGCGCTGAGAGAAATTCTAATTAACTTGAGCCGTCTCCATCCCGAGATTGTTCTGAAGGGTATTAAATGCCTAAAATGCACATATATTTTGTTTTTCATGTTTTAACTGCCTGTTTGGGATAAACATCACCTTCCTGTCAGCTCTAATGAGGAAGGATTTTCGGTGCAGCTTTCCTCAACAGCACAAGCGCACCTACACCTCTGAAACTGTCTTCCAGGCATATGGCTATTTATGATGCTTTCCATGAACACAGTGACTTTAAAGCTGTGGCTTCATATTGTCCACATGTAGATGTGCCATCCACCAGCAACCAACCAGGCAAAATGACTCTCTCGGCAGAGCCAGGACTTGATGGCTGTCCATCCTTTCCTCCGTTACTTTCTGTGCCTTTTTCTTCCTCTCCATGGTCTTTTCCTCACGAGCTTTGTGCTTTAGCACTTGGTCCCAGCTCTTTCTGTCCCTAACCCTTTCTTTTCTCGCCTTTTTGTCCAAGAAGAACAAGGACAAAGGGGAGGAGAGGAACGCAGAACAGCATTTGCTGTTTCTTGCAAAGCCCAAGAGAACTGAATATAGTTTAGAACTTGATGCATCTATGCCTAATGCTTAGCTAGAAATGTAGTCTTTTATAGTCCTTTGAACTTTGCTTTAGGTCTTACCCAGATTGCATGTTTCTTCTTTCTGTGATCATAGATATCAAAATCTAGGATTCTTTTTCCTTTCTATGAGATTTGATTCCAAAAGAAGCAAGCATCTTATCTTTGGGTCTGTCTCTTTGCCTGTGCTCATGAGCTCTCTGGAACATAACTGCCATTCTCTGCTCTTCAGCAAGATCTAGCCCTCACTTCAGAAATGTCCTTTACAACATCTCTGTTGTCATCTCTAGCAATTTCAGCACAGGATACTGACTTACAGGCACTGCCAAAGACAGGATATTGGTCTAGGCAGACCTCTGGTCTGACCCAGAACTCCTTAGGCTCTCGTAGTCTAAGTCAGTGGAATATTAACTAGAGGAAAATGCTGAGCTCTTTTCACTGCTTTTATTCATGAGAGCTGAGATCTTTTTTTAATTATCTGTTTTTTAAAGGCTGTCACAAAAACAGATGGACAGAAAGCTACATCATGCTCACCTACAAGCAAACAAATGGCAGCGTCCCCAGTGTGATTAATTGTTGCTCTACTACAGGGGTTGCTCTTTCCGGGATGGAAGGTCTCGTGTCTGTTGCTCTATATGCAAAAAGTATGTCCTTATGTACGATTAAAGCATATTAAATAAAATACCAGTAGGCTTTGTAATGCTCAAGGACTGCAAGGACCCTCAAAATGAGGCCACCTTCTTGTTCCTCAGGATGCTGTCGAGTAGACATAGGGGGTGTTTTGCCTTGCCGTGTTATGAGGGTGGTAGGTAGGACATGTTAAGGTAGGACGTAACAAGGAAGAAGTATTCCCCAGCAGTTCCTTTTTTAGACTCCTCTGTTCTCCTACGTACTGTATCTGTGTCATTTCTGTTTACCGGTGCATCCTCCTATTTCTCTAACTTTTTTCCCTTGTTCTGGAAGCCTCTTTGTCTTTAATCCTTTTTTTTTTTTTTTAAAAGAGGGGGGAAAAAAAATCCAAAGCTTGAGCACTTTGTAAGCTTCATTGTATAATGCTTGACTGATGGGTTCTTAGCCATTATGCTTCTAGTTGAAATAACTGCTTTGTTTGATACATTTTTTCCATCCTCCTCTCTTCTTCTTGGCGGTAAAATTGTGATATGTACCTGTTGATAGGTAAGTTTAGGTGACTTGACAAAACAGAAACAAAGAAGAAAAAAATTATGTATTTCCATCCCTTTTGTTTCCCACCTATGTTTTAAATATTGTGGTAAGGAATGTATTTTAATGAAAAACAAGTGTTGTAGAATCCTCACTGGTGATGAAGCGCCAAGAATGGCTCCTAGCCATGACACTGAGATGTAGCATCTAGTGACATGCATGTGAATGTCGCCAAAGGAAAAGGTACTGCTGATGCAGATGAATTATGCCGCATTGCAAAGGAACAAACTTATTTTTCAGTCTGGAAGAAAATATGGTCATGAGAATATTCATTCTAGTATTCTTCAAAGAGTATCATGCCTAAACCTGTATTTCAGGCCAAAAAAAAGTATTGAGAACTGCTTGTCTTCATGCAATTACCAATAAAATGTAATTGATAGATCAAACTAGTTTTTGCATGCACCCAGAAAAGACATTTTCTGCTTTGAGCAATTTTCCTTTCCTTACTTTTGTTACTTAACAGAAATATCACAGACATTTGAAGCATCTGCAAAATTTTTTGTTCTTATTTGAAAATTCTTAAAGGTTGAAAATCCATTTCGGCTTTAAAGTTGAAGCAATTTTTAATACTTTTATATAGGCTCTATGACAGGCTATGTGGAGAGCAAAGCTTCATAGGTAGTACTTTTTGGAACATGATGAAGTAGCATTGCTTTTCTTCAGCATCTTTCTAGATGCTGTGTAAAGTAATATACATAAATTTAGCTATTACAGATTAGCCTTCGTAGATGTCAGGCTGCAGCTTTTATTTGTTTTCACTGATCAGATTAAAAATGCTGCAGACACAGGTTGTGTTGTTAATATTAAATTTTGTATTCCGGTCTATAATAAATGACTTACCTCTGTGCATTGGAAAAACTAGTTAGTGGAGCTCAAAGAGAGTTTAATTAGTAGGCTGTTTGTGAGACAGAATAGGTATTCTGAGTCATTGTTCAGAATTACTGTGACATTTCTTAGTGTTGTGGTGGCTTTTTGTTTTCTGTTGTTTGACAAAGTCTGTTTAGGTACAAGACCCTAAATGTTCCTGAATTAAATCATGTAATGACAAAATTACTGAGGCTTTTTAAATTTGCAGTCAGCCAGGCTTCAGATATTCCTTCTGCAGCATATTGTTATGTCCTACGTAATATTTGTTTTGCAAAACATATTCTAGCTTTTCTGCCAACTTTAGGTGCCTTTGCCGTTCCCTTTAGGCTGAACATGTTGCTGCCACTGCTTTCACATGAGGTGCTTTGAGGTTTCAGGATTCATCAGGCTTTCATCTTTCGGCTGTGCCTTCCCTTTACCGATCCCTCTGCTTACAGAGTTCCTCTGAATGAGGGATCGTGCTCTTGGCCTTCTAGGAGAAATACCTCTCCTATAAACCTAGTTAATTTTAAGGCAGGATTTCTTTTGCACTCTTGCTGTAGGGTTTTCAGATCCGTCATGAAAACTGGATCTAGATCAGCACATGGGATGTGTTCCTGTTCTCTCCTTTTGCCTTTCCTCTGCTCCTTATCCTCACATATGCTGCCGTAGTGTTTTAGGGGACTGTTTAGAAACTGCCTCTGGCTGTCTGGAGTCAAATTGTAGTGCAAAGCCAAAGACCAAACTCTGCATAATAATTCTGAGCTTACTGCTCAGTTGATAAAGGCCTGACGAGTGCAAAATGAGGGGGGAAAAAAGCTTGCTTTTCATCTTTAGTTTCAGCTCTGTTATGCAATATTATATTTTTGAATTGCTTTTTGCTTTGGTGTTTTGAAATTATTGGAGAATACCAACTTTGGGAATATGATGCAGAGGGGAGGATGAGTCTGCTGTGATAAAGCATGTACTTCTATAACCTACTGGCTCTCACTGTCGAGTGCTTTTTTTTTTCTTCCTGTCTTTATCCTTTCTTAATTTTATCCTCTCCTTTATTCGTAACACTTAAATAGGACACTTCAATATTTCCTCTCCAGTCATAGTGTTCGCACATTTGAAATATCTATAGGCTTTTGCATCTCTTAGTCACTGTTTAACTAAGGGATGGCATATTTTAATATTGGACTTAATCTTCCCTCATAAGTCATTCTCAAGCCTGAAGTCATTTTTGATTATATCTGCTGCTTGAAATTTGCCTCCAGTTTGTTGCTTGCCTTCTCATATTTGTGATATTACTAGAGCACAGTGTGGCCTTTATTTTTTTTTAACCAGTCTTGCAGTATTATGTCCTTTCTCCAAGATACGACACATCCTAATTTCAGTTTAGTGCAGCCTATTTGAGATGTGGAAGGATTCCACATTGCTTGTTGCACACTTCTATCTAATGCACTGGCTACTTTAATTCTGGGGAGGGAGGATTGGGTTAGGTTGGTTCCCCTGCATCAATGTTTCCTATTTATGTTTTATGTTTTGCTATGTTTGACACTTTCCCTGGTTGGATTTGTTTTTGTTATTTCTTAGCCTGTCTCTTTCCAATGTCTATATTCCTTTGTTTAATTTTTCTCCTCTCTGGGTCTGCTGGTCTGGGTAGATGATAAGTCATGGCTCTTTCTTTGCCATTGATGCCTGTCTGCAGAACACTGGATTTTTATAGTACAGTTCCTGTTCTGTTCTGGGACAAAGAGGGGAGGAGTGCAGCCTTGTTCTTCTCAGAACAGCTGCTAATTCAGAGGCTGCTTGCCTCTTAAAGGGAGGGGGAGGAGAAGATGAAAAGAAGTGAAGCAGGAGATGTCAGCTAGGGGAAAATAAAAAATCCAAATATTTGCTCAGAAACTGAACTCCAGTTGTCTTGTATGTCAGGAGCAATAGCTTCTAAAAACATACTTAATCAGTTGCTTGCAGTAGTATGAATGCACCCATGCTTAAAATCCAGTTTTACATTTAAAGGAACTTGAAAAGGAAGCAAAAACAACAAAAAAAAAAAAGAAAAAAGAGGATAATATATTCTGCAGCATGAAATGTGCGTGCTGTTTACAAGCTATCTCTAGTCCAGCACCACTCTTGCAATCACCATGGGCCAACAACAAGGGTACTAATTTAAGGTAGGGGAGATACAGCTTTGGTTTCCCATTCTGATAATTGTGTTCCTCTGTAGAAGTTTACCTTAGAAATCTCAAAGGATTCTAGTTTTTCTTGAAAATAGGACTAAAAATGCTTTCCTCCAAGTGCTGTTTGTGAGGAAAGGTGCATTCAAGAGATAAAATGTTTCTTTGCTTTAGTATTGGGAGTCACAGAAGATTGCAGCCAAGTCAGCAGCATCTGTCTCAGAGTGGTGCAGAAGCTTTGCATGCAGATGAGTCCGAGTGGCAAAGTACAGTAACTACCCAGTTGACTTTGTTAAAAGTCTGTATAGCTTGCAGGGGAGAGCAAAGTCTTATTTCAGATGAGAAGCAGAACATTTCAAATGCTGAAGACCATTAGGAGTCCCTAAAGCACTGCTTGGAAGAGTAAGCATGTGCAATGCCACTGGCATGGTCAAGTCTAAAATGGAGTAACTGCCTGGTTGCAAACTCCTCTTGAAGTGTCTGCCAGATGCTTTAAGCTCTGGATCTTATAGGTGTTTTTTGAGGAGTTGTTTTTTATGTTTTTTGTTTGTTTTGTTTTTTCTCCCTCATTACTCTTCTTCCAAAGGATGAAACTTCTTGGACTGAATGTATTATATGAGGAAGGAATATCAGTGGGAGTGAGGTTTTTGAAGGTTTGGTAGTGCTCAGACTTTGTCAAGTGTCCCCTGTTTCCTAGGTTGATGTATAGGGCTACTTCAGAAGGGAGGGGAGAAAAGAGAATTATTATGGCTAATTTTGAGGGATTGCAGCTAATGTCAATTGGTATTTATTTTCCCTGAGAACTGCTAGTGTTTCAGCATCTCTGAAAATCAAGCCATTAAATTGCATTATCTTGCATTAAGGGATTTGTCAAAAATACAGAGAAGAACAAAACTGATGCTGTCTTAATCTTCTCTGGCATAGCCTGTTGAAAACAGGCTTTGTAACTTGGAAAAAGATTTCTTCAACGACCTTGTGTGGTTTTTCTTTTTCTTTTTTTTTTTTTTTCCTCTTTCATGGAATTTGCAGTCAGATTTTTCAGTGTTTCTCGTTTTGTTTTTGGGGTCACTGTGTTCAGGGCCTGGTGCTTTTCTTCCAGATAAAGATTTAAGAGATCTGGAGAGGAGTTTCCACACTAGTACTAAAGTTCCAATCCCTTTAGGTAGGCTTGTAGGAATTGGTTTCATGTTTTGGGTAAAACTCTTCCTTCCCCCTTTATTCTCTAGGCTTGTTGTCATGGTACCTCGGTACTTTCCATTCAGATATTGAGTGAGTAGCTGTCTGTGTCTGCTTCGTTTTGCCTCTCATCCTCTCCCTCAGGGAGAGTTTTATGTGGGATGTAGTACTCCGTTTGCAAGGGTTCCCTTTTGGGGATTTTGTGTGTGTCTATTGGCAATCAGCCCTTTTCCTTGTTCTGGGAAGGTTTTGGGTCCTGAGGCATGGAGTGTATGGGGCAAGTCCTCACTGCATCCTCCCAAAAGCCAGGATGAAGGCGATGATAGAAATTCTCTCCATGTAAGATTTCTTATGGGGAGGGTCCTGCCCCTGCTGCCTGAAGGTCAGGGCATCTATGTCCTCTGGGGAAGAATTTGCCAAGGGCTCTTGTTCCATCTGGGCAGGTCTTAAGTCAGCATAGACACCCTCAGAGATGCTCAAGCTTGCTCTGAGCTTCAGCTGTGGAACACAGAAGGGGAGGCCCTTTTAGGTTTCATTTCACTGACTTTTTTTTCCCATTTGAGAGACTACATATTCTTCCCCCAGATTCTTGCAAAAGTGACAGGTGTATTGTGATAGGAAAAAGATGTTTCCTCACTCACTACTCATGGACCAAATTTCTTGAATCAGTTCTAGTCTGTAAGAGTATAAAGTGTTGGTATTTAGTTAAAATAAACCGGAGACTGGATGGATGCTATGATAGAGCTGCGCTAATCATAGAAGTTACCTTCCTGCTTGGGCTATATGCAATTGTGTCCCTGGCAGCCTTGGCTGTATCCTTTGGTCAAATGAGTAGTGTGTCCTGAAGCCCCTTTACTCCAATGTTATTTCTCTTCTGATTGCAGTGCCTATTGCTGCAATGACAGCAGGTTCTTCCCCTTATTAACGGAGTGGGAAATGAATGAGAGTCATGTTAATGTTGCAAAAAGCATTAGTTAAGGAGCAGAGTTTGAGATGAGCCATCTATGATGAGGTGTCATTTTCCAGTGATCTGAATTTTCTCTCCATGATTTACCTCTTTAAGGTAGGCAGCTTTATTGGTTGGTAGGTGTCATAGAAACCATCCTCCTCAAAAAAGTAAGCAATTCACTTGACCTTCTTTGTATGTTTTGAATGCATCTTCTCGATGGTGTTTATATAACCTTTTCCAAAAGCCCATATTCCATACAGCTTTTCATTTAAGCTTCAGTCATTATTTGTCCTTCTAGGAATGTGTGTGCATGTTTTGTATTCTTTTTAACTTTTGAACCCCTTTTGAAGTGGTTTGAAGGCTTACAAGGTTGTGTTCTGAAACAAGACTACAACTGCACTGGTACTTAAGCCAAATATAGTTTAGTCCCATAAGTTACTGTTGGAGAGAGATGACTTCTTAGGGCCCATGTCCCTTGTGCTTGTATGTTTTCTTGGCAGAATTCCTTGGGTGCTGTTTATTAGGAGCATCCCCAATTCCTGAGGATTGTTTTTGGGGAAAGTTCAAGGGTGTACTCATTTCTGCTTCAAAGACTCAGCTGGATAGTGGCCCTTGAAACTCAAGGAGATGGAAGGAAGAAATTCAGCTTGGTACATTCTGCCCTGGATGTTTACTAAGGTTTGGGATGGACAGAAGTTTGAACTGGGAGACATGGGGAAACCACCAAGAGCTTTATTTTTATCTTTGGGTTCCAAACCCAGTGTGAGTGAAGGCTGTTACCATCTGATGGCTCCTGCGTGGCTAATAGGAGATGAGCTGTCAGACTTGGCCTAGTTCTCAAAAGCAAATATCATTGCAAGGAAAAGCATCAGTGCTCGGTGGCACTCATGTAATGGTTGTCAGACGGGCAGATTTAATTAGCTTCTACGTTTGGGCAAGAGACAACAAATCCACAATTTAAGGAAGCTAGCGTTGCTGCTGTCCCATTCTGTACTTGTTTTCATAAATAGCTGTTTATAGTGACAACCATAATCTTTTACCATAACTGCCAATGTAATTTATTTTAAGAACAAATATGAAAACAGCTTTAGTTTAGTATTTATCTGCTGAATGGTGAGCAAGTCGGAAGAGTATGACTCTTACATCTTGCTTTTAGAAGAGTATCCAGCAACAGGAAGGCTTTAGCCTTGTCTTAGAAGGTAGGGTTTGTTTTTATTTTCTTTATAGGAATGATTATGATAGAAGCTGCATGGAGAACAACCAGCAGGAGCAGCTATTCAGAGTTTCAAAATAGAAAAGGCTGTTGGACAATTAACGCTGTTAACTAAAATCTTTTCTAAATTAATTCTTGCCTAGAGTATAGCTTTCAGAGGGGGAAAAAAAGAAAATCAGAACTTTGTTTCCAAATTTCTGGGAGTGATAACGCTGGCATGGTTCTTTGTAGGTTATCATCTTCAATATCAAAAATAGAACCTTCTACAGAAAACTTCATTTTCTTTACTTCTAGTGTAGCTTGTCTCGCTTCTGCTAAGCAATAGAAGATGAATCTGTGCATTTATTCTACTGGGGGAAAAAACATTGTATTTCTTGTTGATTGTTACTGTAGCACCTTGAAGGCGCCTTTAGCCTTTTCTGTTCAGGTAAGCATCTTGATGCATTTGAGGGCATGTTTTTCAATCCTTAAGTCATTCTCATGGCTCTTCCCTTCACCATCTTGAAGCCATCAGGATTTTTCCTGAAAGACAAATGTCAGAACTAGGTTTGGTGCTCCAGTAACCAAGCATGCTGCCAAAACCAGAAGCAAAGGTTTCCTGTGCTTTTTCATGTGTGTAGAATTAAGCTAAAAATAATCCTTTTGGTAACATTGCAAGGTGAGATATACTTCATTATCTCATGCTCTATTCCTCATTTCCCCATTTGCAAAGAATGCAAGGATTCTTGTTTTTATTGGAAGTCATCTTGGATTTATGTAGCACTGAGGAGTATGGATTGCTTTGTATCCTTGCTCTGTCCTCTTTAACTTTCTTTCATCCAGTCTTTGTGCTGTCTGCAGTCTTCCTGATGAGGAAGAGGTTTTTTCTACCCATTGATGGGAAGTGTTAAGCAGCTTATGATTAAACAGCTTAGGGCCAAGAGAGACCAGTTTCTCTTTTTTTCCTAAAAGACATGAGTAGGACAGTGTCTTTCTGGTGTTTGTTGTTCCCCATTCACATTTCTGGTTTGAGATCTTTCGGTCTATTTTTAATCCATTTAATATGTACTGTGTTAACTTTGTTTTGCTATATTAATAAGCAGTACCAAGTCAAATGCTTTATAGAAGTATATCAATGCTATTACATCAATACTCTTAAAATTTGTAAGTCAAACTTGTAATCTCATCAAGAATGTCATCTTAGTTTGACAGGATCTGTTTTCCTTAGACCTGATTTAATTGACATTGATTTTATTACCCTTTTCTAATTCTTTATTTTTAGAGTCCGGTTATCGAATGTTCTTTCATTTTGCCTTGGTCAGCATTAGACTGGATCTGTAATTACCCGGTCATCTACTTCTCTTTAAAAATTTCAGTAAAAAATTGTTTCATCCAGGCTCCTGGAATTTATTCAGCATTTTAAGAGTTATTGAAAATAACAGGGGAGATATTTGCTCGTTATTGTAAGAGCCATTCTGTGCAAGTAACCCAGGTCTTCTAACTTAAACATGTACAATTTCAGGAGCTATTTTTTAACATCCTCTCAAGTTGCTAGTTAGTACTGCATCTAGCTGTTTTAGGTATACATAACACATCTATTTTCTCAGTATTGTTCCTAGTGCTGCCCCCACCAATGAATCAGCCTGAATATCAAGGTATCCTTTCTATAATCTAGCAAGTTCTTTGTTATTCTGACCTTTACTAACCCGAGACTTCCCTAGTTTTAATTTCTCTCGTTACCTTATTATGACTTTCTCTTCTAGTTTATTTTGGCTTCTATCTGTTTCTCCTTTAATCCTTTGTAGTTTATCTGTGCAATTGGTTTAAGCAGAGTGGCTTATAGAAGTGAATGTATTATGCAGGTTTTTGACTGGCATAGCATTTTTCATATTTGTAACTTTTGGGGTGTACAGTTACATGTTAGTAAATGGGATATATTGGGGTTGTATAAGTCTTCTTTCTGTTGATTTTTATCTGGGTGACTATCAGGTCTGTGAAATGGAGCTTTCTACGTTATGAAATACAAATATTAGCTTGCAGTTTATTTTGCACGTATGACCTTAAATCTGTCAAGTCATGGTCATTTTTACTCCTGTTATGGCTGCCTTTAGGCCCTTTCTTTGCAAGATCATAGCAGGTCTTCTACTGGCTTTGCTTCAGTTAAGTAAAAAATTCTAAGAGCCTCAGTAACAGTAAGATATAAAGGTGTTTTCAGATCAGGTAGAAATATCTTGTGCTCGCCTTACTGAATCACAGCATGCAGTGGAATAGTGGATTCCAAGTCACAGAAAATATTTACTATTTACGGTCCTGCTCCTGGGAAGTGTAGCATGGGAATGAACTTCAGTGTCTGTGTGGCATCCCACTGAGAGGTCCAGCTGCTTGCTTCATGTTGCCAGATTGCGTCCTAAGAAATGTTGGTCTTCTTGAGTACATGCAATAAAAGTACATAATTAAAAAAAAATCCTCATCGCTTCACCATGTTCTAGAACAAATCTTGCTTTTCTTTTTCTCTCAGTAAGAATTTTTAGTTCTTTCAAATCTATAATCTGCTTTTCGTCTGACATGAGGTGCATTGCTCTTGAGGGTAATTTGGAAGTAGTATTTTTAGCTGGATATATCTTTTTTGTTTGTATCTTAGTTGTAAATGTTTAGTACACTAAAACTTTATGATGTCTGCCAGCAGTCATAAAGCTTTTCACAAAATGATTTTTTGTGGATCTTTTTTTTTTTTTTTGAGATATTAGAGCGGATTTTTCTTCATTTCTGCTTGGTGTTTTGGGAAGGTGCTGCTCATAGGTGAAACATTTAAATATTTCCCTTTTTTGGGATTATTTTGTTTTTCCAAATGCCTTTAACTGGAAGAAATTTTTCCCTTCAGCATCACTAATATACAATGGAGCATATGGCAGAGTACAGCAAATAGGAGTTTACTAATTGAAACAACTGCACAAGTGTTTCAGTGGGCTGCAATGGTTTTGTTGGGTTGGGTTTTGTTATGAATTTCACAGCTTTTTAAAATTAACAGAAATTCAGCATTCAGAATACTGAGTAGACCAATTCTAACTTGTTGAAATGATACTGTGAGATCATGCTCATCATTTCATCATTGAAATTGTACTGTGAGAATATAAGGCAGACATTATAGCAATTATTGTACTTGGTACATAATCCCAATCAATAGCATAGCAAAAGTAAACCTTAATCTATTGAGTTCTGCGTAGTTGATATTCCAAAATATATGTTAGCAAGAAGAAATCGTATCCCTATGCATTGATTATTCTATGCAAAACTTCACCTATGATAAAAGTTACATATGATACCTATGTTATTTGACATACCTATCATAAGGTAACTTTTTTAAACTAAATTCTGCAGGCATACATACAAATGAATTTGTTCATTTTGGTACCATAAAGCCTCTTACTTGAGAGAAGATATTTATATATCTAGTTGGTAATGAAGATCAGAGATGCTGATATCTACATAACTTCCATAATGTTACTAGAGAACCCCCAGGAAAGGAGTGAATGATCTGTGAAATATTTCTATCATTCTATTATTGCATTTTCATTATTTTCCTTCCCTGTGGTTTCTGTTGCCTCTTTTGGGGGGTTTTTGTTTTTTTATAGTTTTTTCCTCACAATAGTATTTACAGAAGTGAGAAAGTTTCTGTGAGATCATTAAAAATAATTTTATATAGTCTAGAAGCTGGACCTGCCATGTGCCTCAGCCAGGACACTGAAGTCCCAGAGTCTTATGTTAGCTCCATGTGTGAGCTGCTCATCTCTGAAGGCTGATGGGCTTCTGAGGGGAAAGGTAGGCACATAGACTCAAGTTATCCAGGCCCTGATGTCAGTGTCCCCCATCTTCCTCCATAAAATGAGATTAGTTCCCTAAAGACATAGCTTCTTCCTCCCTGAGAATATTGAGAATTCAATATATTAAGGAATTGAGGTGTTCGGGTGCAACATAATTGGGGACTGTGGAGTGTCTTAAATAGACAAGAGCAAGAGGAAGGTATAGGATAGAAAGTATCTTCCTACTATTTCTGCTGGCTCAGGCTTCATTCTTTTCCTGGCTATGTCATGTAACTTCGGTGAAAAAGGGGTACAAGTTAAGTCAATTTGAGGTAATTATTCCTTGGCTGTGCTGTAGATTAAAACAGCCCTCTCCTATCTCTTGTCCAGCATGTGGGCAGTTTAGGAGTAAGCTACAGCATTCCCACGGATTTTCAAGGTATTCCCCAACATGGCGGGCAGCTTGTTTTTGTAAGGCAGAAGCACCCTCGGTATTTGCGTTGCAGCATACGCTCTACTTCAAGTCGTGTCTGATATGGAGAAAAACAGGCTTGCTGGCAGGCCAGGGAGAAAGTACCAGAGCTCTGCGCTTCGGTGGCCAAGCCTGTGTCTCCAAGGTGCTTCCAGGCTCTCCGTAGGCGGCTGCTTTCACAGCCTCCGCGCAAGGAGGAGCCGGTTGCTGCTCAGCGCTACCATGGGTAGACAGAGATCTTCTGGCAAGCCACCTCCGCACGCTTGCTACCCTCCTAAGGAGGCTTTCTGGCGCTTTGTCTTTCTTCGTTGCGTGCGAGCAGAAGCCCTTAGGTCCCTATGGGCAGGCTGTGCTTTGCCTGGGTGTTTTCAGGACGTGCTGTGGAATTAAAGGAGGAATGGGATAGCTGAAACGCAGGAACGCTTTTCTGCCTCCTCAGACCTTTGCTTGCTTTGGAAATCTGATTATCCGTGTTTCTGTGCTCCTAGCCCTGAAGGAAAAATGTAACTATCTTCTCCAATTGTCCAGAATAGCCTCCTTAGGATCTGCAAGATGGGAGATTTTGGAAACCGTTGCCTTTCACATTGACCTTGCAAAATTGGTGCTTGGGAGTAGGGGTAGAGCAGCTTTTTGAGGCAGGTTTTGGCTGCCTCTTGCAAGCACAAAACTCTGGCCCAAGTTATGAACCAGCTCTTCTCTCTGCTGCATCTTGCTGGTGACAAAGGAGCTGTTGATGGGATTGGGCCGCTGAAGCGGTACAGCAGCAGCAGTTGTGCTGGTTTTGTTTTGCTGTCATCGCCAGTACACCCAGGAAAGCTTCAACGCAGCTTCTTATCCTAGTGCTGTTTGGGCTGTCCTTTATCTTCCTGCTTGCAGGCTGCGTGCTAAGCAAGAAAATGATAGGCAATAGTTTGGGGAAATTGCTCCATCAGCTGCTTTAAGGCTAATGTTATGATGCTGTTTCCTGATTTTTCTTTTATTGTTTTTTACCTCTTTTTAATCATTTAATGCTGTTTACAAACAGTAGAAAATAAGTGTTGTTCCCTTTTTTTTGAAGTAGTAGTTTCATTTCTGTTCTGGCCAAACAATGACATTTATTATGATCTTGGCACCAAGCTTCCTATAATTCTGCTCACATTACCCTTTGGGTTATATGCTTTTCTAGAAACCGCTAGAGAAGAGCGTGTTGAGTCGGGAGCAGAAGGCTTTGGTCTTCTTTTTAAAGTAGGAATTTCAGAACAACTATTTAAAATGCGTGCATTGGCTTCCTCAGTGTTTAGGAGGGAATGAAATGCTGAAGGTGACATAGAGTTTAGATGAAAGCAGATGAAAATGAACCATGGAAGACACTTTTAGTCTCATCTTTGCAAATTGTTCATGTGCTAAAAACATATTAAGTTCCTTTTTTGTTTGTTTTTTGTTTCAACAGGGCAGAGTTTAGGGTATGGATTTGTTAACTATATTGATCCAAAGGATGCAGAGAAAGCCATTAACACTTTAAATGGACTCAGACTCCAGACCAAAACCATAAAGGTAAGACAATACTAAGAGCCTTTTGCTAAATTCACAAAGAGGAGAAAATAGCTGAAACGGGTTCTGGCAATTTCACCCCTGTTTTAATCTCCCATTGCAAGGGACACAATCAACAGCTCATCCTGAGAAGGATGGGAGGATGAGCAGGAGATAAAACTTCCTTCTCACTGCTACTATTTATTAGGGGGTAGAAAGTAACAGGGAGCTCTTTGCAGTGTTGCAATGGCATTTAAATGGAGAATAAAACAGCTATAGTGATGCGATTATATAAACAGAGGTGAAATACACAATTGTTTATTCATAAATAACAATTACACATTTTCTTGTGGTGGTTTTATTGAGAAATAATTTGACATGAATTCTTTTCCAGTGACACTCGTGTCATTGTCAAGTACTGGAAGCATGTTTCTCAAGTTTAAATGCATCATTTTCAGAATGCCATATATATTTTTTCAATTTTCCCATCCTTAGTTTGATTTATTCTTTTAAAAGCTAGAGGGATTAGCGATCCCACTGAAGTCTTTCATTTCATTGTTGTAATAGACCATTAGTTATTCAATGACCTTCTTTAGTGGTCTCTCAAGAAAAGCAAATTTCTGCTGTCACGTTTTTTACTGCATGGCTGATGAAGCTTTTATGAAACAGTTTACAGGAAATTTCTGCATCCCAAATTCTGACAAATAATCAAGCTTAAAGAATGTCAGTGAATGAAAAAAATGGAGAGCAAATAGCAAATCTGATTCAGATTAACTGAAATAGCTTTGATTATTTTAGAATGCTGCCTTTTCTTTTGTACCATTTTCCTATTGTACTTCTATTTTAAATGCAAAAAAAGAAATTAGAGTTAATAGAAATATCATTTCTGAAAATATTTGTACAATTATTCCAATAGTTTTATATCTGGTAAAAGATATTATATGGCTGATGATTTAGGTGTTATTTCCCTTTTTCTCTGAAGATTGTAGTTTGGACAAAGTGTTGTTTGCAAAACCGAAAATATTCACTGAATTCTTGCACATTTTGAGGGACTGTTTCGAGTTTTTTTTTTTTGTTTTTTTTTTTTTTTCCTGCTTGGATTGATGTATTAGTCAAAAACAGGAGTGTTGAGCTGAGTATTATGAAGCTAGATTAATTCTATAGATTGTATATAGAACGGTATTTCCAAACCTCTGAAGAGGTCCATCCCATATTGTGTGTATATGCATGCTGCAATATGAAAAATGCTCATAGCAGGATTTTACACTGTTTAATATACAGAAAAAAATAAGAATATTTAAGGCAAAGCAGCAAAGTCTGCCGTCTTATCAAATGCTGCAGGTGGAAATGTAATGTTCGAACTCTGCAATTTCTACTTGCACTGGAAAGCTGAACAGCAAGAAAACTGATTAAAATATCTGGTTTTCCTCATGAGTTTTTTTGGCTTTGTGAGAAAAGCAGCACTGCTGCAGTTGTGATATTCCAGGGCTAGAGGAGGCATGTAAGCTGCAGAAAAAAGTAGAACTCTCAACCCTGAAAACATGATTTTACATGTTTTCCATGCGTTCTGAATAGAACAAAATTAAATTTTTACACTAGAAGAGAAAATAAATTATTACAGAATGTCTTTTACAGTCAAAGCTTTGTCCTAGTTAAAAACTTGCCAAGCTAAAACACCTGTAAAGAATGTGTTTTCTTCCACAGTATTTTTGAATTCACTTTAGGTTGCATGGCAGGTACTTATTTGGCTTGGGTTTATTTTATGCTTATTAATATCTAGCAGACTTTAATAGAGTACATTAAACTTTGTTGGGCTCTTGAAAGCTGTTAAATTTTAATAAGCAAAAGATTGATCTGGCTTTACATATGTAAGAGTTGCATAATTTTTTTTGGTGATGGGGGGGAAAAATGCATAGTATGTAAAACAGTTTATTTAAATAAGTATTTACAAGGTCACCCAAACTAACCCAAAGCATTTTTTGCTTTAAATAACCAGACTTTGTTCACATGGGTGTTTAATCAGCAATTTTCCACACAAACATAAATTGCAGAAAGGCATCTTATTCCCTCGCCTTATCCCCGTGTTTTTTTCCTCTTGACCATTTTACTACTTTTAGAGGTCATGTGAAATCAGGTCCACTTCCCTGGGCACTGTTTTGTGCAAGACTTTCTAATGTTCACATTAATGGTGATGTGAACCACACTTTTAATGTTCCTGTCAGTGCCTGGATCATTGGATGAGACTGCGCTTAAATTCCCAAGTCTTGCAGAGCAGCAAGAAATCACTCAGTGCTGCTAAATTGTGCTACCTGCCCTATTACCTCCCAATTGTGTCTCCAAAATTTCATTGTTTATTGCATTTCTCAAGTGTTTTCATTTTGGACTTACCGTGTTAAATTATGAGAGCTTATTGCTTTATTCTAACTCAATGACCTTTGAGCTTTATTTTAAAAATGTGCCTGGTTTTGCGCTTTTTTTTTTTTTTTTTTTTTTTTTTTTTGTCCTGAGAAACGTTTGACTGTACTAGAATACCTCTCACTACTTCAGTTCAGTACTTGTATTCTGTTTGCTTTGTGGTCGAGGAAGGAATCCATAGGGTCCCAGGGATGGGGCGCCAGAGCCCTTGTTGGCTGACGGTGCAGAGCAAGCCGTGCAGCGGTGCCTCTGTGAGCTGGATTTCTGTGGATACTTTCCCTTTGGAAGCCGTTTTCATGGAAGCTCTGTGATAATTGTGAAAGCCTTTTGCAGGGGGCAAATTGCCTCCCAGTGGCCTTGGCCCCTCTGGCATCTTTTCCCCATCCGCTGTCCCCACTCTGCCTGGCACCAAAGGGGTAGCTCTAGGGGACATGGTGGCGCTCAGTTTTTGAGCCCGAAGGCTTAATTCCTGCTCAAAAAGAGTGAGATTTTTAAATAGCTCCCAGCTCAGCATGTGTCCCCAAATCCTGTCCTTCTACTTTCAGTAACAGTTTGTGGCAGTTTAATGTTCTCTCCCTTTCCCGATGCCTTGCAAAATAGCCGGGCGTTCACAGGAGGAGCTGCTTTTACAGCAGGATCAGCAAAACAGCGAGGCACAGCCTGCACTCAGATGTGCACACGAAAATAACCGGAGAAATGTTCTCCTTATTATTGCCTTACAATAAATAATCCCTTTCCACTGTAGCAGCTAAAATATTTATATGCATTTTATTTAAGTCAGTGATGCCCTTTCAAGTCAAAGTCAAGGGGTGACTATTTACAGAATATCTGTTCAGGGAAGGCATTGAAGGGAGCGTTATGTGCCTGGTGGTAATAGGTTTTACGTGCTGTGTTCTTCCTCAGCTGATCCTAGTGCATATTTTATTTACGCCATTTCGTAGCTTCATCATCATCATTTTGTGAAGGAAAGAGACCTCACTTTATTTTTACAGCTGAAGCTTTACGTAATTCTACAGAATAGTTAGGAATGAGTGAAGATGCAGCATGTGTTGAAGTAACTGCATATTCCAGAAATGGGGGCTATTTTTAGAAATTAAATTTGCCCATCCATAAAAGCGCATGAAAGGTCACTGCTGCTGCCGAAGATTGCAATTCGGTTGCATCAAATATCAGAAGGAAAACAAGACGTGTGATGCATAGGGTGCAGACTGCTTAGCCGTGCTGCTCTGACAGGGAAAACGGCAGCATCCGCAGGGATGCAGGGAAGGATTTTACTATTTACATAGGGAAGATTTTACAGGATATGTGGGGATTCAGGTGATCTGGCTTCATGTTAGAGGACATTAGAGCAAGGACAGAATAAGATTTTTGCAAGGAAGCTAGGAATGAAAAGGAGAGCAAATGACCTCCTGAAGGGCTTTTTTGGATCCTCCTCTCCTTCCTTTCCTCTGTTAGAGAAGTAGGTTGGTTTGCTTTTCCTCTGGCAGGAGGGATGGCTATGGAGACAAGAGCCAGGCTGAAGAGCAGTGTCCACACTAAAGGGAAGGGGAGAGTCCAAGTGGGTCTAAGCCCTTGATTTCTTCCAGTTCTTAAATTTAGCAAATGTATAAGGTGATTAAATACCAAGCAAGTAGGATCGTTCCACTATGACTAGAGGTTTTCTCTGCATCTCAAATGATTCTACATTTTCAGTTAAATGAATAATTGATGTGGAACGTAACTACTGGTATTTAACATTTCCCATTGTTAGCTCCAAATGTTTACTTTTGTCATTCTCTCCTTTATTTTGATCAATAGGTCAGGACAGTGCGGTGCAAATTTAGAATACAGTGAGTAGTACTAGGGGAAATGATTATCTGTGCCTGCAGATCCCCAGGATGAAACCTTCTTGGAGAGGAAGTTCTAAAGATGCTACAGATTTGGAAGGGCTCTCAAGCACGTTTACTGTATTTTGCTTTCTAGAAGGAGGCTCTGTCCACATAAACTTTTGGCCTTTGCAGTGCTTGTTAACAAATCCTTTTTCACCCGAGTGCCTGTAGTAATTTGGGCGCTCTAATGCACGGGACCTTTCAGTGCTCAGTTTTGTGCAAATTCCAATTTGGCTTTGCCACTTGGAGCACGTACCAGAGCGTCTCTACCTAATAGTCGTGTGCATCTGCTCTTAATCGAGATCTCTTTTTAACTGCTTCAGTTTTGCCAATGAGTCCTTTTCATTCCACAGAGCAAGAGCAATTATTTCTCTTAGCCCTGCTCTTGATGCAGCCAGAGTGCTTCTAGGCTATTATCTGCGGACGGCTCCCCTGAAACGACGGGAGAGACCATTGTATCTTACCTGCAATCATAATTAATCCCAGTAAAATGGGATTGAATCGCTCAACAGTAAAGTGCCTTGTCACTCCGCTGCCTTCTCCCATGCCAAGGACGTGGAGGAGAGGAAGAAAAGCAGTGCATTTTGCAGGCTTGAAGATATTTTATATTTGTGGTCTCAGCCTCTGGACCACAGGATTTTCTGTGTTTAGAGTTTTTTCATTTTGGAGTTTTTTCTTTTGTAGTGAAGGAGGGGCGAATGCACGACTTTCAAATGAGATTTTCTTGCTCTGAATTTTTGCGCAAAACTAGAGTATGGTCAAAGTCCCTGCAGTGGCTATGAGGAATCCATTTCTTACCTGTCCTTACTTCATTTATATACACTGGCTTTAGGCTAATTTTATTTCCATATTCCCCAGGTCTATGTTTGGGTGAAGTGAGGAACATGGCAGTCTTCGACCAGTCATTGCTAACACAGTCATCACTGCACCCAACATCCTGCAGGAAACCCTATACCTGGCCATGAGGCCTAGAGGGCCTCCACGGAGACCTTGAAGGACAATGATGGTTGTTATGAGTTGTTTGTTTCCTGCCCCACAACGTGTTACACAAGCAAGTTTAAATGGCTCCCTGGGCACCTTTTATGTGCAGGCTGTACCTCACCTGCGAGGTGCCTCCTGGGGACTGCAGGTGCTGTCAGCTCCTTGGGTTGGTGGCCTGGGGACCGTGCTGTGATTCAAGGCTCCTGTCTGGTCTCGCATTCCCCAGATTAGTAACACTAAGCACAGTGTGCTGCTTATTTCTTCTTGAAGAAAAGTCCTGTTTTTCAAAGACAGGTATCATGAGGTTTCTTGGTGGTGGATTTCGGGAGTGGGTCATGTGGTGCTGCCTGCAGAGCACATTGTGCTGTTGAGAGATGGTGCTGCCTGCTTTGGAGGAGACAGAGGCCTACAATTTCTGACCTGCTTTGAGTAGGAGACTTCCAAAGATAGACTTTAGGCCTGGAAATCTTGGGATTAGTACAGGAGCCGAATGCATCTCCTAAGATGAGCATCAGTGAAATGGTTGAGTGTCAAGTGTCAAGAGCCTTCACTTGCCTCTTGAAGACATATGGGATGTGTTCATGCCCCTGAGTGCTTTTGCTAGGGGCTGGCTGACTCGCAAAGGCAAGAGTGCTTCAATTTGCCTTCAGAAGTCTCTCAAGGTTACAGATTTTTCAAGTCTTCTACATGGGCAAATGGGTAGGAATCGATAGGGAAAATTACTGCCCTAACTTGCAGATTTTTTCCATGCTTGCAAACTGAAAATAATTGTGCATTTCCTTGGAAGTTATGAAATGCTAGCCCCTACCTGTCTCCAGAAGTGTTTAGAGAGAGCAGTGCAGTCTCTTAAGAGACCTAGTGTTCATCATCAGATGAGAAATAGTCTAGCAAATGCACTTTTCCCCCACTGTTACTGTGTGTATATTTATAGAAATGAACATTGGAGGCTGGTGAGCCATAAAATGAATTGGGTAATATTTGATTATCTTCCTTGCAAATTTGACCGAAGAGCTCTAGAATGATCTTAAGCAGTGAAATATACCACCACCATCAGACCTGCAGTCATTGTAGGAGCTGAGAAAGACCAGACCCAAGCAATAGTTTGCTATAATCCAACTCATTTATTTGGATTACTTGTGGTTCAGATTTTCATGTGTTTTCCTCTTTCAACTGGGTATTTCACTACGGGGCCCCAACACTGCTGTGAGCAAAAGTGATTCTTAACAGGAGGAAAATGTGAATATAAAAATTGCAGCAACCTTACAGAGTGCTTTAGAGATTTCAGTGACCAAATGAGAGCTTGCTTTGGCTCATGTCTGTGATAACTTTGATATCACAGGGAGCTTTTGCTTTGTTGGAGGGTCATGGTGGACATTTTCTTCCTTTGATAGTCAATACATCCAGATCGCACCCAGCCCACAGTGCAAACCGAGTAATAGCTTGAAAGCAGGATGACACGGTCCAACCAATCGATTTGTCATCGGCTGACCTGCAAGGAAAGATGAAAAAGATTGAGAAGCTGATAAATAATTGACATTGCGAGCCTCGCGTGCGTTCAGCTCGCAACCTTTTCTCCTTGGTATTAAAGACAGCTGAGCTGCTTTCGGAGGCTCGTGGCTCAGGCTCCCCTGCAATCTGAATATTTGATTGCAGGAGGAACCAATATTAGATCCGAGCAGTGGTGGTTGACATGTGCTCCATGTAGATAAATTTGTGAGATAGGACATAGTATAACTGCCTTATGCATGTCTGAAGGCATTCATAGAATCATAGAATGTGTAAGGTTGGAAGGGACCTTAGAGGTCATCTAGTCCAACCCCCCTGCACATGCACAGGGTGGAATATTTTTCTTATAGGATTGTGTGTGTATATATATAGATAAGCATATATTATTTAAAAAAAAAATGGCCAGACCCTTAGTTTTCTAGAATGAATGATTTTGCATGTCCCCCTACTTTTCATGTTCTCATTAATGTGGCATTTGATTAATAAATGTGCCAGTGAGAAAACCCGAAGGAAACCCCTGGCTCTCTTCCCGGGAACTTTATTAATTTTGCAGCTCTGTTTTGAGGAGTAGGTAAGATCCCCAAGCCCCCACCCAAGTGTCTGGAGTGTTTTTTAAACTGTTATTCCCAAAGCAGGTTAAACTCTAGGTGTCTTCTCAAGGTAAGATGTTTGCAGAGGGTATTTTCGTAGAGACAAGCGCTGCTTTTGTGAAGCTCTAGGGCTGTCTTGGCCGCATAGAGGTCAATGGCAGAATGTCCTCTGACTGAGGAGAGGACACTTAGCTCTGTGATTGAAGTGCTCTTGTGGACATGGGATTAATTGTGCTGGTTTATCCCTAGTCCCTTACACCCCAAATATCCAGTACAGTCCCCAGTTATCCCCAAATCTTAAGTGCTGTAGCACATACGCTGGTCTTAAAGCATCGCAAGGAGTTTGAGGATCCTGTGACCCAAATGTATTCACCGCAGAGAGACTTTATGGACCGTAAGGCCCTAAATCACTAGGGCACACAGCTGCTTCCACCCCATTTTTCTTGGCCTTTTAAACACTAATCTGTATTTTTGAACACTTCTCTGCCTGTTATTGCTGCGTGTGCGTTTATCCGCTGCTGCCTGAGCTGCCTCCGTGGATGTAAATGTTTTTATCTAACCTCCTTTTCACATTTTTTCCCTGAATTTCTTCCCTCCTCTCTTTAGCTTTCTCTCAAAAGGTTAGTTTTAAAAGGTTTTGTACAAACATGCAAGTTATAAAGAAGTTGCCAAGAACCTTAAAATGCAAAACCCTTAAAGTTTGCCTCTTATTATGTGCAGAGGATTGTAGAAGGATATTAGTCATTCACATTTTCTGTGTTGAGTCAACATCTATTTTTAGGTGTGGAGCAGATAAAGACAACTCTTTGACACATAAAGCACAAAGACATCCATTTGACATCGCTTGTGTTTGGGCTAAAGCTGGAGAAGAGGGGAAGACAATTGCTGAATGCATTGTGTTCCTGACGGGGACCCCCCCATCTCCTCCCAAGACACATTTCAAGACATAATGCCAAGAAGTACTGATCTGTTTATATTTAAATAAATCAAGATGAAGTGCAGAATATTCAGGTTTTGATGCAGCGCTGTTTCAGATGTGCTGCAAACTAATTCTTTGTGATCCACGCTGACTATTTGCTCCTAGGCTTTATCCTGGAAGTACTTTATTTACTGTAAATGTATATATTAATCTCATCGTATATATCATTTGAAAAGTGCAGGAGGGTGTTTATGTGCCTATTGTAAATATAAATCTTATTTTTCACTCTAGCTCTGATTTGCATTTTCCATAGGTAGAGCAGCAGTGCAAAATTTATTTAATTTTCCAACAGCATACATGTAGTTCCTCAGCTACGTTTTCTTGTTTGTTTGCCCATAATATTTTGCGGTCTGATTTTGGGCTTATAGTGCAAGGGAACTTCTGATAAATTGCAGATATGACGGTAAGTGTCAGCTTGCAGTTTTCCAAGCAGATGTTCATTTAGTCTAATTTCCCCAGCACTTCATAGTTCATCCAGAACACATCTTGCCAGCTCAGGATAAAAACACCAAGAGAAAGAGAACAAAAGATCATTCTGCAAATAACCTGATCTGTTTCAGACATTTAAAGATAAAGAAAGATAGGAATGGGGAAAAAAGGGGGGGGAGGGAAAAAAAACTTATGCTACGTATAGACTAGAGTTATTACATGTTGGATACAGTAAATCATTTATACACCCACAGCACAAAGGGGTATATTTACAAAGCTGTGTGTGGGAAGATTCACATTAATCTACCTCTGAACAGTAGTTATTGTGTGCCTTAAGGAACCTTTGCATTTGTCTTTAAGTTATCTCTAACTTTTCCTTTTTTCTTCTAATTTTCCTGGTTTGGCTGCTTTTACAGAATAGATAACCTCTGAACTCTAGCGTTTTTCCAGCTCATGTCAAAGCTTGTGAAAGGGTAAAAACTGACCAGTTGAATGTGGAAGACAGTGAGTGAACTAACGTGCATTTCCTTTCCTTAAATCCCTAGGTGTCGTATGCCCGTCCAAGTTCAGCATCGATCCGAGATGCTAACTTGTATGTCAGCGGCCTTCCAAAAACCATGACCCAGAAGGAATTAGAACAGTTATTCTCACAATATGGGCGCATCATCACCTCACGGATTCTGGTTGATCAAGTCACAGGTTAAAAAAGCTTTCTTCATACTTATTATTTTTTTTCCTGAAAATGACAAATACATTTACTTGCTGGCTGTTTTATGGCAACAAGGTTTTGGTGTAAAATGCTGTACCCAGCTGTTCATGAAGGAGGCATATCTGGCCCTTCTTTGTTGAAGGGGTCTCCAAATGCAGAATGCTGTTTGGGTAAAAGCACTATATCAAACATACATAGCTGATGATGAACAACACAGTTGGGGAATGGCTTTTTTTACCTATAGGATGTTTCTTTAATGTACAAATCATTCTGTTCTCGAGTAAAAATCAGCATTCAGCTTTCACCATGAAAATGAGGCTGCTCTGCATGTATTTATTTGTCCCCTATCTTGACTTCCCAGGTGTTTCTCGAGGTGTGGGATTTATCCGTTTTGATAAGAGAATAGAGGCGGAAGAAGCCATAAAGGGACTAAATGGCCAGAAGCCTAGCGGTGCTACAGAACCAATTACTGTGAAGTTTGCCAATAACCCCAGCCAGAAAACAAGCCAGGCACTCCTTTCACAGCTGTACCAGTCTCCCAACAGACGCTACCCTGGACCACTTCACCACCAGGCTCAGAGATTCAGGTAATTACCTGGAAAAGTGCTGAAGCTCCACCAGGGACCAAGGTGTGGGGCAGGTGCTGTGCGGGAAAATGTGCTTTAGTTGCGTAGGCTGACCTGATTTTCTTTGTAAAATTAAATATTCTTTCCTGGAGAATGAGGAGGAAAATCTGCTGACAGCAGTAGTCATGTTGTATTTACTAAAACAGCTGAAGTACTGTACACTCAGATCTCATAAAGTCTCGGAGAGAAAGGAGAATGGAATAGAGCTACACTGATAATCAAATGAACAGTTACTCGCCTGCTCTCTCTGATTTTTGGGGGGTAATGCTTTTATTTGCTGATGTATTATTACAGTTTTGATGCAGCTTACTCTTTGATGTTAATGACAGTGGATTGGTAGCAAGGAAAAAAGCTGAGTCTGTTCCATTCAGTAGAGGTATCATTAAATTTATTAGCCTGAGATACCTGCTCTTAGTATAAAGAGGCCTCATACTAGTCTGGTATGATTCCTCAGGTGCTTTCAGGGATGTTTTATGCTTCGCATTTTGAATGTACTGCTTCCATCTGATACATAAGCCAGGATTAGCATTACATTCTGTTGTTGTTACTTTTATGTCGTAGGATTAGTTTCAGGCAACCTGGCAGTCAACTAAAAAGGCTTTATTCAAGGAAAGGGGGGAAAAAAGGAAAAAAAATATAACTGAAGTCCATATTGGTTTTAGAAAATCATAGAAAAATAATGGAAATTTTTCAGGATAGAAAGAGCTAATGAATTAAAGAAGACCATAGAAAAAGGCAGTCATTAAACAATTGATACAAAATCAAATATAAAATTAGTTTATCTGTGTGTCCATTGAGGTTGTCATCAACTCCTTCAATGGATAAACAATTTTCTGTAGTGCGTGTCAAAGTAAAGCAAGTTGCACAACTTGGCAATCTTTTAGACTGATGTGTTCTGGATTATTATTATTGAATGCATTCTAACAGAATGAAAGCTTTATGGTAAAACAGTTGGAAAATATGATTTTCTAGTTTACTGTAAAAGTCAGGTAAACAATAGACTTATTTTCAGAATTTCTATACCAATATAATCTATGGGGGGTGGAAACAAAACATTGAAAATGAAGTTTTTCATTAAGAGCATGGACAAATTTAAAAATTACCGTATATACGGGTATGGAAATTGAAACACAACCTGCAACTCAACAGAGCAGGCCGCTAGTCATGAAACTCCTTAGATGTGTGGGAAACTTGTTGAACGTTTCTTCTTTGAAACTGGAACACTATTAATAATAGTTCCATTGAGCGATCTTGCCATCTGTGAGACATTAACCCAAAGACCCTCCTTCTCTTTTCAGGCTGGACAATTTGCTTAATATGGCCTATGGCGTAAAGAGGTAATTAGAATTCCACAGATTGCCAGATGTCCATGTTGGCACAGATTGGTGCTACAATTTATTTTTTTTTAATTCACTAACTTTATTTTTTTTACTTCCTTTCTTTTCTTCCACCAGCATGTCAAGTTCTTTTTAAGTTTGGACTTCAGTTGTTTTTGTTATTTTAAGGGCCACACACAAATTCTGTGGGTTTTCTTGTTTTTTTGCTTTTTTCAACTATTTTTATTTACAGGTGGGCTTCTCAAATGGTTTAGGTGCAACAGCTACAAGCTTTCTAACTCCAGTCATCCTGCTAATAAATGGCAATTTGTCCAGAATCAGAACTATTAACTTGAGTTATTAACCACCCTCTGATCTGAATGTAAAACTGACCAGCTGAAAGAGGAATTATTCCATTGTTACCTAAATCTCACAGCTAGATCTTCATTTTCCTACATCTTTCTTCACAAGTTGACTCTAAAAGTTATAGCTGCGTGCACCTTAATCAGCCCTAAGTTTCTTTTGTTACAGGTTTGATCATTTGTTGCAAATATTTCTTGGTGTTAGAGATTTCTTTTTATTTCTTTTAAATAGGGATATATTTTATATTTATGTGTATATGTCTGTGCGCGTCCTCGTGTGTTCAAATTGAGCTGATTTGTCAATGTTTGTGCTGTTTCATGAATGTTTCCATGTTTGATCTGATAGCTAAATGAGCTGACATGCTGCTGGTGTTTCTCTAATGACACACATCAACGCCAGCCCACAGCAAAGTAGAGGCCTAGGCTCATTCCTGATGTTACCCCAAGATGTCCAGCCATCCCCCCCACTATAAAGATGGGAAAACACTTAATCTTCTGAAATGTTCTACTCGCCACATTTGAAAAATATTTGAGCTTTTTTCTCTTTTTTTTTTTAAGTTCATCCTGTAAATCTTATGGTAAGTATGTCTTTAAAGTAGTTTGTAGTGGGTGCAGTTGAACTGCTGCTGCAGTAGCTGTTGCGTAAATAAGTTGTAAATTTTGAGACTATTCCTGTAAGTGAAAATTAATGCTGAAAACAGCCTTAGTATCCTTCCAGAAGCTCTAGCTCATGAATTTATCAGTACATTTCTTTTATTAACTTTATGGCTAGTGATGATAGTAATATGGTGAGTCAGAAATTACCACCTGGTTTTACCACACGCTGCATCCCATGCATTCTCCCCTCATTTTTTTTCTCCCTTGATGCAATGACAAAAACGTTCCAGAGCTCTTGGGCTCAAGCACTGGTCAGAAAGATGGTTTTGTTCAGGTATTTTTCCTCTTAAAAACGTACCACCTTCTGCAGAATTTCAGTGGCTGCTGGTGGAGGGCAGGTGATACTTGGTCCTAACAAGTGAGAATTTCCTTTCTCCTTTCATATGAGCTACACGCAGCAGTACTGCAGCTCGCCTGCCTTTCTGAAGTTAGACATCTGCTTCCTTCATGTTCAGTCTACTGATAGTGTCTGCAAAGCTGGTCTTAAAAATCACAAAAGCTTTTTTCCAATAGTCATTCTTCGGTGACTTAAATTAGTTATTTTTCTCCTCTCAAAAAATCTCAAACAATTGTACTCGTTGCCCTGGCAAACCTCAAAAATACTTTTGCAGACAAGAGGTTGCAAAAATAAGTTTCTTTTTAATCCTAATTGCAACTCACCTGCATGTGTCTTTATAGCTCTGTCACACTCGTACCAGTTTCATGTGTGGATTCCTGGGAGTTTAGAACAGCCTCTGTGCCCAGGGTACCTAAGCAGCCATGCGGCTTTGAACTGTTTAAGGTTTCCAAGAGAGCCTTTCACCAGTAGACTACATGAACCTTTAATCCTTTACATCGGTGAAATATACCTTAAAAATGCCAAACTTTAATATATAGCCTATTGCACATGCCTATAGCACATGCATGGCTTTGTGCATTTGTACAGATGTTACAAATAACATCACTTACTGAGTCTATACACTAGCATGGAACTTCATCTTAAATTTAGACCTTGCTGAAAAACAGGTCTTTGCTGGCTTATGTGTATTGCTAGCACAGTTTCTATTTGTCAGTGTTGGACTTTAAATCCTGTCCCTAAATGTGATCTTTGGGCTTATTGATCACTTAGCAGCTCTCAGTCTTGGCCTTCTTTAAGTCTCCCATTGAAGGGAATCAGTACAAACGGGCTGTGTCCAACCTGCCCTGCTTGCAGCAGCTGGGCATGTGCAGCAGATCAGAGCCACACCAAACAATTCAGGAATATTTCTAGCCTCAATAGCCGAGAGAGAAATAAAAGGATGTCGTGAAAAGTGATATTTGATAGGAAAATTGCCATTTGTTTTCTTATAAGTGGTTTTTGCAAACCTGCATGTGTGTCTGAGGGCCCAGTGCTTTGAGGGTTTGCAAACTGCTCGTTTATAGTGTAGCTGCACCCAGTGGTGTTTCTCAGCCTAAGATCTATACTCTAAAGTGCCTCGTTTCCTCAAATATACATATAAAGCGCCGTCAGGAGTCAACAGAACAGGGAGCAGTCATCAAAGCGTGTAGCTCCTTTCACAGTTATTTAATAGACACTACGTAATACGGTTTGCTAAATGCAGATGAAAATATTAGAAATGTCAAAGAAGAAATTTTGGAAAGCCTGAGAACCAACTTCCCACTCAGCTACCTTGCGAGGTCATTTTTTTTCTTCCCATCTCCATTCCCTGAGTTCTCGTTCAAAAAGTCCTGAGGAATTATTACTCATTTGGGGTATTAAAATTCATTGTATCCAGGTTGAAACTGGATTTTTGAAGCTTTTCTGTTACTTAGTTGTTCTTTAAAAACGTATTGCAGAGTGTAGCTTTGGAAATCATGTCTTTTTTAATCAAACCACTGAAAGGAAAATTATGCTGAGCTTGAAGCCCAGTGCTGCTCGTGGTCTTCGCTGGTACGAAGTGGAGTTTAGCCTGGCTTTAGGTTTATGAACTAGTACATAAATGCAGGCAATAGGCTGCAAAAGATGGTGGGGAGCAAAGTTAGAACCTGAATTAGATGTTCTAGGAGCACCTGCCTGTAGGAAGGGCCTGGGATTTGGCTGTGGTCAATGGAGTCTCTCAGTAGGCAGATACTGGTTGGCAAACATTTCCCCACAGACCTGTGCTCTCCTTCACCCTACAATTGCTGCCTAAATCTTCTTTAATATAAGACCAGCTGTGGGAGTTTGTGAGCAGAGTGACGCTTGTCTGCTAAGAACTGTGTCAGGAAGGGGAAGTGAATTTATCACTTACAGAGCTCGCCCTAAACCTAGAAGTATTTTTAGCTGAAGAGGCTACTCTTATGAAACACCACTGTCAGGATACAGCTATAATAATCTTGAAAATAAATCTGATTTTTCACCACAAACTAGTAAAAACTAAAACGTTAGATCTCCATGGCCCTGAAACTACATTATTTTAGTAATGGAAATATATGGTAAATTGCTACAGGCCTTTTTACATGAACTCCTATTTGTGACAGCATGAGCAGGCCCTTTTTGACCTAGATTGTGCTTAAGCATTTCTTTTATTAGCTCATTGTATACATCTAGTTTGTGCTTGAGGGGAAGTGTCTTAGTGCCTGGATTGGGTGTTTTTATTGAGTATACTTAGCTCCCCTCCACTTAAGCGGGAGCTGGGGACCAAAGGTGGCCATGAAGTCATCTTCCAGGGCTTGGATCGTGACCCTTAACTAATGTCGGCTTGTTTTTGACTTGAAAGTCTTGGTTCCACGTACTTTGTGCCAAGAGATATATTTAGAATAGACCCCTGTTCTTATTCGGTAGGTTCTCCCCGATCACAATTGATGGCATGACGAGCCTGGTGGGAATGAACATCCCTGGCCACACCGGGACCGGATGGTGCATCTTCGTCTACAACTTGTCTCCCGACTCGGATGAGAGCGTGCTGTGGCAGCTGTTCGGTCCCTTCGGAGCGGTCAACAACGTCAAGGTGATCCGTGATTTCAACACCAACAAGTGCAAGGGATTTGGCTTTGTCACCATGACCAACTACGACGAAGCCGCCATGGCGATTGCCAGCCTTAATGGATACCGTTTAGGAGACAGAGTATTGCAAGTTTCCTTTAAAACCAATAAAACCCACAAATCCTGAATTTCATATCCTTACTTACTAAAATATATATATATAAATATATATACGAACAAAACAAAACAAACAAACAAAAAAAAAACTCTTCAAGGCTTATATTCAACCATGGACTTTATAAGCCAGTGTTGCCTAAGTATTAAAACATTGGATATCCTGTGATGAACAGGAAAGGATTTTATAATGCTTAGAAAAAAAAAAAGAAAAAGAAAAAGAAAAAAAAAAAAAAACTTTGATGCATTGAATGTTCTTTCATAGCTGTCGTTGTTGAATATAATATACATAGATAACAATGTGCAGGGATTTTTACCCGGCCAGCTAGTTTTACTACCTTCCTTGAAGGTGGGTCTTTTTAAGATGACCATTCACTCATTTGAAAATAAAAAATAAAACAAAAACAATTTTTACGAACTAATGGGATTAAAAGCGAGAAAAAATTTTCTTTTCTTTTCTTCTTTTCAAAACATTGATCCAATCAGATTGGTAAACTCCCCCACATAAATTAAAGAGGAACAATAAAAATTGCAAAAAGGAGAACATAATTTTGCAACTTTTTTTATTTTTCCTTTTTTCTTTTATATCATGTGAACTAAACAGTCTTCTGTTAGGGAATGGGGTAAAGGGGGATACCTGATGACATAACAATTTAAATAACATTAACAATGTTGCCAAAGAGGTGGTCTCTTTGCTGAAAATGGGTTTCAAGAAAAATCTATTTTTATAAAATATAAAGAATTTTTACAAGAGAATCTGGATTTGAGAAAAAATATTTTGACTGGCTAATTTAGGGGAAATTGACAACTTTGTCATGTTCATACTGCACTGGTAACTTTTTAGAGATCAAGATGTGTGTTTTAAACTGGATTAGTAGATTGTTTTTTGAAGGATGGGCTACAAACAGATGATCTTCGTATCTTTTCATAGCATGTAATAAAAATATTAAATACAGTACGGGAGAGTGTTCTTCCCAGGCACGCAGTTACCCACAGTCAAAACCCAAAAGCAAGGAGATGAGTTGCAAGACGGTTTTTCTTTAAGTCATCAGTATGGGATATCAGCAGAACAAAAGTTAAAAAATTAATTTTTTGATCAAAAACTTCCTTGGTTTGAGCAGTAGGTGCTACGAAATTATTTACATATCTTAGTATCATAGTTAAATGTAATGTGTTTAGAAAAAATACATTTGCTTTAAATTTGTTAAGAATTTTCAAATTCACTTTATAGCCCATGCTAATATAATTGGGCTGTGTTGGCACATTTGGAACACTGTTTATGTTGCTTGAAACACTTATTTATTTAATTGCCGATGTGATGCATATGGCCAAAATCAAATATAGCTAGTTTGGCTAGTCTACTTATTTGTTTACTTAAACTATGGGAAGAAGCATATTATTGTGTCATTTTGTTGTGTGTGTATGTGTATATATAATATAAATATATATATATATAAAGTTATTTTTTCTTTTGGTTAATTTATTATAAGTTGTAACACTTTGCTAGTTTTGTTTGTATATGTCTTAAAATGTTTTCTTATGATACTTAAGTGACAGAGGTATCAAGGTAACTTGTGTAGAAATATTGTTTGATATATTGTCATGTTTGTTGTGAATATTTTTTCTTACTGCACAGTAGAAAAGAAAACAACTGGGTCTTTATTTTAATGTAATTCAGATTGGGGAAAACAGAGCTAAGGGAACAAAATGACTGAGGGGGTGCTCTCCCATGTCCAGTGCACTGATCATTTTAGTATGTTTGTGCTTTGTACGGTTATATATTTAAAACAAAAAAGGGTCATGCTCTTCCCTGAGTACTAGAAACAGTTACTCGCTATGCATAATCTAGTTGATAGTTAAATTTGCTATTGCTTTTCTTGTCTTGTTATATAAAATCTTTTCAATACAAGTTTAGTCTTAATGGTAATAAAACGTTATGGTTATTTATAACTTGTGCTTATTTTGTGCATTTTTTCCATGCTATACCCACTAACTGCATGTAGACTAAGTATTGTTTTTTCACACTGAAGAGGCAAACTTTTGTAGTAGACAAATAACTAAAGCAAAGGCTGCATCATAATTTTATCAGTTTTTTACTTTAACAATGTTAGATTTTAGTTTAAAGGAACACTCATTCAATGTTCAGGGAAACCTTTATACATCATCTGCTATGAATGAGCGCAGTTTGCTGGGAAAGTTTTGATGCATTTGCTAAGCATTAGTGGGGAAGGCATGTCAGAATCTTTTCTCTACGATGTGTTTTACTATCTGAATAATAATAATAATTTAAAAAAATCTTTCTTAGGACCAGGCAGTTGTATACTTTAGTTATAATGAATGACTTCATGTTAACCTTGCTAGTTTAGATCATTTCTGAGGGAAAGTATTGTAAATGTTTTTTTCATAACCTTGTTGTGTTTGAATTATTTGTACTTTAATTGTCCAGACAATAAATGAAAGTGTGTAGAATGGCTATGGACTTTCCACCTTTTTAACCGTGTTCAGCTGTTTTAGTGAACCCAGCCACACCTCAAATGTGGTAGATGTTAGAGTCTGGTTTCAGAAGCAAGGTCTTGAAGAGAGATAAAGGTATTAGTCAAACCAGGTTAAGCATATTCATTATTTTCTTTTCCTTTTGAAGAGTAGAAAGAATCGGACATTTAAGATGTTTAACACCAAATACCAAACTGTAATTGTAATAACTTTCTTTATTTGAATGTGGAAGATACTGAAGGGTTTCTACTATATACAGTATTTCTACACAATGAAAATATTGACTCAGTCAATATCAAGATGAAACAAAAGTAGCAAACTTTGGCATTATACAGTTTCTAAGCCATCGTTCAGTTTGATTGACTTTTCTATGAATATGCTATGAATGTCATGCAATATGGAACAGTTTACATATTATCTGCTGTACAACAGTATATATGATCACCTTCCAAATTGGATTCTTTTCACCATGTATTATAACTAGAGTTGATATCTCTTTCCGTTGATTTGTTTGAATCCCATTAATACCAATATTCACTTCATGTTTATGTTCTGTAACATTCACTAATTGAAAATATGTACCTTGTAAAACTGCGACATTGAATTTCATAACTGAGATTAGGAAAAATATATCAGAGGACTGGACGGACTGTGCGGTTCTTCAGCTCCTTCACCTATTAATAAACTCGTGTTTTTGTGAGATTAAGTTCCCATGTTGGTTATAATAATTAATTTCAGGCCACACCATGAGTTTGTGCTTAAATTTCAGCTTGCTTAATTCATCCTTAAATCAACCTGACCACTCAATAGCAACACATGACAGCTGTTATTTTGCTTTGTTTAAAGGCTGGGCCCTGATGATTATTTTCCATCCATCTATTGGCATACATATATACATATATATGTATATACACACCCATAGGCACATGCATGTGTTTGATATATATATCAATGTATGTATGCCCACCCACATACACATTTTAGGATACAGCACAGCCTGCAGCACAGGCAGAAAGGGGGCTGCCCTGAACACAAGGGCTTCTGTTGCTGCTTGGGGAGAGGCCAGAAGTTGGATTTGGATAATTTTCCCCCAATCCACTTCTTCTTACCCAAAGCTTCTTTTGCAGCATCTTGGCAATGTGACACAGTTGAAGGGCAAGGAGAACTGGGACACCTTTATGGTTACGGGAGCTTCTGCGGATGTGTAATGAGACTGCACGGTCTCTGCTAGCTCTGGGGCCGGTTCCTCTCCTCACTGCCCTGATCCTGTCTGTGCATATTGACAAAGCCTCCCCAAGCCCATGCTCTGCCCAGCTTGAGGGTAGCAGTGAGTGCCCTCCAACCTTTTACTGGAGGAAGCCACCCTTCCTAGTGGTGCTGAAATCACAGCAACCGAGCACAGACAGATGCTCTGATCCCATTAAAGTTCCCATCATGGGGGCCCTGGAGGTGCAGCTCCTAATCCGGCTTTCGAGCAAGCGTTGAGTGCTAAGGCTTGGGATAGTGATGCCAGAGGCACGTGCAGAAGGGGCTGTGAGCGGCACCTCTGTCTCCAGCATTGCAGGAGTCAGGAATGTCCTGCCTGGAACATCTCAGCTAAATGACTGGGGAGGGGGGTGCAAATCCAGACCACCACATGGTCACCTAACATTTGCTGCCTGCCCTGAAGATCTGACAGCCTGAGCTAGCCCCACCAAAGCCATTCCTTGTGCATCTAGGGCTAAATGAGAGCAGGCCTGGGCCAGGGCTCCTGGGGGAAGCTGGACGCAGAAGCAGCAGCAGGTGCTGCGTGCTCACCCGGGACATCTCAGCATTGGTGCAGAGCAGTCATCACCCCCAGGATACCCTTCCTCTGCATGTGTCCTGGTGGGGACTTTTGTACCCACAGGAGCCCGCAGGAGGCACCAGGAAAGGGCTCGAGGGCGAGGAGGCCACCTGGGCATTGGGAAACTGGTCTCACAAAAAGAGATGCTGAGCGATGACCACCTTGTTCCCGTAGGCTCCAAACTGCATTTCAAAAACATTCTCTGTAAATCTGTTGGGTGCACGCACTGGAAAGGGCGACCCGAGAGGACACTTTAACGTGCCATGGTTGGCATGGCATGAGCTGGCCGGCTGCTACTGGGTTAGCAACCTGAGCTCATGACCTTCAGCAGAAATAGCTGCGAAGGCCACACACAAATACATGTGCAGATCCAGCACGTTTTTAAAAAACATAAATTATTTCACGTTTGATTCTATTCACCTTTCAAGCATTTCAGGGTGCAAATTATCTCTTGCAGCCAAACAAAAAAAAGACAAAAACAAAATCCTAACAAAGCTCGGTTCTAGCCAATCCATAGGAAGCCAAACCCTCTAGTCTAATCTCAAGACAGCGGCTTCTGTGCCTGTGGGTGCCTTTGAGCAGGTCACTGCTACCACTCACCTATGGGTGACTCTCCGGTTGCTCTGTGGTGGCCACCATATGTGAACAGCTCCTGGCCACACCAGGCAGCACCCGGGCTCCGTGCTGGCAGTCACCATCACCACAACTGAGACCCACACGGGTCCCGGCTCTTGCCCCACTCGCGCCAGCAGCAGCTCCCGTTCCCCTCATCCCTGAGCCGCACAGCTCCAGGGGAGCAGCCCGGGAGGCTCCATTCGATTAGCCGGAAGCACAACATAAAACCCAACCACTCCTCCCGCTCCAAAACTTTGCAAATGCATATAAGCAACGGCAGTGAAAGAGCAATCATTTAAAAATAAATCCTTGATAAGGAGAGGAACCCACCAAAGGAAAAGGGGCTTAAATCGGAGGCCTCTTCTGTGCCGGGTATAAATGCGCGCTGATTAACTGCCTTAGCAACCTTTTTCATAGCAACATCTGGGGAAACTGACACTGAGGCCCAAAATACTTATTTTTATTTAAGTGAATTTTAAACACACACGATCATTAGCTCTTCAGTCTGAGCGTCATGACTTACTAGAGCTGCCACTATCCATTTGCTTTAAAGCAGCACTTAGACTTTTCTTCCCTTGCATTTTGCTTGAATTGCACGGGTCCCATCAAAACGCTGCGCGAGAATTGGCTTTTTACAAACAATACAATTCTGATTTTAAATCAGCACATGCGACACTTAATTAATTTTGTAGGATACGGAATCTGTTGCAAATATACGGCAGTACACCCACACATCACCATCTGCTGTGGAGAATTAAATGTACAACTCACAAATGAAATCCTGCAAAGTTGGTGCAAAAAGGTCCTTGCTTGAATTTAAACAAGGCTGTGGAAACCTGCAAACACATTGCAAAAGATCATGAAAACAATAACAAATTTGTCCATCTGTGAGTCAGTTCTAGCAGGGTTGGGTTTTTGGTTTTTTATTTTTCTTTTTCGGTTTTGTTTTTAATAATGGTATATTTGCAATAATAGTTGCAGCTTACAATGCACACAGTCCATGACACGTATTTCAGCTCCCCTTGGGAACAGGACAAGAAGTCCTGCACCGCGTAGGCACTTTGAGCAGGCTCCGTTCCTCCAGACCAGGTGCGCCAGGAGTTGGGCGGAGACAGAAATTCCACTCTTTTAATAACGGATTTAGCCACAATTTTGAAAAAAAAAATTGGCAGACATGGCAATTGTTTTGGATGTTGTATTATTAGAATTATTAACAAACACTGATCTACTGCAGTGAGGAAAAATAAACATCAACAACTACTGCTGCCATGGACGAGCTCTAGCAAACATGAGGAGCTCTATCCTTTTGACTTTGCTGAAGCCAAATATTATCTTCCTAATCTTGCCTCCTCATTTTTTTTACAATACTGATCTAAAATGAGCTCCTAATTTGTGGTGCCCAGCAGGACCACACGGCACTAAGCCCTGTACCCCAATCTCTTGCACTACGTAGGTATCTCAACACAACACAAGATATTCGCTACCAAGAAAGCCTGTTTTGCCTCCACCTGATACGGTCCATATTAGCCATGAATGAGTAGTATGAGGGACATGCATGAGGAGGCTAGAGCAGACTGAAAGCAAGGATCTTTGTCCCTAACCCCAGCTAAAAATGCTCTAGATTGATGTCCTCACAGGTTTTAGCAGTTTCTTTTGGAAAGTAAGAAGATATTTCAGATCCCTCCTTTATATTTCCTAAGACCTTTCAGAGATGCGTGTTCTTTTAAACATATTTATCCCCTTACACACCCAGGGAACATTCTCAGTATACCCACACGGAGCGTAATTTATGCTGAGGGGCTTGTTACGTGTTTAACTCCGATAAAGTGTATCGGTAATTAAGAAATGCAGCAGCAGAGGTACAACTTGCATGTAAATTTGCAGGAAGAAGTCCCATCAGCTGAATGAATGCTGCTCAAGACTATTTGAAATTGCTGCCTAATCAGAAAGTGATACACATATAGGCATCACCAGCATTTTTATGAGGAATATTATCTCTCTCCTGAAAAATGAGCCTTGTCAAAGGGGCAGAAGTGTTCGTATATGAAGGGAGCCCAAACAGAAGTGTCACAAGGGCAGTGACAAGTTAGGAAAGGTGTGAGCAAGAAGGTCCTGACTCCACCTGGAAGCCTCCTCCAGCAAAGCTCCAAGCTGCCTGGCCACACCGAGCAGCAGCTGAAGGTGGAAAGGTCTCAGCTCCAGCAATCCAGGTCCAAAATGCAGCACGAGCGGTGAGGAAATGGGAACAGGATGTGAGGAACACATCCGATATGGCTGAACCAGGCCGTGGAAGGCAAGCCAAAGAGGCAGTATATCTAGCAGCAGGTTGTATTCTCAAATGTGCCTTAGCTGTGACCCAGCAGTTGTTTTCTGTTAGGAAATACAGAGAAGTTTGGTTAACAAAACTGAAAAGCAGCCAATGGAGCCCTGCTAAGAGCTGAAAACCCAGCACCCATAGCTGCTGTGTTCCCCACCACCTTTCTGCTCCCAGCCCAGGGCACAGCATGGAGAGCAGGGAGGAGAAACGGTCTTAGGAGAATGGATCAAACAGTGGTCCATGGAGGAAGCTTGTCTTCTCATCTGAGGAAGAGCTGAGCCCTGTTTTATGGGCCACTGGGTCACTGCTGCTGTCACCAAACCTGGCAAGGTCTGTTCTCCTCCCCTTTGCTGTCACATAAGGGCTGAACCCACAGCACCAGCAACTTGGTGTGGGTTGGATATGGCCAAGGGTGCCCAAACAGCAAAGCTGGGACAAGTAGAGGTGCCGTGTTCCTGCAAAGCACCCAGAAACACCTCAAAATGCAGAGTCCAGGCTGCTGGTAGGACTTGCTCGCTGCATCTTTGCCTGACAGACCACAGCAGAGAAAGCCCAAGCCAGAGCTGCCGAATTCTCCCTGAGAAGTCAGCTGGGCGAAGATTTTGTTCTGCTTTTCCAGAGGGTGAGTGAAGTGTCCTTGAATCCTTGTCTAGAATAATAGGGGAAGGAGAGCAAGCAGCTTTTGTGCCAAACCTCTTATGTTTCCTCCGCAATGTGACTGTGCTGCACTTGTGAATGATCATATTAACATATATTAGAGGAGTTCATGTGCTGGTAATGGAAGAGATTGTCAAACCACAGTTTATCTATTAAAATACCCAAGTGTATTAGTATCTTCTTAGCTACGTTGAAAAGAAGATGCCCCATAAGCTGTTCACTGCCTAAAACAAGAACATCTCTGGATAAACACATATATGAACCGACTGTACGTGTATTTTCAATATTAAAAGATAAATATAGTTCTATACCGTGTTATAAACTAAGTTTGTGCAATGGAACAGATTTTTACAGCTAACTTAAAGGCTCTTGAGAATAAGAGGTTTATAATGGAAATGCTGACAGATTCTTAACTATAGCACTGGGATCTCTCTCGCTATTATGAGTAGATAAGCCAACAAGGTAATTCAATGTACTGTTCCAGCTCCGAGACACTAACATGCACCTTCTGGTCCCAGGTGCCGAGAGAAAGTTAAATATAAGACTTAATGAAACCGCAGTGACTGATACGGAGCTGGATGGTTACCCCTGCACCAGGGAGAGGAGAATGTCTCTCCTGGGAGGGGATCTGAAAGGCAAGTGACTGTCTGATTCACGCGTGAGCAGCGGCTGGAGCAGTAGGAAGGTTTCCTCAACTGAAATGGCTGGGTAACAAACCTTGCGGAAAGCTGTAGAGCAAACCCAGCCACTGCACACGGACCAGAAAGAAATAAAAATGAAACTCCCTTCCAACACACCCTGCCCAGGAGGGGTGCTGAGAGCATGACCGATGCTCACAGAGGCTATGGGACACCTGCCGTCTTTCCCTGCAAAACTGCTCCAGAAGTCTCTGGTTTATCAATTTATCTGGCTCGAAAGGCAGTTCTTGCAGGGAAGCTCAAGGGGATGTGGACAGAGTCACCATCCTGATCCCAGGGCGCTTTTCTGTGTGGCTGGAGACAGGAGGTCCCAGGGCAGCCAAGCCTGCACAGCAGCTCTCCAGCTCGGGGCCGGACAGACGACATAACTCCCAGGAGCAGAAGTGCAATTCCTGCCACCAGAAAAGTTTTTTAACTCCTTTTTTTGCTGCGTGTGAAACTTCTGAGGCTACCAGGAAGCTCATGCGATGCTTCTACCTACATGTAAAATCCTGTGGAGCCTTCTCGAGGTTGGTGGGTTGGTAGCACTGCCTACTGTCAAGACTGTCTGACATTTCCAATTACAAGACTCTACTTTCAGCTGCTTATAACTGTCATATTTTGACCAGTAACTTGTCATTTTCCATCCTGGGCATCTGCCTCAGGCTGATTTTTTTTGGAAAGCTTCAGCCAAAACAATATAGCTATTCCCAAGGGCAAGGCCAGGGAACAATGCACTGTTTTGTAATGGTAAAAGAGAAAAAGAACTGACATCCTCTTCTTTAAGATGCACCACGACTCCTCACGCTTTGAGTAGGGGAGTAGAAATTTAGTAGACTGGTGACCTTTGCATTAAGAATGTGCCTTTCATTACTGCTGTGAAAATCCGAGAAAGTGTGGCCAAGAAAACGCATCTGAAAAAGGAATCCGATCAAATCTCCTCAGTAGATTTTCCTGAATAGGAATAGCTTAAAACTCAGACGATCCTATTCTGGTCGAGCTCATCATGCCCTGCTTAAAGCTGCAGAATAGGGTAGCTCTGTTACCCTGCAGAACACGGAGCATTTAGTCTCCTGTGCAATGCTCACAGTGTCCAGCAGGAGTTATTGGATAGATGTCTAGTTCAACACAACTTAGTTCCTGTGGTCACAGTTCCTTACTGCTATGCCAGGGATGCAAAGAGCCCCAGCACCGACTGACCTGTGTTCTGGCGTCCAGACCATGAGGGGAAAGAATTAAGCTAAACTGGCCTCCTTGGGCTGGGATTCGGGTGGAATTGCAGCCAGAAGGACTGTTGGGGACATTGAGATAAGGCTGATGGGTTGGGTGAAGACTGCACAATAGCATTGACATGGAGAAGGCTGCTGCTGAATAGGGACAGGATAAGTCAAGGAAATGAGGATTGGGACAAGTCCAGGAAAGAGAAGAGACAGACTCAGAACAAAAACAGAATGAGAGGACCAGGCAAAGTAACCTGTGCTCATCAGAGCTGCTGGCTGTCCAGAAACCAGCAGGAAGGGGATCCAGGATCCTGGGTTTCCCCCTCCAAAAGGCTCTGCACGATCCTGCCATGCTCCGTTGGAAACAGCAGATTTTACATCTCCATTAGCACTGAATGGCTCTTCCTCGGTTCCCATCCCAACTGTAGGAGCTGCAGCTGGAAGTGCTCTGCATCCTTGAAACGAGGCACCAAAACGAAGCACATGCATTTGGCAACCCCAGCTGGGTTAAATGGCCTTCCCGGGCTCGCAAAGGAGCTTTTGGCAGAGCTGACACTGCACAATCATCCCATTCCCACTGCCGCCACCACGTTCACCTCCGCTTCCAGCACAAGTGAAGGGATCCACAGGAAACAGCAGCCTGGCACATGAAACTGCTTGGAAACTGCAACATTATGCACCTCTATAAGTGGTTTCTCAGGGAGTTTTTGTTCAGGGATTCGCTTCATTTTAAATATAGGAATTTGCAAAACTTAATTGTGTCCATTGAAAGATGGGAGAGAGAGGATTTTCCTTCTCGAAAGTTATCTTCAAATGGCTCATTCGGCCCCTACTGATGTTTACTACTGCAATACACTTATCTTGAGACTGAGGTCATCTGCTGTAAGAAATTACTCAGACCGTTAATTTGGGAACCAATGCTGGGAAGATCATGAATGTTAAGAATTCTGATTATGTTGAGTCTGGGAAATTTAATGAATAAAAGAGACTTTTCATAGCATAGTATTTTAATATCATTGGCATTAATTAAAATATCTGGAATTCTTAAAGAATCTCTTGTCCTCTCCCTTAAATTTCTAACTTCTAACATGAGAAGAGAAGCAACACTTTGCTAAAACTACCCAGAAAAAAAGTTCTCTGCGGTTGATCATTTCATTTACAATCATATCACAACAGGAACAATCTTCTGCAGAAATTTTGTTTATGCTTCAATCAAATCTGCTCACTGCCCCACATCATAATTTTTTCCCCATCTCCCAAGTATTAGCAGGCTTGGATTTGTCTTCCATGCAGAGCCCAGAAGATAAAAAAAAGTCCAAATGATTTGAGACTGGGTAAGGGACTGAACTCTTGGTGCCTGATTAATGATGCCATCCGTCAGAGGAGATAGTGGTTCCCTCCTGTAGAGCATAGGGGGGAAAACAGGCTACCCTTGGGATTCTTCATTGTCTTCCACCAGCAGCAGTGGCTCTCTGCTGCCCTGAGTCTACAGCTCAGTTTAGCAGTGGGTTCAGCACCTCATCCTGTCCGGCTTACAAAAGCCCTGGCTTTTCTGGGGTGTATTGTGGCTCTATGGAGTGGACACGTCACAAACATCTCCAGCTCTGCCACTTGAAGTCTACTGTGAAACCACCTCAGCAGTGATGAATGCAAAGGCTGGAGCAAGCTCTGCCACGACCCCAGGCTCCTCAGCAGAGGACTTATTCCCTGCTTAGCGCATTCAGTGAGGTCAGGAACATAACGGGCTCTTTTTGTTTCTGATCTTAAGCTCACCGTTTTTTATTTGGATTTTTTTTTAAGTAGCTAAATATACAGTCTCTTGCTGGTTATTAATAGTGGGACCTCACCTTATCTGATGCTCTTCTCACTTCTTAGAGTGTCTAATTAAAGGAGGGATATAGGAAGCACCATGTGCTGCTGAGCCACTTGCCGTGATTAGGAAAATGGAGTCCAAGGGTTTTCCAGCACTGGAAGTGCCACCGACCACAGCACTGAGGTAACCAAAGCGGTGGCTGTGGCTTGGTCAAGGCAAGGACAGCATCTGCAAAGCTTCAGGCAGGGTGAAGGAGTTGACAGGCCTTCAGACGCACTGAAATGGGGATTTTCTCCAGAAAAGGCCAAAATCAGAGCTGCCTGAAAAGCTACAAGAGCATTTTGCAGTGCATCAGTGGAAGCTGAGTTTCCACTGGAACAGCAAATAACAAATAACAAAAAAAAAAAAAAAAAAAAAAAGAGAGAAAAGGAGATTGCTTTCTTTATTTCCACCAAATTGGGAACAGTCTCCCCTGTTCTGGAGGTGCCTGGCTCACCGTGAATCTGTTCCGGGTGAGATGAAGCACCGCGGTGCGCAGCACAACAAGGGTCGGGCGCCGCTTCCCGGCCGTGTTCCCTCCTCCCTGGCAAACCTGCCAGTTCCACAGGCTTCCCAGCTTGTTCGTGCCGGGCACAGCCAGGTGTCACACAGGTGAAGCTGCACACAGACATACAGGAAGCCCCGGGGGCTCTGATCTATTTTCTCCACGTGGCCGAGAGAGCCGCTCTGAGACACCTGCTGATTCAGTATGTTCAGTGCCAGGGACAAGAAAATCCATGGGGGAACTACAGATGGCCTCAGAGCTATAAGGTAATGGGCTTCTTTCTGATGGAAACACAACTGATTTATTCTTAAAGGCTTGGCTTTCCTGACTGCTAGATTTTGTTTCATTAAAGGCAAACGCTGAGCAAGCATCTAAGAATGCGGCTGGTTCTTAAAGGTGGAAGAAGGTGGGAACCACTTCTGTACCCTTTGTGCTGCTCATTTTAGGGAATTCACATGGTGTAGGGGAGTTTCCCTTCTGAAATACATCCAAGGTAGGACTCGCCTCCACATGCATCTTTTCCCCATGCCATGGGATGCAGCGTCACATCCCACACTCAGAGCTGAGCTGCCGTCCTGAAGGGTCTGTCACATCATCTCAGAGGCTGCGTCTCCGCACAAGAGAGCAGCAAGGGATGAGCTTTCTGCTCTCCACAGGGTTTTCTCTCAATAAGCCAGAAAATAAGGTTTGTTTTGCTCATATTCTTAGCTAGCAAGGGGCTCCTCACTGAGACCCCCTGCCCTCTCCATTGCTGACTAACGGTGCAGGCAGCAGAAGTCATCCAAACCAGGCGCTGTTCAGCGGTGGTGATAGGGCCCATTAAAACAGACCAGGCTCTGCTTCCTTGCAGGGCTCAGAGCACAGGATGGGGCTGCTGGCACCTGCCCCTGTCCCCTCAGGGTGTCTGACACCGGCAGCAAGGACCAAGCAAAGTTCAGGCCAGCCTGAATTCAGGGTGCCCCTGCTAAAGGACTCGGGTTACAAGGTTTTGTCTAGAGGCAGAGGAAATGGGACTGAGTTTTGGCCTTTTAGCTTTCCTGGCCTGGAGGGAGCAGCAGGTTTCCTGCAGGCCACAGGGAACAAGCCCTTCGGATTTGCACATCTTCCCTCAGGCACGAGGCTACTTCTAGGGGTTGAGCTGCCCCTTTGAAGGCTCCACCTCAGCCTGGTCTGCCAGACCCCAGGCTGCTCCTCGGGGCTGCAGTCACAGCTCCCAACAGGATGAGTGAGAGCGACCAAGTGGCATCACCTCGGCTGGACAGCAAAGCTGCCGTCCTCTCTATTCCTGGAAGCGCTGCCGCTCGGGTAATAAGTGGCCAGATCTTGCAAGACTTCCCCTCGCCGCTTAGTTTAATTATGTAACATTAAAGTCACAGCCTCAGCCAGTGGCACAGGAGTTTGCAAAATGTACCTGTTTACCTTGCAGGTTTTTAAACATACAGAATTCAAATAGGTTATGTAAAGCAGCCAAATCTACACAATTTAAATTGGCCTGACTGCTGAAAGCTGCAGGTACCAAGACCTGAAAGGAAGCCTGCAGCTAGACTGAGTATCCAGGGGAGGTCCCTTTCGGCATACAAAGATCAAGCACTAACTGAAATTCAAACATACCCTTACGCCTAGTTTTTATCTAATTTCAGCAAAATAATGTTGCCCTAGAAATAAAATCTCCCCGTATGTCTGGCGCAGCTCTACAATGGCCATTTAGTGGAGCAGTAAAGCAAAGCACTAGGCACTTGACAGCTCTCTTTGTGTCACTCTCAACACGCGTTCTCGTTGTGGAGAGCGACTGCCATGTATTCCAGCCTGTTTGCTTTGCTTTCCCGGAGCAGTTAGTTACCTCACTTAAGAGCTTGGTCATCTTTTCTGCTAATAAGAATTTTATATAGGAGCAGGACACAAGTAGAAAGCACTGCACATTAAAATCTAGCTAGCTCAGGACACCAGTAATACGATCTACACAGCTCTGCAAAATGAATTTTTATGATTTTCCCAGCTGAACATGGTTGCATTAATATTTCATTACTAGATTTCACTATGATTTTGGTCCTGTTACTGTCTCAACCAATTTATTGCTTGAGAAGGTTATTTTTAATCTTCAGCAGTAACTGAGAATATACCCTTAGAAAACCTTTCTCAATGTGGAATTTCTTTGCAGTTTCATTATAATTGAGGTGATGCTGTATCCAACAGCTCTTTATGAGAACAAAATATATATTGCAATTTTAAGGGGCCGGGAGAGGGAGGTTTATATCTCTGCTTCTAGATCAAAAGCCTGTGTTATCCACTCGTCTTAATTTTGAGCGATAGAATTTCAGAAATTAAGAATAGGGAGGATGAGTTAAAAAGACATGATCTCATACAGAGAGGCTGAGTTTAGCAATGAGCACTCGGTCCAGCCGGCCCCTGGGGTACTATAGTGCTTGAGCTCCAGCAATTTGCTTTTGAAAAATGAAGGTGTTTGGGCTTTGCCTCAAACAGGGTCGAGGGTATAAAGGCACAGGCAGCATTAGGCCAGATTTTTCCTCCCTTGCCTTGTGATTTAGGGCCTGTGCCTCAGAGCCAGCCCCAGCACCCAGAGAATGAAAAAGTGCTGGTGCCTGCATGGAGAGTCTGGCCTTAACGCTGTAACCTGCCAAGCTCACTCAGCACCTGGGCCAGTGCTTAGCACGCAAGACACTGAACTAAAATAGGAAAAACCTCTCTCAAAAAAGCCCTCAAAATCTGCTTCACAGCTACAAAACATCTCTCAATGCCAACCGTAAGTAATTAGTGTTAATTATTCATTCCCCTGCTGATCTGAAAAGCATCCTCTCGCTCCCATTCCAGATCCCTCCAGACAGGTATAGGCAGCAATACTGTCGCTCAGGGATGCACTTCCACTCCACTAAGGCTGAAGGATGCAGAGGAACGTGCCATTCTGGCCCCTTATTTTATCCCCAGGAGTTTGCTCCCGTGGCCTTTCTACCTGCGTAACTTACATGTCCTCTCTGCAGGGTTAATTCCCTCAATATCAGATGGGAAAGTGTGTAGGAAATGCCCCACCAAACACTGACGTGGAGCACAACTACCCCTTCACTGCCGACCTGACCTGTAGCAACAGCTTCCAGAGGTATCTTTACACTCTGCTCTCCTCTTGTTCCTTTCCTCTTTCCTGTCCTCTTTCTCCACCTTCATCAGCTGGTCTGGCAAACAGCTGCTCTTCCCTCCTGCCGTATCACTACAGCTGCAGCCTCAGCAGTACCACGAGCCTGGAAGGATGCAGTTCCTACCACCAAATAAGCCCAGTGTTTCAGTGCAATGATGTCATTTAATGACGTTAATACATGTTAATAGCACTCTTTTAATTTGGGATCTTAAACCAATTCTGAGCAGAAATAGAGGACACAAAATTTGCACTCTGATTTTTCATGTTTCTCAAAAATGGCCCAACTTGTCTCTGAGTGGTCCCAAGCAGAACAGACCCTCTCAGGAAGACTGACACATTCAGTCATACATTTGTATGTTTGGGGGAGAAACCAGGAGGTGGGATCATACTTATCCCTTTAACAGAATCCAAAAATGACGCTAATCCAAATCAAATGGTCCAACTTGGACAGTTAGAGCATCAAACAATCATAAAAGCCTTCCTAGATGCTAAATACCAGGTATATCCTTCACTGCAAAGACAAGCAGCACAGTCAGATTTTCTAGTGAAAGCGTTTTCTCCTGCAGTCTTTCCAGATCCAAGAATTGTAACGAGTGCATGGAAATTACAAGCTGCTATAAAAATTACAGAGACTAAAACTACCATTTTATCTTGCATTAGAACAATTTTAACGTTGTTAGAAGAATACATCTCGGCAATTTTAAAATTATTTGAGTCATGACAGAAAGACTCACAACTGCAATATTTAGCTTTCAGTTTCATCTCAGGATGTTCCCGAAGACTCACAAGATGTCATGTTACATAGCGTTTTGTGGGGACCAAAGAAAGTCTCTTTGACAAGTAACAGATGTAAATTGGAACCATTGATAATGGAGGATTTAATTTCATCTATTCTGTATTCATAGTACAATAAATAAAAGAGACTTCAGCGGTCACTGTAGGCTTGCAACAGCTTCTACAGAAATGCCATTTATAGTTGCATATTTTTAACAGTGAGCTTTGGCATACATTTGATTAAATTCTGCTTTCCAGTAAACTTAATGAGAATTCTATTTCTCAAGAGATTTCTATAGGCGTAACAGGTAAAAAGGAGTCTATCAAGTCCAAGATGTGGTTGTTAGTACAGGGGCTGACTTCTTTGAAGAGAAATAAAATTCATAAGCATGCATACATATATTTTAATATTGTCATGATACATATTGGCAGAGCAAGAAATAGCATGAAGATTTATTGTCTGCTCCATTTCCCAGTATATACGAACCCAAACGGTACCCTGTGAGCCAGGACATCTTTCAGGAATGTGTTCCAATTAAGTAGCTGCAGCAGATCATAGAATCGTAGAATCCATATCTTGCCTATATCAACATAAACCTTTGGTTACTTTGGAAGTATCAGGTATTGCCTAAGTATTCACTGCTGGAAGAACATCTATCTCACAGCTTTGTGGGTTAGTTATTACCAATCTGGTAATTACCATGTTATTCTGCATTTAGCTGTTCGTCAACAAGTCGCTCTGAAATTCTGGGTAAGGTTGTGTCTATGGTATTCTCACTCATGACCAGCTAGGCAAGACATGAACCTAGAAGATAACACAAGAATATCAAGAGGATAGGGCATATATGGTGACTTACTAAGTCCTAGATTGCTGTCTGGTTGGCTCAAGGCAGATTACGTTGTCCATGCAGAACCTTGCTGAAATTTAAGTATAAGAAATTCCTTGTGATGAACACAACAGTGAGTTCCCCTTATAAGAGCCTTCCTTTTTCTAGGCCTAAAATGAGCATGAATGAAATCTTGGCCACATCCAACCCTGGGGCAATGTCTCATTCACATGAATAGGACCAAAATTTCTTCCACGTGGCCATAGACTGATCTTCTCTCTCCATAGAAATTATGCTCATTGTTCATCTTCAAACGGGATCTGGTTTCTGGGTTACAGTGTCTATTCTTTATTGGGAGTTTAGGTCAACTTTAGATGTGAAATGATTAACAAAAATATCCAGTCATGTAGCATTTTAATGTGCACACTTCAAATTACCAGAGGAGTTCAATATTTTTTACATCCACTTTGCAGATGGGGACACAGAGACATTCAGGCAAAAGATTGTTATTCTAGCTCACGGAAAGGAAAACTGGAGGTAGCCCCTAGAGTTTGAAATTGTACCCCAAAGCTCAGTCTGCCAAATCACATCATTAGTCCTCTAGTGAGTATACTTTTCCTGCTATTATTAGCATTAGTCCTGGGATTAAATGAGGATCAGAATCTCCCCAAAGAATATAAACTTCTCCAAAGAACACGGTAAACCATGGTGTTGAGTACTTCAGTTGTCACTAGTTCAACACAGTTATTTTTAATACTGACCAGTGGTCAATATCTATTTTTTCATACTGGAACTAAAAACACTAAAAAAAAAAACCCTAAAGCACATGAAAAGAACAGATTAAATATAGCTTGTGCTTATGCTGATTTCTAGAAATAGGTTAATAAACACTGCTTAGATGAAAGGAGCCTCAAGCGTTAAAGAAAGAAATCAGAAGGTCTCACTTAAGTGATTTTTTGGCAGGAATCAAATTAACGGATATAATATGGATTGCTGACAAGGTGCTTGATCATTCTCTGCAGTAAGGATTTTTTTATGTATATATTATATTTATATATATATATAAATATGCACACGTATAAGTTTGAGCGTGAGCTGATTCCATTAACACTTCATTTGATAATGATAAATGGCGTTTTTATCTGAAAGGAAAATATTAAGAAGTTATGATTTGCAAGAACAAGTTAGAATATATGACATTATGTCTTCCCGCATTTTCTTCTCCCTTAAAAAACACGAGCCTTCACCAAAGGACTTTGCTGGTAGAAAAGAATGCAAACATTTTATTTAGCCCATAGACAATTTTCATCTAATTTAATCTGTAAATGACACCATTTTTCTTTATAGGAGGATGGAGGATAAAACAAAGAGGGAGACATAAACGAGATTTAAGGAGATCATGGAACTCTTTCTTAGCAATCCAGCATCTTAATTTCTGGTAAATTCAAGGAACCTCCATCTGGGGGTTGATTCTGTCAGTCTGTATCTATGTCTGTCTGCCTTTATCCATTTCTCTAGGCATTTATTGCCGTGGTTTCGGCGCTCCACTGAAGTAAACAGGAGCTCTGCATGCAGCCTAGCTGCAGAATCCAGCCCCTACTTGACAGTGATCAGCTCTGACATTGACAAGCACTTATACCCCATTCCCCGGCTCTTTTCATTTGGCCTTAGATACACGTGTTGTCTGGCAAAAGTTAAAAATAAAACATTTAGGGCCACACTGTGGTCAGTTCTCATGTGCTCTGCAGCGCGAGGGGAGGAGGGAGGGTGGAGGCGGCAGCAGCTCCGCACCCTGCACCGCTCGCGTCAAGGTCAGCCAGGACTGCGAGTGCAAGAGGGGGCACATGCGGGCCCGGCTCTGAAAATGCTCCTTCCTCCTTGGAAATAACTCCCCGGGAAGGCCGGAGGGGCTGGGAAGGGCTGGGAACCGCTCGCCCTCATGGCTGCCGCACCGCGCTGCAAAGAGCTCGCAGCCCTGGGGCTCTTCAGAAAATGTCCATCAAAACTTAAAATATGGGAAGGATGTGATTTACTAAGTTACAGTGAGGAGTATTTTTCCTTTTTTTTTCCTTTTTTCATTCTGCTAGAAATGTTAGATATGAAAAGTGGGAAAAATATCACTTTAAAGTTAGAAAAGCCTGACGATGGGAGGAGGGGAAGGCCTTCATTTTGTCACCGAGAGGCTGATGATTTCAAGTGAGCATTTTGTATAAAAACAATGCCAGTTTGATTAGCTGAAAGAATACCTGGAGAAACCCAGCTCTGTATCTGAGCAGCTCCAGCTCAGCTTGCTGTGAAGTTCAGCTGGGTGTTCTTCCCTGCTTCTCAGCATCACAGGCTGGGTCTAGACAGAATATCTCCCTTCTTCTAAAACAGCCTTAATTTTTCATGAATGGTTTGCACTTACTTGTTTATATAACGACACTGCCAAAGCTTTAAAGGTTTTTCTGCATTCCTATCATGTTTATGGGTGATTCTCTGCAGCTTTCATTATGTTATGGCGCAATCCCTACTCGTCCATCAGACCATTCACCTTTCCTTGCTTCTGCTTCAGGCTGAATTTCTTCCCTCTTTCAATCAGAGGGGGCCAAAATTGCTCTCCACATGCCTGAAAAAGCATTTTGTTCTGGAGTTTTATATAGGAGATTCATTCTTTCCTGCCTCAACTACAAATAAATACCTCCTTTGATATAGTGCCAAACTATATGCCCAGTTCCTTTGTGTGATTCCAGCTGACAAGCCTTACCTTATATTAGAAATTTCCATTAGTCCCCAGCTACCTGAACCTGAACTATGGAACGTAATGCCATCCGTATCTCCTCAATTCCCGAGGATATTCCACTTGGTCTGAGTGTTCGGGGCCTCCTTGCTGTCGACAGGCCCTCCCAGCCTTCAGCCACCAGCACATTTCTCCAGCAGCTCCTACTCTTTTGTGCCTATTTGATTAATGAAAAGGTGAAGTGATACTGCTCCCCAGATGTGCCTTCAAAAACTTCACTTTTAGCTCCCTCTAACCTAGCATTTCTTCTTTCAACATTATCCATTATCCTCTCCTTTAGCTAGTTACTACCCATTTTACCGTTTCGGTGCTAATCCTCATCTTTTCCAGTCAAACCGTTTTCAATGTAGCTCTGTATCAAACTCTTTTCTCGCAGTTTATATGCATTATATCTATTGCCATTTTCTTTGTCTACAAGGAGCAGGATAACCTAAGAAAGATTATCAAGTTAATCTAGTAAATCTGCTCTTGGCAAATCCTCTCTGCATTTTATCTCATTTTTCCACTTACTATATCAGCTGTTACTCTTTTTTTTTTTTTTTACAAACGTACTGTCATGTCTACTGATGTCATACTAATAAGCCCACACTTAACTAGATCACAGCTTTTCTTTTTCCTATCTTAAATACAGGAATCATGTCTGCAATCTCTTATAGCACTCCCACTTTAACATATTCCTAAATATCTTTGCAAGCGGAATAGCAGTTTCAAATGCCAATTCTTCCAGGATACCGCAACAAGGATGCCCCAAAACAGACTGATCTTTACTTCTACCTCAAAAGGGGTCATTTTCGTCTTTCAGAATTCACTCACATCATAAAGCCATTTTCCTCTGTCCAAGTTCAGATAAATTGAAAGCAGAGGCATCAAAGCATAATTTTTGGACAGCATCTCTAAAATCACGCAAACCAAAGCAAACCTCACTATTTCTTTCCTTGCTCTCATCTAGTTTGGATGGTTGAAATAACATACTGTTTGTTTTAACTTCCTGTCTGATTTGACATCAGATCCCATTTTACCTCTTTTGGATGTTAGACTTCCTGTTGATGGCTCTATTTCCATTCCTGGAAGACTTTATCCTTTTGAAATTTCACAATTTTCTCTCAGGACAAACTCCTGCAATGAAACAATTCCAGAAAAAAATCATTCTACAGCATTTCCAAAAATTGTTGTAATCCATTAGGCAGTATAACACAATATCTTTATATTTATTGACTTAGTGAATAAGACTGTTGACTTAGATTACTGACTTACATTTATTGACAACAATGTCTTCTGTTTGAAAAGCATTGCTTCAACGAGTCAGTACAGCAGATGTACTGAAACCAGCCTGTTTGACTGGAAAACACACTTTGAACCCTGCAAAGAGATGATATGGTGGTCTGGATGGCCCACCTGCCACGCACATTGATTAGGCTAAAATGCAACCATGCAAAGTGTAGCTGCAGCTGGAAGTGTCGCTCATGCAAAACACCACCAGTCAATCCACATTTAATCTTTCTGTGATTCTGTATCAAGTTTGCAAGTCAAAGGAGGGTTTATCTGGCTGTCATCTCTGAAAGCTCACTTTGAGCTCTGCAGTCAGACCCTGCCTTTATTTCCTCCTCCTTAATCACCAGTAACATAGACTGCATAATTAGCAAATGAATGACAATTCAGGACCCACTGCAAGGCCCCAAGTGTGAGTTCATTTGAGGATCAGGCCTTTTAATTGAAACTGCAGAAGGGACGTGGAAATCCTGCCCCTTCTCTGTCGTGTTTTTGACTTTGTCAGGCTCTGACTGTACACGTTTATTGTGGGATCTGATAGGGATTTTGTTGACAGAAGGAAAGAGAGTTCTCTAAAATACACACTCGTCAAGCATACAAGTTAAACCATAAGGATGCAGCTTTACATAGCTATTTCTTTTGACGGAGTCATCCCCAGAAAGCTATAAACTTTGGGAGCTTTATGTTTTTTTTTGGAGTAGAAACGACTACTCACTGTACAAAGAATGACCCTGTTCAGTTTAGCCTGTCTCACCATCCCACAAATTCCCATGTGTATCATCCCAAAGTTTAGACTAAAAAATTTCAAGTGGTGCCAATCACAGTACTGAATTTGCTTCACAGGAAAACAGATGTATTTCTAATATATTCCTTGTAATATCAATGCATTCTATTTAAGTCATAATACAGGGTGTGTTAGGTAAGTTCTGAGGTGATGCATTGTTTGCAACTCATTCTTCCAGACTATTTATATAGCAACAAAATCCCTAATGCATCCATCCTAGAGGGGCCATTGACTGTGTTCACTTGCCAGTATTCCTCATACGAGTTATGAAAGCAGGATTGGTTCCAAGGCTTCAACTTGACGTAAACCTATGCTTAAATGCAAATGCACCACAGAAATTTTTCACATGCTAAACCTAGATTAAATGTTTTAACAAATCATAGTCTAAACCTCCGAGGTGCTATGAAAATAGTAAGATGAAGCCTCCCCAGCAAAACTAACCAGCAGAGCTGTTGTGCTCTGTGCTGTTACGTAACAGATACTCAGAATTACCTCCCCGTAGATCCTACATGAGTACTGACCCTGGAATAAAGTCACTTTGCTATAACTGAAGTATTTTGCTGTAACATTTTCATATTCATCTCGTATATTTGAATACCTGTGCAATTCAATTTCTTACATGTAGATGAGACCTAATTATAACTGGTAATACCTTACGGGCTCTGTCCTCTGTTTTCACATACAGCAATCAAAATTTACAGGGTAAATGTCTTATTTCATGACATGACCAAGATATAACAGCCAGGTCAGAACTGAATTCTGCACCATTTTAGCCTCATGAACCTGGTCAGCTCACTTAAACATGACTTATATCAATAACTCAAGTTAAAAAGCTTCCACCCAAGTGCTACCCTGCTTGGTAATTCACACAGTAGTTTCCCTGCACAGTAGGAATTAATTAACATATCAAGCATAGCTCCAAACTTAATTTTAGGTATCTTACAAGTAGTACACAGCAATATCCCTGCTTTGGTACCACTGGAAAATCTATTCTTGTCCTAATGTCTAGAAAAGATTATTAATGTCCTGTCTCCCTGGTCCTGTGGTATTGATTTGCCGCCCCAGTTAACAGGAATATGTTAGTAATATAAGCGACTTATTTTTATCCCCTTCTTTACTGAAGTGTTCACTAGATGAAGAAATGTGGCTATCTGGAACTGAGAAATATCTCGTTTATATTAACAAGATGGCATAAAATAATACAGCATTTCCTTCTCAACACTTCAGCTAAACTTGTTCCTCTTGTTCAGAGGCACAGAAGTCAAAGCTTGATTCACTGTAATGTTGCTATGTATAATAAATGAATAATATTTGTTCAACTACATAGCAGTGCTTGGATACTGCACATTTTAGCAATAATATTTTTATTTTTTCTTTATCTTTTTGCTTCGATTCTTGACTTTTATTTAAAATGCCCAGATCTTCATTATTAAAGGAGAGCCTACAAACTATTAACGCGTAACATTTACAACTGGCAGACACTCTTCAAAATGAAGAGTGAAGAGTTGATTTATTACAAAGAAATTATTCATACGCACAAGCCTTCCCATGCAGCCAGCATCTGTTCAGGTTGCTCAGAATAGCTGCAGAATTTACCCGTCCGTGCTCCTCCATGCCTGAGAGTGCTGGGAGGTAGAAGTGTAATGCACTTGTCAAAAAGACAAATGTCGCTCTAGGATGTGTCCAGGAAGGTTTTTCCAAACAGGGATGCAAAGAACTACCACCAAGGAACAAGGCAATGATATCACCTCCTCCCAAATAGTCTGAATAATTCTGCTTCTTGTTTTTGGGAAAGAAAAACTCAAGCAAGTGCAAAGAAGGACGACAAAGAGGAGAAAGGCACAGAAGGGAAATCACTGCCGGCTATGAATAGGACACCCTGAGAAACATCATAGAGTGAAGAAGAAAGGTCAACAAAGGCAATAAAATAAAAAAATTAAATAGGATAAATTTAGGCTAGAAAACAGGTTTCAAATCATCAGAGTAGAGATGTTCTAGAACAACCCTTCAATAAGAGTAGTTGGGAAATAAAATTCAATTGCTTATAAGATGGAGCTCAATACAAATGTACAGGATTGTGTGATTTGAGAACGAGTAGCACCAGGGGATTGGACTTCCTGCGTATTTTTATTGTGAATTAACAATGCAACCATCAGACTTTCACTTGAACTATATTATCAATAACAGTGTGTAATTTTATGTGGTTTACGTGTTACTATAGCTGAGTGTCTCTTCCAATATCCCCAAGTAAATGCAATGAGCAGAAAAGGAGCTAACAAACTAGTAGGTTTTAAAACATGGTTAAATTGAAATATGTTAAGAGGAAAGAGCTGGAAAGAACAAGATCGAGGGTGGAAAAGGCACTACTTGTCTTATAGTCAAACTATGGAAAATGAGTGATAGAGATCCTGCTGTAACTAACTGCAGTTGTAGGATCATCAGGAGAACTGTATTGATGTAAACTTCTCATAGCAGTGATGAGCACCAGCTCCCACTGCAGACCAGGCCAGAGAGACAAAAGTGCATTGGAAACCAGAGGTATCTCACTCCATATTCCCGTGCTCGAGCTTCCTTTCCACCCTGCTAACAAGCTGAAGGAGCTATTCATGTTCTTTCCCATTTCAGAGAGGTAAAACAGCCCACCACAATGCCCAGGAGCTACAGTCGAAGCAGTCTTCATGGCAAAATTGCCAGCTATAAGCTCATGTTTATTAAATTGCTTAGAGAGATGCTATCAGGACAAAAAAAAATCCATATTTAAATTTTGTAACTAAATGTGACAAACTTATCACTCTGCATAATGTGCACAGAAACAATAAAGCCAGTATTAAAAAGTTCAGTATATTTTGATGCTATACAACTATTTCATCACTAATATGCATCCTTCAGATCTGTAATGAAGGGCAGGTGTTAAGTTTAAGATATATTAGGAGTATTTTTTCATTATACTCTTTTTGACCAGAAGAATACCGTAAGAGGACTTATCTTGTATTTCATTGTGACAATGTTTTCCTATCATTTTATTCAAATTATCATTCATGTACAGTATTTATTTTTAATTTAAAATTAAAACACTGAATAATTAAGTTCCATAGAGAATACTAATGTGTGGAACAAAGTGGGACAAATAGACTCTGTCTACAAGATTTCTATGATCCTCTCCCCATTAACATAAGCATGAGTTCTACTGGGTATTTACATATTAGATTTGGCAAGCAATAATACAATGAGAAGTAATTTCTGCATTAATATTTTCTCTTTCAAATAAGACAAGTTCCTGAACTTGTCAAACATAAATGCAAAATTATGAAAAACAATCTTAAGCAAAAACTCTTGCTATTAAAATGCATGGCAACTAATTATTGATCTGATGCTATTCTGCATAAAGGAGACATGCCCGACTGAACAGAAATATTTTAAAATCATTAATATACATGTGTTTATTTAACTGAGCCTAAATTGGAAGTGGTAGATTATTCTTATTGTCTAACAAATCAGGAAGTGTGACATACCTCGGTACAGTCCTGATGTATATCTTTCTTCTTATTAATTTCTGTCAAATTAAAACCAAAACACTACTGGAAACCTTAAACAGTCATAATATGAAAATCAAATGTAAATTGCCATTAGAAAAGCCATAGTGCCTCAGATTGCTCCAGGCAAACACACAGAGATACAATACTAAACACTGTCTTTGTATAAGAAAGGAGAGGAAAAAATCTCTTCTGGGACGTGCTGCCAGTTGAAGCTGAAGCCCTGTCAAAACTGCAGTTCTGCTGGGGGAACATGGTGAAATCGAAAATCTTTGTGCAGCTGGGGTTTCTCTTCCCTTCAGTTTTCCACTTAAAACAAAAACCTAAGTGAAATTTAGTTCACTGCAGATTTGCCAATGCATCATTTCACTCTAAGGACAGATTAATAATTTCTGAACTTATTTCAACTGAATTTCATGGCCAAGATATCCTGTAATTTTACACCTCCTCACAATGACCTTTATACTGTCCTTATTTTACAAAATATCACTGGTAACACTTTTTCCATTCCAACAAGCTTCAGGATACATATATCTTGATATTACTTCGGAATTACTATGGTGTGGAGTGCTCCGTAAATAATCAATGACATGTAGCTCATTCACTGTAAAATCCTGAAGAGCATAATATTGGAGACTGTTCATCTTTAATTCATTTTGTACAAGTCAAAGTTAACCTTTATGGAAGGTACAAGCTCAGTTTGATGAATCCCTAAATTGGGCATACTAACTTAGCTCTGGATAACCACAAAAATGTATGGTAGCAATAGCCATGCACCTGCTGCACAATGCGACGTCTCCAGATCAAGCACCGTGACAGAACAACTCGCCTCTGTTGCCTGAGTAACTCACAAGTTGTTTCTTTAAACTCCTTTAAACCAGGCTCAGACATCATGGCTCATGGCAGCCTTAGCAAGTTTCCTTCCAGCTCCTCACCAAGGAAAAGTAGCACAGGCTGCTTTCATAGTTATAAGTTTTTATAAGTTTATATCCCACTGCCAGAATATTTAATGCACCCAAATGACATGGGATGCACCCAAAGGCTCCTAAGTAGTGAAACAAATTCCCAGAAGGGCCCTCTTCCACCAAATATAAATACCTCGATATATTGCTTGCATAGAGCAAGCAATACTCCATGGGTTTCAACATTCAGACTCCTGTACACCACTGAGGTCAAGGATAATTAGATACAATCTAAGACTTCTTCTTTTATAGCATTGCCAGAGTTAGGACATTTCTTCTTTTTCTAAAGATGAAATATATTGTTAGTTATGCTGGTGATCCAGAGGTCAGCTGGGTGAAGTAACATCTACCCTCTCTATGGGTACTTGACTTCCCAACCTTCCCTTTGCTGGAAGTGCTATCTTTGATCAGATATTGATCTGATGAGGCTCCAGGGAAGACAAGAAGATGAGCATGATTATCCTGAAGAAGACACAATTTCTGTGATTCGTCAGCTCTTGTTTTACCATCCCTTTTGGTAAGGTATTTACAACTCTAGGCCTGGCTTCTCTTTGCAAATCCAGTGCTTCGTTTGTCATCCATCGCATCCTGCTCTCCAGCCCTTGTCCTTTGTGGCTCTCAGGTCCAGGATGTGGGTGCTGTTGTGACCCATTGCTCCTCCCAAGATTTCTGCTGCTCTCTGCAATCCTTCAAGGACAAATCATTCATGCATTGTACTCCCTATTCTTTTGCTTTGTTGTTTTTATAGATACTGGTTTGTTTCTGGAGTTGTTGGGCACAAACATCTCTTCCCATGAAAATGTCCAGGAGGATAAATTCTGTAGGAAAGAAAAACTCCTCAAATTTTCCCTGACATCTTTCCCTCAAGCCATGTTTTTCAGAGGCAAAGAAATTATTCATACAGAATATGTCGCTAATAAAGACCGGAACAAGTGATAGCTCCTACCCACAACAGGAAGGAAAACGAGATCTAAAGAGGCCTCTCAAGCCTTTAATCTGTCTCTGATACTCAGTACCTCTCCAACAGCAGCAAAGATCTACTAGAGTATGAGCACGACAGGCTGTACAGTGATTCTGTAATGTTGGTGAAGGCATTTTGCCATGTCAGACATAAGGTGAGTTCTTCCTGAAAATTGCTCACTAGATTTGAGTACAGTTTTCTACCTTCCAAGAAAAATAAGCAAGAATCTTGATGAATAAAGCAGCAGGAAGCAGTAAGGAAATTGCTTCAGTTCATTTACCCACCAAGATTATATTAGATATTTTCCTCTTTTTATGCAGTAGAAGGCACATTTTATTTTTGCCAGATACAGTTCATCAGAATGACATCCAAAACTTCCTTACAAATACAAAGAAAGCAAGTAATGCTTGATGCAGAGACATCATGTCAGCCTTCGGGGATTTGGGAAAAGAATTGTCCAAGCTCTTTCGATTTTCCATCTTCTCTGGGCAGTTATTCTTTCACCTTTGCTCCTCGCCACTGCCAGGTGGGAAAAACAAGTATTTTATTTGTGTTGTGAGAGTAGATAAGAGTTCATCTCATAGATAGGCCCCACTGGGTTATGTGTTATATAAACCATGCAGTAGAGCAGCATTATTGCTGGCAAGGAACATTGTGGTGTAGGAATAATTGTGAAATTTAACAATTGGTCTCACATTGATCTCCTCCTTCATCTCAACCTTTCCCATCACTGAAGATTGACTGGGATACAAACACACAGAAGCAGAAATAAAGATTTTTAATAGGTCAAATCTCTACAAATTAGAGTAGCTTGGAGGGGGTCAATAGAGCTATAGCAATTCACAACAGCTGCATATATCTCTCTGATGGCATATTTGTCCCATATGTATTTTTGGCAAGAAAAATTACTATAAATTTTTTCAAAAATACCTTTATAATGTTTTACACAAATCCCAAAATGCAGCTCAATAAATATTTTCAACATCCACCCTATAATCACATTGAGTTGTGAAAATTGTGCTGTTCTTTTGATGTAGTAAGTTGAGAGCTCTTACTGAATCAACTTTATAATGAATTCTTTCAGATCCTGATGAAAATGGTTCACTTACTAAGGAACTTAGCTTGATTTTGAAATTAATGTGGTAATTTAAAACTACTTTGGTAAAAAAAAAAGTTTAATGACAGCTGAAACCTGAGAAAGGATAAGAAAAGGCAGGTTCAATGAATAAAGCATTTCTGCTTTTGCTCTTCTGGTTTAGCTGATGATGAGCAGCAATGCTGTTTTCCAGGACTATTATTTGTTATTGCATAACAAATAGTTCAAGTTGAGCTCTTTATGTGGTGGTCAGACACTGCAGGAAACCTTCTACATGAAATTAGGAGTAAATTTTGCACCGAAAACAGTGCCAGAACTCCAGAATTGCCTGTGTTCTCAGCTTGCGTCTAAGCTTCGTAAACTAACTTTAATGACAAAAAATGAATGGCAGAAATTGAGGTAAATTGTGGACTACAAGTTCTTTGTCATCTTACATCCTGCAACTGCACAGACCTGCAATGTTCACACTTGGTGTCTAAATTCACTAAGGTCATATTCTGGATACTACGTTAGGGATGAGAACGAGAAAAGGATTATTTTCAGAGATCTAGATTGACTTTTTGGTGAAAAACTGTTCACATGACCAAGAACAATCTAATCTTATTTTCTCAAAGCATTAGGAAATGATTCATTATCTAATCTTATTTATATCATGGGCATTTGAGTTATTCTCTTACCCTTTTTCTAATCCTTAAATCCTAGCTAAACGGATTATGCCACCATAATTTCCCTTTGAAAAGCCTGCCTCTGATTGCTTAATGGACAAAAAATAAATACCATCATATGTCTGCACTGGAGCCAAGGTCCCATCTGAGGTAAATGGGTATTACTTGCCCTGAGATGTTATGAGTTCCCACCATTTTTTTTTTTTGCATTCACATCCATTAAGAGATTGTCTAATATTTTAGGGAGAAAGAATTTCAGGAATTCCTAGTTATTGTCTAAACCGAGCATGACTGCATGAGCTAGTCAAATAAGTATTAAGTATCTTGCATTAAATATAGGTCTCACTGACACCAGATTAAAATACTTTGATTGAAATGAAAGCAACATGTCTGAATAGCTGTGTGGAACGAGAGAGGATATTAGGCAAAAACCATAAACTTTTACCAGTTCTAGAATAGTCATTTTTCCCTCATGAATCTTTCCAGTTTCTTACAAATGTAAGTGACCAAATTATTCAAACAACTTGGAATATATCAAGACAGAAGGCCTATTTCTTTTCCCTGAGAATCACAGTAGTAGTTGTGTTCTTAAGAGATGGAAGTGGGTTTCTTTTTCAGCATACAGGTTCTAGTTGTGATATAGCACCTCTGGGAATCCCAATGCACATTTTCAGTCCTTCACACTCTTTGTGCCACTGTGGCTGTACTTGTTTGAAAGGTCACCTGCAAAATGTGGACACAACATTTTGCTTTCTTTTGCTAGTGAGGGCAAACTAGTTTAATAATGTGTGGTTGCTCCAAAAATCACCTGTGTCCTTCCTCTCAGCATACTAAAAGTCAGCCACAAAACAGCCAGGACCAAAGACTAAACCATCAGACTTTTCTCTAAGGCTAATTGGTTCATAAAGACATTGTCTTTCCTTCTGCTAAAATGGGATTAAGATATGCGTGTCATCTGAGACCTTTATTTTGTTATATGGTGTCCGTGACCCATAGGATCCAGTTCATTCAGCATTTCCATAGCAATTGATTGACCGATGAGAAAGCAAGGCAAAGATAAATTAAGTGACTTGCCGAGGGCTGAATGAGGAGAGGTAGTGGAGCAAGGAATTGAACTCAATTTTCCTCAGTCCCAACTTGATATCCTAACTCTGGAACCATCTGTCACTAAAATAATATGAAATTTAGAAGAAAATTAGATGCTATACCCAGTTTTCCTTATATTTGCTTAGCATAATATTTGATTCTGTTATTTTTCCTCTGTTAATAGAAATGCACAAGATCAGTATCAGTATCTGATCCAAAGGAGGTTTTCTTTTGATTTATGATAAGCTTCATAATTGTAAGTCTGTCTAAATATGAGGTTCCATGAAATTCTAAGAAGATGATATGATAAAATATTTGAGATGATTTTCAGTTTCCTGAACAGAATTTCCTTTTAGATTAGTCATGGACTGGTGCTTTGGGTTTGTTTTTTCAGGGGAGGATTTTTGCTTTGATTTTTAGGAAAAAGATGAGTTTGTTTCTCTGAGAAAATCAGCGTAGCAATTTCATTGAGATTTTTAACATTCTCTATACCACTACTGTGTTATCCTCAGACTGTCCCTTTTATGACTTATCCATATTTACTAAATAATACAATAGATACTAACATAAGGCTGATCACTGAAGCATTGAAGGATATAGCTGTTTATAGAATTGTTTGGGGAAATGAATGATGGAAAAATTAAGGGTGCAAAACTAATGAAGGATATAAAATGTAAATCAAAAGAGAAAAAGACCAGTCTCAATGAAATCATCTAGGTTTCTGAGAAGTATTTTCCCAACTAGTACCTATACCATCAGTCTACATTGCAAAGTCCTCCTCTCGTGTCTGCAAAACGCTAGCAGACCCATGGCAAACAATCCTGTTTGGAAGAAAAACATGCTTCAAAAGTCGATGAGTTGGTAATGAAGTAGTTAACAAGGGAGAGGAGAAAGCCCTGAGTGCATTGACAGCACTTCAACTGGCAGCATCAGGGAAGGAAGTTAGTAAGAGGCTGGTATGTATTAAGAAGGAGGTATATCTGTAACAAAGCCAATCAAATTACATTTTTACTTTATAAGGCCCTGTGGTGGTTAGACCAAATTTGGAATATAATGTCCAATTTCAGTCGTGAGAATGGAAGACAGATGTAGCTAAAATGGAGAAAGCACAGGAGAGGGCAACCAGGATGATTAATGTACTGGAGAAGGCTAACACAGTAGCTGAGAGAATGATGAAATGGGAATTATTTAGCCTCAAGGAAAGGTGATTAGGAGGTGAACTGACTGAAATATTTAAACTACCTATGGGTTATTATACAATTAAGCTCGAAGATCAATTTGAAGTTTCCTGACAGACCAGAAATAAGAGATGCAGGATTAAATACAAGGTTCTCCCGGTCACGGTGGTACACAAGCGAGCTGCAGGAGATGGCAGAGCTGTTTGTGCTCCAACCTGCTGGTGGGCAGAGCCTTGGAGTGACCTGCTGTAACTGGTAGGAGCTGAAGGCTCTTTCGCTTGCAGCAACATCAGAAAATGCCCCCAGCACCAAAACTGATCTGGGAAGAGCAGCCTCTCTGCTCATCCCAATGAGCTCCAAGAAAGAGCTCGTTGCTTTGCTTCATATTTACATAGTGAGTCAATGTCCAGTTCCCAAATAGGCTCAGGCTGGGTCAGCGGGACTCACAGATGAGCTGCCTTGTTCAGCATCCTCTCTGGATGCTCTGAACCTGAGCTCCAGCCCACCTGGCTCTGGAAAGCACCAAGATCCAGGAAGTCACTTCAGCTCCCACCGCAGTCACTGGAGAAAGGAAAGACCCTGCTCAAACACATCTCCTGCCCATCAGAGGGTAGGTGCCTAGCACAGGTGAAATGCGTTGCTCTCTGGAGGTCCTTTCTCTTGCTACAGTCTCCACAGCAGCCTGGCTCCTACCTAGGCACGACTCCCAGGGCCACCATCAGAACAGTGCTCCTCAGGTGTGAAATGGTGTGAGACATCACAAGGATGCAGGAAAAACACAAACTGGGGCCAGATTTTCCAGAAGGTAGATGATACTAAAGACAGGATTTCAGTCCCCACGGCAAATTGCAAGAGAGGATGAGGAAAGGTAAAGAGTTCAAGCTCACTTACAGCCATTCGGGAATCTCGAGTTAAGCAAAATTTTTTGATGAACTAACGGTTCAATTTGTCACTGATGGATGAAAGCCGTGAATCTGCATTGAGACAGTCCTGGCACGGCACTTAAACCACGCAGACTGAGAGAAATAAGTGGTACCCGAACAAAGAAAGGAAGTGGATACGGTGGCTATTAACAGTGAAATATGATGTTTTTAATTAGCAAATGCTAATTGTAGGACAGGATATACAGTGGAATGGACGACTCAAATCTCAGGTGAAAGCAGGTGATAGCAAAATACTATTAATCTGAAAAGGTATAATGAGGAAAACAAAGTGGGAGAAAATGGAAAGGCTGATTGTTCCTTCAAGCAAGAAAATGTTATTATCAATAAAAAAATAAAGTGCAGCCTGTTTTTCTCTGTACAGATACATTTTTTATACAGCACGAGACTTTGAATTTTTTTGCATTGAGAAGAAACATTCTGTGAAGCCTAAAAATGAACAATATTAATTTTCCAAAATAATACAGTTTGAGTAAATTCAGTAAGGCAACAAACATCTGCAGAACAGGGATGGATTCCGCAGCAGTGATGTTAGCAAGATGGGGGGGGAGAAAAAGGAAAAGGAAGAGGGTGAGGGACAGGAGAATGAGAAATGAAGATTTATAGAATTAATGCGCAGAACAGAACAAGAGAATACGCCAATGCATAAGCAGATAATAATAAAAAAATGTATCAGACAGAATGATAATGTTTTCTACTTTTTTTTTCAATTAATGTCAAAGTAATTTTAACAGTGAATAAAGTACTTCCTGATGAACTCATTCTCCTTCAGAACGCACTAGGGCTTTTTGTATCATCTGTGTGACAAAAAATCAACAAGATCATAATTCTCCCCTTGATTTTCTCTTTTTAAAAAAAAATGAACCCAAGGCTGATGAGAAAAACACAACTTGCTGCACAATTAGAATTCAGTGATCATATCATTAGATGTGAAATATTTGCAAGAAAAAGACATAGCGTCATTTATTGCTCTTACTATAGTCAGTCATTTAGAGAATGTAGAATGAGTTTAAAAATGCATCTAGAATGCAGTATTTCACAGAAAAGAGATCATGGTGTACTAGTAAATATTTAAGAACAGATAAAGATGATAAAATCAAAATTAATTCCATCAGAGCCCATGAGATTTCAGCTGAAGACTTTAGAAGCTGAATACAGTCTTGCTGAAGCAGAAGATAACAGATATACAGAAATGGCCCCAAATGCAATCCATCCTTGAAGAAAAGTAACGCTAGATCTTATGCCAAACCTGACCTTTTGTTTTTTTTTTTTTTGTAAGATAATACAAAATAGTCTGATTTTTACTGGGTGGACACATGCAGTGAATGTGAAGAGAGACTGCAGTTACTGGGACTATTTACATTTTAAAAAGCTGAAGTAGGGAGGTTATGATAAAAGTCTAAAAGCAGCTTCTCATCCCTCCTCAGTTCTTTGTGGATGTGTTTGTCCTTCCATGCAATGCAAGTACAAAGGAAGCACAACGAAAATGAACACTTGCAAATTCAAAAGCATTCAGTGGTACTGCTAGCTGACCAAGACTCCTTGGCCCCTGAGAGAGCTGCTCTCTTTCAAAAGAGACCAAACACGAATAAAGTCTTGATTTAACCACAGTTTCATATTCCCTAGTCCAATTGCACCATCCTTTTTTTTTGAAAAGTGCGAAAGAGTTTGGTAAACTACACTTTATCTCCTTATCTTCTTATTTGTCTATTACATTGCTCTTGCCTGTGACATGATGGCTATTAAGTGACTTAAGTCACTTGCCTGTGACATGATGGCCACTAAGTCCAGACTATTGGACTTGGAGGTCCCATGCTAAGTCCAAGAGAACATGCTATGGCTGGTAAAGTTCCAAAAGGGGACAAGAGGGCTTCTCCTTCACCCAACGCTGCTAGCATATATATATATATATACATGTATATGTATATGTATATATATATATATACACATGTAATATAGAGAGAGGGGCAGCATGTCAGCTAAGCTCTGTGCCTCAGTTTCTCCACTTACTAACAGCTAGAAAAGGAAAAGCTTCTCCCTGCACAAAGCAGACGGCCCTCACCAATACAGTCTACAGTGGTATCTTAAGCTGCTAAATGCAGCTGAACTGCACAGTGTTACCAGCCTCACACATGACAAGGGGGAATATTGGCGCTCACAAAGCCTTATATTCTTTTTCCTCCCGCCTTGTCTTCCCTTCAGAGTGCCCCAAACGTGTGCAGGGGAAATGACATGGGGGCGGCAGCTGGGGGAGGGCCGGTGGGGACTGGAGTGCGGCTTTGTCACTTTAATAAGCTGCTGCTCTTGCAAAAACGGCTCCAGTCTCTAAACTTAACCCCTGAGAACTTCAATTATTTTATCCACCAATCTTTCGGATTACTGACACCCTCCAAGGGAAAAGCTGTTGTCTTAGATTAACCAAAGCAGCTCTAGTGCTGTCTTCCTTAGAGACGGAAGATGACTTAGCTGTCTTATCCTTGGAAAATCTTTATAATCCGAAGATTAATCCAGAAGACCCTGATCTTGTTGCAGCAAAAGGCCATTCCTAACAAACTGCTTTCTTTCCAGTAAAGCTATCTCTTCGCTTTCTCTTTCAGCCTAGAGTAAAAAGAGCTGTAATTGTCCTAATAAAAGCATTTTAGCATCACGGATAGCAACTGTCACAATATAATTTCTTGCCTAGATGAAATTTACCCAGAGAGTGAAACGGTTCCTACACTCCTCACTAGGAAAAGCGAGCTAATTGCCATCAGTTAAACGGAAGCACTGAGGAGACGGGATGAACACAGCTTCCCCTTGGATCTCCTGCAGATATCTAAGGCTTCCAAATACTTGGTACTGCACGTGTGTGCACTTTGAAATCAATGTGGGCTACAAAATAATGCGCATTGCCTACCTGAGCGCCTTCATCAGCCTGATTTACCTCCCAGGCTCCTCTTTCAGGCAGGTCTGCTGGTCTTGCATACAGAAGGATGAGGCACAACCCGCTGCAAGGTTAAACCAGGCTTTGTCCTCCCAATACGAGGGAAAACAGCACAAAACAGAAACAAGCCCTCCCTGCAAAAGTAGCTCAAAGCAGCTGAGCACTTCAAATACAAAGATCATCCAATTCTCACTTTTGCTCTTCTTTAGAGCCAGAAGAAAAACATTCTGCTTTTAGCAACAAAACACAGTCCCTGACCTACTGCTTTTAAAATACCTAATCGATCAATCTAGCTCTGCCTCTTTCCATCTTTTAAGTGAAAAAACGGTATGTATTTTGAAAAGAAAAGTCCAAGAAAGCTTGATTGTGTGGCCAAAGCAGAAGTCAGACCTAAAGCACATAGGAAAAGCTGGGAATGTCCCTTCCGCCCTGGCCAAGGCAGCAAGGGGGGCAGAGTCCCAGCACCAGGAGAGCAGTGGGTGGCAGGGAGCATTGAAGGCTGCTCAAAGTCCACTGCAAAGGAAGCCAGGTAAGTTATCACAAACTGGTGATCGCGGGACATCATTTTAGAGTGTGACCTTTGGAAATGGTCGTGGCACCTGCAAAGCATCCCAGCTCCTGAGGGCATTTGTATAGCACAAAACTAAAGGTGGCCTCACAGTTGGCAGAAAATGTGTGGGGTTTTTTTTGACTGTTTACGTTTATTTGTACACAGACAGTGGCTTGCTGGCTGCTTTTCCTAAATTACTGCCCTCTGCATTTCCTCGGTTTTACATGCACTGCAGTTAAGCCACTTTTTTTTTTTTTCTGATAAATATGGAAACTTGATGACTTGAAAAAAAAAAGCCTTCCATGTCAATTCTGCAGTTCATATTCATGCTGAGATTGTATCTAATTTTGAAAATCTTCACACTTGTGCCCTGCCATCATGTGTAATCTTTTATGCATGGCTACCTCCACTGCTGCCGAAGCAGTTGCTATGCGACAGATGAACCTGCTCCGTGGGGCCCTGACATTAGTAAAAGCAAATTGACCACAGGAGCACTAATCTAGCATGAAAAGCAGTTGGTGCCGTGCGTTTCCTAGAGAAGGATTACCTAATCAACAAGCAAAACCTCCTCTTCAACGTGAGCTGAATTACCTGCGTCTGGATTTCCCCCGTTTCGCACCTTTTTGCTACACCAAATCATCCTCAAGAGCGGAGTCTATGCAGGTGCATCGCTCAAGAGGAGCGGGGACTCGTCACAGAGCAGATTCTTCTGCTCTCACCCTGGCCTGCTTGCAAATATGTCATCCTGGCTGATGGGTGCTGTAACTTGTTTCTCCAAGGTTACCCCAAACTGGTAATGAAGACAAATAAAGACAAAGGATGGCCAGGAAACGGTGAATGTCACCCTCTGATCACATCACGGATAATCCGTATGAACTTTAAGGGCCCAAAAAGGGTTAGACACAGAGGCAATCACGTAATGCACAAGGAGCCGGGGCAGAACGCTTTCATCTCCAGCAGCACCGCAGCAAACTGCTGCGCTTCGTGGAGAAAGCGATCTCAGGGGGATTATACCTCACCAGCCAGATCACTACTAACATCGTTATTAGTGATTTAACCCTGCAAGTACTGGGCAATTTTCCTTGAATCTATCACCAAACACATGATTACATTAGAGAAAATGAGTCCTGACTCACATAAAGGTTCAGCTGACCTGTACCCTGGCTGCTTTCTGAGGAGAATAAGGCTGATAATCTGCTGTTTTCTCCTAGAGGTAGAAAGGATTTTTAACCCTTCTCTTGTCACAAGTAAACAGGTGCTCGGAAAAGGTGAATTACTGGTGATCTGCTGCTGAAAGATTCAAATTTGCCCAATCAAGAATATCTGCAACTTCACTATGCCCCAGTGAGGGGCAATTTATTACAAGAAGAGCAGGTTTTGCCTGTCATTCTGTTCTCTATTTTGATATAACAGAAAGAAGCATGTATATACATACACACATGCGGTATATATATGTCTATGTGTAGAGCATATAATGCTACTCATGTTATGTTCTTACAGAAACAGCATCTCATTGACTGACTGTAAAACCATACCTTGATTGCCACCCTTTGACTGCAGCCCATTTTTTCTCACATCAGCACACTAACTCTGCCCAGATAAGGTGGACCAACTTTCTCAGGAGATATTTGGAACTTGATGAGATTTTGATGACATCTTTATAGGGGTAATACTCAAACCTGACGCATCCTAGGGCTCATAAAAGCATCTCAGATGGGTAAATGTCTTTTACTTCCTACAAAATCTTACTCTCTTCTTTAACTCTTGGTATATGTGGTCAGACTCTGAGTCTGACCACAGTAGCAACTACAACAGAACTTGCTGTCTTTACAGTAATCATTTAATTTAGCTCATCAAATGGGTTTTATTTCTGGTGCTACTTCTCTTTATGACTAAACTCTTGTCAAGGCACATGGCACAAGGGTGACTGGCTGTACTCTGACGGACGCAAAGGGACTTAATGGTGCAAGTTCCATTAACCTTAATAGGATTCATACAGCTAAATCCCCACCCTGAATATTTAACCTCCACTGTCTCTGTCTCTTCTAGTCTGTATAAATTGCCTTGAAGAGTGGAATAAACAAATGGGGATATACTGACTTTGGCAGAGTGTTTAAAAATACACAGCATATATCCAGCACACCCCCATGCTGATCTCAGATGGGTCCTGCACTCCAGGACCAATTGCTCCATGCATATCAGCACCACAGTGACTCACCTTGTAAGTCATGCCCTACACACACATAAGTGGGTCTTTAAGCTGAGCTCTAGATCTTTTCGAAGTTATACTAACAGCCTTTTGTGCAAGACTGTCTACTACAGCAGCTGGGGAACTATCATATTCCGTATTTTCACTCTGATCCATCACAAATGAATCAAGGTCAGTTGTAGGACTAATAGGAACATCACAAAGCTTTGCTCCTCTGCCAGTACAGTTCCATCTATTTTCATGATCACTTTAAATACATTTTTTCTTGACCCAGATTTAACTAGCTGCTTCTCTCTCTTCCTTTTTTTTCTCCAGCCCTTTCCCATAGTATGTTTGTGTGCCATTCAGCATATATATATATATATATATATATATATATACACACACACACACACACACACACACACATAAACTGCAAGAGAGGAATAATATTTACTTGAGTTGTTTCTGCAAGCCCTTTTAGCATGTGTTGCAACCCAAAGAGACGATCTGTGCAAGCTGGCCACCCCATGAGCCAACCCCAGCTGTAGGAAGCTGGAAATGTGCCTCAGCAGAGCATTTCACCTGAGCAAATAAGCACTGCTGCATTGCAGGGTACTTCAGCCGAGGTTCAGGGCTGCACGGATGCTGCTATTTCCACATTTAAGTGCCCCATCTGGATGTATTAGCTCGGGCAGGTGCTAGCTCAAGGCTTTCTTTGCTGTACTTCATTACACAGAAGAGATACATCGCCACTTGTTAGGCACGCTCTCCAGTTCCCTTGGTCACCCTGCTGTCCTTTCTGGCACCTGTTTCAGCTTGAATTAGTTTTCCTTTAAGATAAGCGATGAGAATTACACAGATGAGATTGTTCAAAACTCATCAGTGTGTTGTACAATAGCATTAATATTTCCCTCTTTCTACTAGAAATACCTCTCTTAATGGAGCCTGTGATCACATCTGGGGCTTCTTCCTGTATTCCTGTTAATTTTGTCTCTCCTATTGTTCATTAGTGCTTGTTTTCTGCCCTAACAGCCACTTCCTTTCTGAAGCAGTCACACAAATTATCATTAAGCAGGGCACTGCTCAAGCTTTCAACGGCTACAATTAGGTTTTGGGGTTCCATGTGGGAGGACTACACCAAACGACTATAATCCTTTCTTTATTCTCTAATGATCATTACGTTCTCAATATATTAATAAAACTCATTTCCTATCCTTCTGGACATGCAAGGCAAAAGTAATTAAAAGAGAAATTAAGAAGCTCTTGTTGTATGTAATAACAGCAAGGGGCCAAATTCGGCTCTCATCAAATCTCCAACAGCTGGACTCTGTGCCCAAAAAAGTCCCTGGGAAATCTCTCACAGACTCCAGAAGGGCAAGGTCAGGCTCATCATGAAGGAGGTGAGAGTTTCATGTTTACATCTGTAGGCAGGAGCTTCCCCTCCAGCACTCGGTGTGAAAAGAGCAACTTTCTCCTCTTCCAGGTCTTAGCATCTTTGGTGAGCTATTTTCCCTGGATTCTGTGTGTGATTCCTACCTCCAATCTCTCTGTGGAATGGGAGTGGAAATGCTCCGAATGCAGCTCAAGCTCATACAACTTCCTTTTTGATTTTTCTTAATGAAAACAATGGCTAGATATGCCACATGTTTTACAGCAAAATGTTCCCATTTGAGCATTTGTGACCTTTCCTCTCATATTTCCATGTCTCTGAGAGGTAAGTTTCTCTCCGACCACATGGCCCACCAGGGACTGTGAGCAATGCCAGGAATGGAAATACATGAACTCCAAACTCAGAGCCGGGAGAAGAGAATGATAAGAAAAATCTGAAGCCCAAACTTATATGTTTCATGTGATGAAAACTAATTATAAAATCGGAATGCATTACCATAATTGTTTATATCTGTGTTTTAAGGAATTTGCTGTCTTCTGAATCTAATAAACGAAGGAACTGAAGCTTGACTGCTACAACAGTTTTTAATCTGTTTGGAAATTAGTCCAAACAATGAAGAAATGCTTTTCGCTATTAAAAGAAAACGTTACAGTAAGGAAAGAAAATGGAAGGGAAAAAAAAATCCATAAAAAAAAGAAAAGAAACAAAAAAATTCTTTGATTATTAATTGGGAATAATCAGAGGCAGAATGTGCCTGGCTTGCTTGGAGCACAGGAGGAGAACCTAGGGAGCCCATGGCTCTCCAAAGCTACAAATCCCTGGTGGATCCCATATGTTGCTCCACAAGGAACCTGGGCACCATCGAAACTTGTGCTGGGCACCCATGCCTGCCTGTGAGCTCTGTGTCCTCTCTGAGGGTCAGCAGCAAATGGATAGGCACAGGCTTGCCCCACTCAGTGGGAATATCTGACAAATCTCCCCATCCCTGTGTTTTCATCAGTCTCCACAAGTTAGTCCTCAAGCATCTGTCTACCCCTTGGGAGCCGAGGCAGAGGAGTAAACACCAGACAGAAAAGAAACACTTAAAAGTAGCCAGAACAGGCAGAGGTTTAGCATGAGGATGCACTCTTACTCTCATTCTTGGCCATAAGCAGGAAATCATTTTCTTTTCCCTAATATCTCACTTGCACAGCCATTCACCTCATCATACCATGCACACAGTTGTTAAACACGCCTGAGATTAGACAAGTTTTTGTCAAAGGTTGCAAGATACCCAGTTTTCTGTCAGTCGGGAGGAGGACTGTGTAGGAGGTTGGTGTTATCAGACACACCAGTGAGAACATTAGTGGCACGAAGGCCAATGAAGCCTCTAAAGCCAACAGCATTTTTGAAATCCATCGCTGCCCAGTTTTTGACAGACACGAGCAGAAGGCCTTCGTTTGCCTCCTGACAAGTACGTGTTTGTATCACCCAAGTCTCAGCTTTCGCTCAGGTTCAGCAAAGTCTCCAAGGTTTGTGTGAGCAAGTCGTATTTTGGTGGTAGAAGGGATCTTTCTGGTGCTCATCAGGACGCAGCAGAGTGGTGCTGGAGTTAATGCTGGCTCTTGCACCGCATTCAACCTGCACCAAAAGGCAGCGTCGGTCCCGCTCTTGCAGAGCGCTCCAGCGTGCGTGCCTGTAAGCAGGAGAAAGCCTCTTAATTTCATGGCACATCTCATCTGCCTAAAGCTGAGTGTGCACCATTGATCCTTGCATGGGATACTATGGCTCTCGGTCCAATATTTAGCACCCACTCATTTTGCATGGAACTGTAAACACAGTAACACCACATTTGAAGACTGCAGGGATTCAGAAGTGCTCCAGAAATGAGCAGAATTCCACATCTGTGACTCAGACAGAAACAAATCCTTTGACATTTTGCCTGTAGAAGCCAGTTTAAAAGTCTCCTTTTAATCATGATTTGGCCAAAACAACCTTGTGTGAGGGTAAAACAGTGATTGTCAGACTCCTGCTGCAGAATGAACACGTAAAAGATTCTGGTCATTTTGACCAGCCTGGGAAGCAAAGTTTCCCAGCAGCAGAGTTCAGCTATCCACCTGCAAAGCAAGGTACCGTGGTGTGAATTTCTCACATTTGTGGCTTGCCACAAAAAAAAAATCAAAGTTTTCTGGAGGACACTGTGTTTTTAATCAAGCTTTTGTGCATGTCCCACACATTCCTGAAATTCTGCAGCAGTAAGTGTTTGTATGTAGCATATAATGGTATTATTTTCAGGGGCATTAATGGCATTATTTTGGGGGCATCTATATAACTGATGCACAAGAAAGAAATTTGTTTCCAGGCTTCTTGTTCCCATCAGCTACACAGCAACATTTCCAATCTTTGGAACATTCACTTTTCTAAAGCACAACCTCTCAAAAGGAGTTTAAAATCCAAATAAGATAAAATAATTAAATATAATAAAACCCATGAGGATGGATTTATTTTTGAATAAAATCCAAAGATAAATTTGCAACACTTTAGACAATTTCTGCTATTTAGAAAAGGGCACAGCTTTTGACTGGATCATACACTTTTACTATAAGTGCAAGTGCAGTCCATTGCACTGCCTTGCAACTAGTAAGAACAGCAGTGCCTTAGGGATATAATTTCAGCTGCCTCCTGTTTGACACAGTGAATATCCAAATCTGGATATTTCAATCAGAAATCCTTCAATTTATCTAAATTTCCTCCAGGCTCCCTGCACAGTGGCTCACACCATTTATTTTGCCTGCTGTAACAAACTGCTTGTGGTTGCTGCAACAGGAAGGTCTCGTGTGAGGACACAAACACCACGGCTACGACTCACACGTTGAAAGAGTTATTCATCTGACCTGTCCTTTGATGCTCGCAATTTTTATATCCTTTGTATCAAAAGATTGGTCTACTGAAATCATCAGGAAGATCAACGCTTTTACCTTTCAGTCATATTTATACATCAGTTTTCTTTCCTCCCCCCTAATTTTCTTTTGTACATCTTCCTGTGCCTGTAAATGCCCAGAAAAAGCTGTATAGTATATCCTTTTGGGTCCCAATTAAGATTCTGAGCTGCTGTTCTCTGTATGATAACAACCTGAAGTGCTGACAACACGCTACCTGTCAACAGGCAAATGAAGGCCAACCATCTGTTCTACTATAAATTGTCTCCATTACTCTCAACTTGAAAATCCACTTTAAAGACTCCCCAATTATCCAGTAACCTGAGCCAAATGATGCAATGTTATTTTAACTAGAATCGTCATTGTGTACCGGAATAAAAAAAAAAAAATAAACATAAAAAGCTCTGAACAAAGAAAGATTTTTGAAAGGCGGTTTTCTCTCTGATTCTTGTGTGCACGGCTCTGATGTGCATGCTGGAGCAGCTCAGAATCGCAGCGGCAAAGAGTATCAGATTACTGCGGGTTGAAATCCTGAATTTCAATTGATAGAAGCCGACGGAGCACTCCGGCTCGGGAGCCTTTTGTCTCCAAACAGTGTAATTACCAACCTCCTGGAAAGAGTCGAGCGCTGCCGGCTCTGCGAGAGGCAGCGTGGCCGGGCCCTGGTGCTGCCCTGGGGACCACGGGGCAATTCCATGAATCGCACCTGGGTCGCAGCCTCCTCGGAGCAAGGTGTCCGGCACAGCCCTGCAGCAGGGTCAGAGCTGAGATGTCAAGGGAAAAGGCCTCAGACTGGCTTGATTTGGGTCTGTGATTAGCATGTGGTTTGTTCCTGAATCTGGGTGACCAGAAGCTGTCTCGCAAAACCAGGAACTAAACGACAGGGTCAGCTCTTGCTGTGCCCCTGTTTTCCTGTCCTTAGGACATTGCTCATTCGCTAGACCACCTTCAATCACTCCTATGGCTTGCCAGCTTTTCTCCTTCACACACTCCAGGCTCTCCATCACATGAAGGAGAGGCTTGCAAGAGCTTTCCAAGTCACGGGAACGCAACCTTCTCCTTTCCTTCCACGCTCAGGACATTTTTGAGCAGGTTTGCCAATACTCCAGAGGTAGCACCTGCACTTCTGCCATGTACATTTGCAGCACAAACCATCCAGAGTAGCAACAAGTGATGTGCAAGGACCCATTCACCTGCAGTACACTACTACCAACTTGTAAAAGTCTGCTTGGGAATGCACAAACACACACAAAAAAATAGGAGTTAGGGACGTGTTTCCAACACCATGTTACATCACTGTAGGAAGAGGCTAAAATAGGACAGAAATTCAGAATTTACACAGAAGTAAATAAGAATGTACCCTGCTAGGCCAAAAGACTCTAGTCCACATTTTCTCCCCAGAAATGGTTCAAACAGGTAGGCTGATCTCAAGAGCATCCCAGAAAAAGATTCATGTTTTATCATACATATCCCCACACCACTGCAAAAACCAGGCCTAAGGATTTTTAACCAAGATTCTCATAAAGCCAGTATTTTAATAACAAAGTTGAGATGTAGCTTTGTGGTAAAAAAATTCGGAGTGATTTTTTTAAAATATCTTTCTACAGTGAAAATATATTAAAAATCTACCCATAACCCATCCATACTTTTTTAACAACTAGAGATTACAGATAGCAGGGATATCATTGACTGAACAGAAAGAAGAAAAACACACATGGGCTTAGCTTTGAAGGTGCCTGAGTTAGAATATGAATTAGAATACAGGATTCTACTGGAAAACCTGCAGGCATCTTCAGAACAATCTTCAGGTGCAAGCGCTAAATTAAACCTTCAAAGACAGCAAAGAAGAAAATCCAAAACAGGGAGACACGGCATGCAAATGCTTTCATTACTGTGATGACTCCACAAAGCCATTCACCTGCATAATGCCTTATTGACAGGCCACTGCTTGTAATCTGCAGTACTTAAATGACACAGAAAAGCACTGCAAATCTCTGTAAAACACTTCCTATCTAAGCACTAGCGCTTGATCCCAGGCTACAGGCCCAACACAATTGAGAAACTACTTGTAGATTGCCCTGTGCTCAGGACAAGCAGTCCTGAACCTAGCAGGAGCAATATCTCAGTAGCAATATCTCTTGGGCACTCAGCAGGGAAGATAAACACAAGGGTTATGGAGGATGAATAAGCAATAACACAGTTGTCTTTATTACGAGAAAGAATTTTTGGAGATTCGCATTTCTTCTTTCATTCAAGAGACTAAAATCTGTAGAATGTACCAGATATTTCTAAGAATTCAAATGAGGCAAAGGTAGGAAATTAATTTAAGGAATCAGAATCATACCTGTACATAAAACATGTAAGTGAGGGCAAGTGCTCCACTTCTAGGATATGGTACAAGTTGCACACTTCAACAGTGCTAGCAATATTGACTTGGCATGACCATTGAGACACGGTTTTCAGCTTTTGAACCTTAAATGGTTCCTCCTACAAATTTCAGCATAAAGACTATCTCTTGATTTCATTATTAAATTATTGTAGGTGTTGCAGAATTGCAGGTTTGCAATTCTCCTTCCTGAACCTGTAGCCCAAATTTTGATCCATTACAGTTCTGTTTTCCTTTGTGATAGCAGCATCCTATAACCGCCTATATTTTCTGCTAGCATTTACCACTTCCTCCTGGTCTAAACACCCAGAGGAACTGACACACAAGTCCTTGAACAGTTCTTTTAAAAATAATAAATCACGGTGCTGTTGCAGCTCTGCCAGTTTCTTGTGGTATATAGTTTGAAACCAGGACAACTACTTAAAAAATAATTGACAACTATGGCAGCTGTGTCCAGGATGCATTGGACGAGTTGGACATTACCCTATGCCATATAGAGTCTATCTGTAAATACTTTTCCTGCAACAAGCTCCCTGATATAAAGAAATCCTAGATGAATTGCCAAAGTTAGTAAAAAGTTCCTCAAGTCGATTATTCATAGAAGCTCTTCTATTACTAAGTAAACTCCATTATTAACTTGAACAAAACTCAGACAATATAATGTTGTATTAAATTTTGATTAAATCTGGAGTAAATCTGGAGAGAATAAAGGGAATAGAGCTTATTAAGTTTGTACTCATATCACCTTCTAAGAGACAGCAGCATCATTTCTCATGTCTCCAACCAAAGTGAGGCTGAATCTTGTATCAAATCTATCTCAAGTTACATCCCCACATCCAGATAACAGGATACCCAGAACGCCAGGATATTTCAAATGCACCATCAGTACTGACAGCACAACTCACTATTTGTAATTTTCTTTTTCAGAAAGGGCCTCCAAGGTTATGAGTCTCAAGGTATAAAACTAGGAACCTGGTCGGATGACCTGACTGCTTATCCTAGGGATGAGCTCTGCCAAACTGCACGTGCTCCAGCCAGGAATGGCTCTTGGAGGGTTTGGATGTGGCCTTCTGAACAAATATGTCACAACAGCATCCCACAAAGAGGGGAATGTGTTCTATATAAATACCTATTGACTGATGTAATGAACGATGTGGGAAGGAAGCAATGTATATTCAACTATGTGACAGGTATTTCAAAGTATCACATAATTAGCTTTGTTTGGTTATTTTAATTTTGTTTTTATTGGCAAGATGCAGTATGAAAAAAATCTACTAATTAGATAGGAAGTTCCCCTCAAGACATCTATCAACTGTTTCTATTAATACAGGCAACTGTGAGCAAGTAGGAAGGAAAAGTATTCAGAAGCAACTTTAACTAATTAAATTGAGGACTGCATGCAAAATACTTTTCCCCCAACAACAAATGCTCAGTCACATTTCCCAGACAACAGGCTAAAAAGTTTTTTTCCAGAGTGAAAGATAATCCAGGAAATGAGGACCCTATCAGGTTTTTAATTCCCACCTACTTTATTTCTCATAGCTTCAGCACAGGAGCAGGAAGTTTATTACCTTTATGAAGTGCTGTTCTCCATCCAGAAAGCCACTGTCACTAGCAGTAAGAGTTGGGTATCACCAGGGGCAGCAGCCCCTGATTTTGCAGCCTCTGACCACAACTATGTGTGGACATAGAGCTTTGCACCACCTGCACTCCCTGGCCTTGCTTAGCTGGAGAGTAATAATGCAGAGTAGGATGATATTGCCAACTTCTGTGTGTGACTTCTCCAAGACAAAAAAAATATGATTTTTTATTCTCTCAACACACAAATTTAAAAAGATCTTTTCTATTTCTCAGGCAGGCCAGGCAATTTGTTACACTGTCATCCAAGCTTCTCCTCTGCAGGCCAGGCTGCTGGTCAATTGAGGTTAAATGATTTAGGAATTCAGTAGCAGCCCCAGAGGAAGCATTTTGATTTGATGGGTTTCAATAAAAGGTGGGCATAACTTAGGGGCAGTATCCTCAGCTCCTAATGATGCCAGAGGACAGCAGGCAAGGAACACAGGGTAACAGGGAGTGTAGCATGGCAATTGCATATGATTTAATAGATATTTGCTCAATACTTGAAGTCTTTGCTCTGTTCTATCCAGGCAGCACAGATAGGACATAAAATGGCCATGGTCTCTTTGCTGTGTAAACTGGAATTGTAGCAATCCACACACGGCCCTTCAACATGAAGCCCATGTAGATGTTTGGCATTGAGTTAGCAGCACTTCCACCCTGCAGGACTGCAAGACCTCTGATAAGCTTAGCTAGGGCATTGAAGACAGCTACCTGTACCTGCTGTATCTGTAAATCTGGCTTAGAGAGGGCAAATGATGTGAATGATGACCATCCTCTGGATGGAGAAGGGCTCTCTCTATGGATAAGGGACAACATCTGGCAAGAACGGAGGTAAGATGTGCAAGCACCTAAGAAACGGAGATGACCTTGGATAAATGTGAGGAACAGTCTATGGTAGCAGCTCCTTCAAACACAACGTGGAGGACTTCTGCAAGGCAGGCAGACATGGGCTGCCATGAGGAGGGAGGATACTGATCAATGTGTGTAGCAAGGCAAAGTCTATTGAAGGAGAATCAACAGTCTGTTCTCCCAACAAATCTGATGTTGAAAGAGCTAGGTGAATGTCCATGGTTGAAACGAAAAACTGGCTTAATAACCAAGTCATTATGTATGACTTTCACATACATGACGTAGATGTAAGTAAAGGAACAGCTGAACAGCAAATTGCTAAATAGATACAGCACACACTGCTCTATGTAGCATTTCTCTCCACGTTCATAAAATCACTAGATCTCACGCTTATTTTGCTTCCCTTCTCTATATCTAAATTCATATTCTTTACCACCTGCGTGTGTGGAATGGAATAAATAATGATTACCACTGTGATAGAGAACTACTGCTAAAATCCCAGTAAGTCATCAAATGGCTGTTACGTACAAAGATAATGCAGTCAATAGTGGTGCTTTTTCAGCAGGGTTAGGCAGCAACACTATATGTGCATGTTTTATTAGTTACAAAAATGGGTATTTCAGTATAAGCACCACATGTAGATCAAACTGACAGACTCCTTTGGGATTAAGCCCCATCACCTTCTGAATGCAAGACAAGCATAAAACCACTGCAGCAATAGGAAAAAAAAAACAGCTTAAAAATAATTAAACAGCAAGGCAGCCACCCATAATGATATTCAGCAGAACACATTAGGGACAGTTTGCTGGGAATGCACAAGAGCACTCCAGTTGTTTAATTAACATTGAAACGGCGGTTCCACAAGAACTAAAAATCCTGTTAATTTATGTGTCTCTTAATGATGCTCATTTAAATACTGTCAACTTTTCTCCAGTTTAATATTCATGATTTCTAGTCATTAAAACACCAGGCTCAGCTCATGGATTCACCGAGAAACACAAATTGTTTGATGATGATGTCAGTTCTTAAAAAGTTTTTTTCCCTTAAAGTGTAAATCTCTTGGTGCTCATCACTAGGGTCATTGTAATCTGGCTCTATAAATACCATTTTTATCATTCACATAATACAATAAACCACAATGTTCTCTCTCACCTTCAAAGGTAAGCTCTGCTCACATTGTCAGGCATTATTTATGTAAAGGTAGTTATCTTTTTATGATGGAGCATCTCAGTTGGTTAATGTAATGGCTTTATATATTGGGATACTGGGCTCAAGTCCCATTTCAGATTATAAAAACTATTTTCATCCAGGGCAAGAAACATCCCATTAAGAATAATTTTTGTGCTGGAACGACACTTGCAGCTGGATATTAAAAAGATATTGCCAAGGTAGGCAGGAATGAAATTTCGACCTACACAGAATTAGTATACATATGGTCTGAATTAATACGTGCTTGCATGAAACTTTTGTTTTCCCTTTGCTCTTGATGCTGATCCTTTGCCTAGGTTGGCAGATTCACATAAAGAGTCCCCATGCTGGCACATTGGCAAATTACATTCTAATCTCCCATGACTAGGAAATAGAGAGAAATCTATATGGATCAAGTACTACCAAAGAAGAGTCCTAACATTTTTATAAATTAAAAATATAACTAAATTGTGCAGTTAATCCTTCACCTTTAACAGGACCATTTAAATTTCAAAGAAACACTGAATACTTTCAGTAAGGCATTGAGGAAGACTTTTGTGACAGGATAAAAGAAGGACATTCAGATGATCTTCCTTTACAAACACATTATTATTGCCATTTTTCTTCTAAATATGGAACCATCAGTATCTTCATAATATCTTGCTTGGTTGATGTTTTGTTTTCCTGGGCAAGACCTAGTACTACTTTTACACTTCAGTTTACTACAAAAACCAACGGGAGTGTCTTATTAGATATTTTACTAATTTTTCTAAGTACTTTGTAGAAATCATTGACAAAGGACATAGGTTCAGGATTAAAAGAGGTTACATACAAAGGGCAACTGAGATCTTATTAGCACACCAATTTCCACTGCACACCTTTAGGATCTAGCTGAGTTTCCTGTCTTAGGGTGTTTTTTTTATTTCTGACAGATTTTTAATACATATTGAGATGCAACAGGGGAATATGATTTTTTGGAAAGACAGTTTGGCATTTGAGACAGGTGTCCAACACACCATGTACTTTATTATAAAGAGAAAAATATTCTGTGAGCCAGGCTTATATAGAACTTAGACTTCCTCACTAATATCAAAACCAGTATTTATCACTCACTTCTGTTTAGTTCTTTGTTATTATCTTATTCTTTCTCTCATTCCATATTCACAATCTGTATTTCAAAGCTACGCTTGCCTCTGAAAAAACAACTATATCCAGATGTTCTAAACATAATCGTAATTATCCAAACTCTATCATTTGTTTTAAAAATTTGTATGCAGTCACTTTTCTTGTTTTTATTTATTCTAGAAGTGTTTCAATAAAGTGGGTAACCTGCATTAACTTAACCTATAAAATTTTTATGCATCATACCTTGTTTAGAGAATGATTCACCCCTAAGGAGATCTTTTTGGAAGTCTAAATGTTCTTCTTTCAGCCCAAGATTTTTTTTCTTTCTATTTCACAAAGATCTAATTAATAATACACAGCCCCTGGACTACAATTTGAAATACAGCTTGATACACAATTCTGTCACAAGATATATGCCCATCTCCGGTCTGCTTTAATCCAGAATAAATTCTTTCTAGTAAAGATGTATTATAGACCTAGACTGATAGGTCGCTTCACAAGTGAAAGATCTAGGCCAGTCTGATGTGCCTATTGCTTTTAATCCTGTCCATAGGAAAGAAAAATAAATGTAGCAACACCTTAATTTTCTGGGAAGGAAGAAGTTGGAAGGCTATAAAAGCAATTACAGAAAGAGAGAGACAGAATGGAAGTATTCTATCTATTCTATGAATTTAACCTAATCTATGGTCACATCCATCTGTTTACATTACTGAAGTTAATTTTTATAACATAAACTTAAAATACTAAATTATTCTAATCTTCTCTTTTGGGTAAGGTATTTATACATATATCTCCAGACCTTTGACATTGCTTTCACTGGGCAGTCATCTTTCAAAACCTACTTGCTGCCTATAAACTGACTCCCAAATGAAAGATTTTCTACTATATAAATTGGTATTTGGAATGTCAACATGAAATAATCAGCATATAATATCTATTATTATATTTATATACTAAATTATTTCTGTGTCCATTAATCTTTGGACTAGTAGTTCAATAATTAAACTGTAAGGAACAGACTTGTCTTGTTCTTCATCTTTAAAACAACAGAATACAGTGTATGAGGAAAGATATTTCACTTTCCTACCCCCTTCTGATGGAATTTTCCATATTTTTATAACATCTCAAATGAACATAGAGATTCTACCAAAAGAAACACTTTTATTGTACCTATATGTTGGGAATAAGCCTCCTTATTTTTAGACCTTGTGATGTACTAAATGCCACAGAGGAATTTTCTTCTACTTACCTAAGGGACTTATTTTCTGCAAATATAATCGGTTTATGTCTCTGGTCCCTAACTCAACCAGAATCTTTGTAGAAAATACTACTTTCTACTGACTCAAGATGGAGGTTGGTCTGGTCTTGCAGTTAAGAAAATGCAGTTTGTTAACATTAACTCCTGTAGTTGTTATTTGTTGGAAAATGGTTTCTAAACTGTATCTTTTTAGCACAAAACTTATATATTTTTGCTATCAAGGCAGTATTTTTTTTAAGTACAAGCACTGTGTTCTATTACATTCAAAAGGCATCCCAATTCCCTTTCTCTTATGGTTAATGAGCCCTCAGGTGAAATATCCTTAACTTGAGTCTAATCAGTGCCTATTTGTTCTTACTTTCAGCAATGAGGTCAGGAACTTTTGGACTTCCCCTGGCACAAGGAAAGCGTGGGCATGACTTACCTGATACATATTTAGGGTTTTGAGAACTCTGGAGCACAGCCCTCCTATGGAGATGTTTGCAGATTTGGGTTAATAAAGTCCCTTTGGTTATGCTTCACTGTTGTCTCTTTTGATGTCCAGAAAAATAATCACTATAATAATATGACTTTACTATGGCTGGATGGCTTCATTTATTGCATCCTCATACTCTGCTACACTTCCAATTTTATTTGGCTGTGCAATGCAAAGCATTAGCCATCTGCATGTCAAACAGTGAATAAAGTACGTGTCTCTGCAAAAAGTATGTGTCTGTAGGCCCCCTTCAAGCACTAACACTGTTCTTACTCCCCTGCTTTTTCTTTTCTAACTATTAGATTACAGACTTCCTCTCGCTTGTTCTCTCTCTGCCCCTATGACTCTTGCATAATTGGTTGCACACTGGCCCAGTTTCAGCTGGAGATGTAAGAGGTATCCCTTGCCACCACTGTAAAATAGCCAATTTGCTGATAGGAAGAACATTCGCACTGAAAGTTGGAGATGGATGTTTGAATCTCCTGAGCTAAAGGAAACTTTATCCTAAATCCTTTCTTTCTGAGGAAAATATTGCCATTGCTAGTCTCCCGTGCAGCTTTGTTCTCTTCCCTTTCTTGCCCCTTCCACATCTTCAGTATAGAAAGGATGACGATCTTTGAGTCTTTGTTTCACAGCAACCCTGATTGCAGGACACAAATAACTTGTTTAATACAGGAAAGAGATGGGTTTCTGGACATTCTCACTGCCGTTATGTATTATTCAGTTTAGGTTTCCGCACATTACTATTTTTTAATGCTTTTTAATCAAGGTACAGAAGACTCAAGCACCCACCTTTGGCTTGCAAACTGCATCCTTAGACCTAAGAACCTAATTTTAGGCTATGCAACACTAAACATCAAGAAATCTAGACCTCTTTGGTACTGACCTCACACCTTTGGGGAGTTATTTCCCTCAATTCCTGCATCTGCTTCTGGACACCCTGAGGACACCTGTGATCAACATCTGATCAAGATGTTGACCACGTTGATTGACCAAGATGATGACCAATTTTCCCAAAGAACAGTTCCTACACTGCCTAAGGATGCAGGCCTGCAGAGGAAATTCTCCAAATAGACTCAAATTCAAGACACTTTCACAAAATACCCAACCAGAGGACTCATTGTTTCTTTAGAAAACTGTATCTCCTATCTCTTAATAGCCTAATGCAAACTGTGGAGTATTTCAAAAGACAAGAGAAAAACTGCATAAAGCAATGACTTTTGCTTAGCCTAGGCCATTAAGTATGGTCCTTAAAGCACACATTTAGGACAATATATAAGTATCAATCAGCAAATTCATAAAGCACATACTTAAGTACATACTTTAACTTAAATTCTACAGTGTGCACATCTGCTGTTTGCAGTTTAAAGTTTTATAATTCTTGGCATGTTATTTTCAGTTTATTTCTGAGCGTCCGAAATGGTGTAGGAAAAGCTGAAATGAATTTTAGAAAAGAAAATGAGATGGTATACAGTATACAGTAGATTGGAAGGATTCTTTTATAAGTAAAAATCAAAACAAGATTCTAACATCATAAAGAGGAGTATAGGTCTTCTGAGAGGAGGAGCAGTATTGGCTTCAGTGGGATTTCATTGCAAGCATGGCCTATGAATTAAGTGATGAATAAGGACTTAATGGATATAGTGCATTGCTTTGCACTTAGATGGAATGGAGCTGTGCTCCTCCTCTTACAAAATTCATTTTTTTTTTTTTTTTTTTTTTTTAACTATAAACAGGTTTCGAATGAAATTAGAGGTGTTTGACTATGATGGCACACAGAGCACAGTCTCCTCCACTCAGTGTGAGGACCTGGACTCTCACATTCCTCGGAGACGCGATGCTCCTGCCGACAGCCAGTCAATGCCAAGAAACTGCCTGCCAACAAAAATGCTGTGCAGATACAGCAACAACTCAGCATTCGGGTTTTTAGAGGTTTTCCCCAATTCCCTTCCTCCTTTCATCAAGTAGCTATGCTCTGGTGAGGAGCAAAGGCTGGAGCGAGAGGTGCCACCTTGCAGCAGAGCACCCAGGAGGTCAAAAGCAGAAACATTCCTGCAGTGCCAGGCCCAGGAGAAATGCCAGAGTCTAAATAACTATTCCAGACAAGAATCAGCAAATTACCTGAAAATGGAAATGCTTCCTAGAGGAAGATCAACAACAGAGCAATTTACAAATGCATTTGATTTCAGTTATTTGTTCAGAAAAATTAAAGTAAAATCTTTACCCTTCCAATTGACCATAGGGAACAAAATAGTTTGTGAATGTAAATTACAATTGTGATTAAAATATAAGCTGCACTTTCTTAATATTCAGAGTGATGTCTGCTACAAGCATTAACATAAATTCATATATTTTCTTATCTCTCCAAAAACACATTTTTATTTAAATGAGATGTTTATTATTTATGATTATCTTGGTAGGAGTCGGGGTTTATGCCTATAATAAAAGAACTTAGACTGTCACATTTCCTTTATCCCATATTTGCCAGGTTGTCTTGAGGTTCATTTATTTGTTAAATGTATTAACCTACTGCAGCCATTATGCACTTTATAAACAACTGTGGACTAATTGGTATTCATGTGTAGGGAGTATTTTCTCATACTTGAGAAGTGATACAGCAAAGTTTATAATGAAATGATAATTTAGTGCACTTATTTTAAGTTGAAATACTTAGGAAAAAAAAGCCAAGTTACAAAAATATTTTAAGGAATATTAAGCAAATGTTTATAAAGTATTTTGTTCTGCTCACTGAAAAGCCAAACAAAAGGCACATGAGAATAAAGCATTGCTGATCAAGCGAGTCATGCAAGAAGTTCGTTTTCTTGTCTCTAGCTTGGTGTGTGCAAACAGCTTAACCCTTCCTTGAACTCTTTAAAACCGGAGTTCACTTCCACTCACAAATAACGCTCTCTAGCTCCCTGAAAAGTTGCCCCCTCTTCTGCCTCGGGGACACTGCTCAAGGTCAGTCCCACTAGCAGCAAAGGCAGCCAAGACTCTGGTCCCCAGCAAGAGCCCTCCCTCACCACGGAGCTCTAGGACAAAAGTGTTTTCAAGCAGTGGCCCCAGCCATCCTGGTCTAAGCCTTTGACCAACCCACTCTTGCATATATCAAGAGATGCAACCTACACTCTTTTATGAACATATTTCTTGCCTCAGGCCCAAGTCCAGCACGCAGGACAAGCTAATGGGGGCAGACAGTCTCCCTTTAGGAGGGCATCCAGTCTCACAAACTTGCTTCATTTTGATCCTGTGAGCTCCTAAGATGCTCAGAAAACTTTCAGTCTCATCTCCTTTGATGCCAATGAAGTTCTTATCCTTCCTTTCCCAAAGAACTGGCCATACCATGCCCTTCAACACTGCAGGCAGCATACTTTGTATTTAATAAGTGGGTCTCCATGTAGTTGAGCAAAAGCAAATGGTTTTGAAATGTCAGGATGAAGCAGAGTAACCCCTGAACCACTTCTCAGCAGCAAAGAGAGAGGTTCGATTATGGGGCAGGTTGCTTTTTCTTCTGGTGTCAAGTGAGGGGTTTCCTGGTTGTATCAGTGCTAACAGTTGCAGGACCCTTAGGAAGGCAGAACACAGCAAGCAGGCAGAAACAGCCTGTTGGCCAAGCTCAGTGTTGCTCCTTGTCAAGTCTGTTGCTTTAGCGGGTAGAAGTCACTACTGAGGGCTTTAAACGAGTATTAAACATCAACAAGTTCATGACATATAAGTAAACCCTGTGATTATGGGGACAATTTTACATCTGTGCTTGCTTCTGCTTTAAGGATGGCTTCACCAGCATTCGGGAATTAAAAGTTGTTTTCCTACTTTTGTTACCATGACAGACTGTGTAGCAATATCCACTGTACTGTATGTGATTTCCTCTATGAGAAATAGATGGATGTTATTTATATTATTATAGTAACAGTCCTAATCATGGACTCACATTTCCTTGTATTTTTGCCATAAAAGCACAGAAGAAAAATAATCTCAACTAGAAACCTACCACAGAAACGTAAAGAAAAGGGTTTTCAGTTTATAGGGGTGTATTTGTTTCTATATCAAATCGGTTCTGAATAACATGCTAAAATATGAATATATTAGCTGTCTTCCTTTTGTTTTCCTTTTGGCTTGAAAAGGAGCTGATCAGACAGGTTCACCTTTGTCGTCCATAGGTTCTAGTCAATACCACTCTCAGAATTTCACAAACCAGAACGATGTTTGACATGTCCTTTGCTATATGGGAATCTTTTGGCATTTGAGTGATTCTCCAGAGATTTAAACAAAAACCAACAATCACAGTAATGTTACTGTCATTTTAGGTCTGTAAGGACATTGTTAAAGTTGACATCTCATCTAGAGCTTAATCTGAGAGTATACCGGATTTCTCATCCCTGTTCTAAGCCTAAAGCAGAGAAAATGCTTCATCATTTTCTCAGACGCAGAAGAAAATCACACAAAAATGGTGTCAATCTTCACTACGATCTGAATTACTTCTCATTGTGACTAATATAGGCAGGGCTGCTTCCCTATGTAATAAGTCCGGCAATAGAGAAGAAGTAACGTAAAGAGGCTAAGGATACGTAACGTAACGTAAACAAGCTATGGATAGATTTGTGCATGAAGAAAAACACTGTTTATGAGCAATACGAGGTGTTTCTTTTATAGCCAATACCAACATAGCCATCTGATTCACAACTGACTAGAAGTTTTGCAGCTAAAATCCATTAACTGGAGGAGTTATGACTCAGAGCCTCAGAAGTGTTGAGCCACCTAACTCCCACAGAAATCGAGGTATCTAAATACCTGTGAGGGCAATGGCCTTGTCACCTCTTATTAAGAGAAACGCTCATAAGGCTGCTACAGGTTAAGAACAACCAGAAATTGCAAAAACCACAGTCAGCTAATTAAGTGCTGTTTTCTGCAGATATATTAGTGCTCTTCACACCTTTGCTCCCGGATCTGCTCAGGCTGGTAGTTTCAATCACAGAGCACTCAAGCTACGACTGCATTAGCAGGCTGCATTAGTAGAAGGCTGATTGCGGGTTGGTCTTGGCTTCTGGAACCGTTCACACATGCTGGGTGCCCTAAATATATCAGGAGTTTCTTAAATTTTACTCTCACATCGTTTGAAAAACAGAAACAGGGAACAGCGTCACTTCCTTAAGCCACTTATAAACCCCACTCCTCCCAGCATGTCATCTCTGCAGCCAAAATAGACTGTGGAAAGGGCTGCAGTACAATTCAAGATGTTCCATACCTTTCACCAACGGCTGTTCACTGCCAAGCAAACGAGAAGGAGCTGTACCTGTGGTCTGCGTGCTTGAGATTTGTCTAGTAGGCATCTAGAAAGTCATCCTTTTCATCATGGAGGAAGGACCTAGTTTATCCTTGTACTTCTGAGCATCGAGTTCAAAGGCAGCTACATCCATAAGAACAAGGTTTTGCAGCGTGTGCTGCATCTACATGAAGCGTGTGGACAAACTACCAGGACTGCTTGAGAAAAGCATCTGCCAAGGGCTGCCTTGGCTGGCAGTTGGAGTGGCAGTAGATGCCACCACCTCTACCCTACCTGTGCTCTATACATTCCACCATGAGGGAAATCCCAGCCAGCATCCATCTATAGATTTTTTGGCTGGAGAGCTCTTCAACAACTCTGTGTTGAGAAATGGTACACAAAGGCAGATCTGTCCCCAGCCTGTCACCTCACACACTATAAAATGTCATTTTTAGTTTTAATGTACATTTAATCAAAGGAGATTTGAAAAACTCCCATCATCTTCAGACTCAGTGAGAAGCATAACTGACAAAAACACTAAGAATGTATTTAATCCATTAGTCTATCTCAGGTAACTGAGATTATTAAATATAAGGCTTAGATTTGTTCCTTCAGGATCTAGCAGTGCATGTTTTCTGACGAGTCATCTCACTTTTCTGATTGCTCTCATTACAGGCAGAGGAAAGAGTGCTAGTCATTTTTTAAAATGTATCCACAGTACTAACACACTTCCTGACACTTATTTAAGAATAGCCAGAACAGCAATCCTCTTGTGTTAGCTAACTGCACTTCTCCTGCATCTCCGCACCGCAGCTGCCTCAGGAACGAGCATTGCAAACCCCTCTGCTCCTGCCTCGAAAGCCTTCTAAGGTGAAAGCAGAGTTGTCCACCCTCCTAGTGAGGCTGGACTAATAAGATCATTTTAGGGGAATGATTTGTGCTCTGTGTCCCTTTCCGGTCCACTTGGAGGTTAAAGCTGTGATTAAAAGCTTGAATAGGGTATATTCTTCCTGGCACATCGCAACAGCTGAAATCAATAAGAGATTTTACAGTAATGCAGTAATGGTCCATATAATGAGGGCTCAGGCTGGGCAATTGCCAGTGAAGACGTGAAGAACTCTGTACCTCTGGTTAGGGAGAAAAAAAATGGGAAAAAGTAGGCTTGATATTTCAGGGCTTCATGGCTCAATGTGAAATGTTTCTCTCGACTTAGACATTTCCTTCATGGAAGCAGCTATGGAGTTTATCAATAATGTCATTCCTGGAGGCAAATGATGTAAATAACCCACTTAAGAATGTGACTTAAAAAAAGAAGGAATGTGAAGCCCTTTTGGGTAGAAGAAATGTCCTTCTGGATTATGCACATGACACTCCACTGTTAAAATTAGGGGCTTTATTTGAAATAAAATTCTCTTAGATCTTTCTCCTGCTCTTTACCAAGACTTTCAAAGCGGGTTTTATTTTTTTCCTTATAATACCCTGAGGAAATACCACTCATGTTGGGTCAGCATCTTGAGCTGTCTAGAGTGTTTTCAAGACTACTTTCCAAGGTTTTGCCTCTAAGAAAATCACAGAATGAGAAGGCTGATGTGAACGTACACTAACTAGCCACAACCTACTACCTCCCTCTCCATCTACTTTTAGTGCAGGAGTTTGCACAGAGCAATAAGAAGAGTTACTTTGCCACAAATGCACTCTACTTTTGCTTCTATCATCAAAAGGGATTAATTAAAAAAAATAAAAACAATAATTAAAAAAAAGCTACCCAAACAGAGCGTAGTTCCTTCCCTCTTTTCCTTTAAATGTTTCTTTATTTCTGGCCTGTATCAATGTTAAGTCCCTGCTTACTGTCCAGCTGTACAAACCAGGAGGGGATTTCAGCCAAAGTGCTTTCTAGACCTCCAAGGAAGGTAACTGTATTACTCAAAACAACCAAGATTATATCTGTATATTGGTTTACAAATACTTCACGCAGAGCTATAAGAGATTCTAGTATATTAGTATTCTCCTGACCAGGGCCATAGGCTGAGTTACCACAGAAGGAAACCAATAAAGGTCAGATCTTCCTCAGCTTCCTTCTCTACTTAAAAGCTAGAGAGATCTCCTGAGGTTTATTTTGGAATGAGACTTTCCAATAGGTGGATCCATGAGTATCAGTTCAGTGACTCCTGCGTGATATATGAACAAAACATTTTCCCTGATGAACCTTGCCCACAAAGCAACCCCGTGTGGGGATGGAAGTTTTCCTTCCTGATCTCCACAGACGATCAGCTTCTGCCTTGAAGCACTGGACTGGATTCGATTACACTAATCATTATTTCAGTTCCTGTTACTCCAGACTACTAGTGATACCCAGTGACTTTGGTATACAGGGAATTCAATTAAACATTTATACTAAGAGGGACTATTTACTTCAGTCCCAAGAGGCACCACTTTAAAAAAATTCCCTGAATATCACTGAAATTAATATTAAGACTTTATACCCTCATGTATTTTTGAGGATTTATATATGTTGAGAGATCATTTTTCCTACCGCTTATCCTGTTACATACTCCCACAATATCTCATCTGTGGCATTTTCCCAGATGGGGCCCACAGCAACATTCTTGCAGCTTTTGGCTCACTTAACATTCTCACTTAGCAAAATCCTTCATTTGACGACGTCTTCTTCGCTACAGTGCCCCGTTTTGCAGCACACCAGACGTGGCCCTTTGCTGTCACACCAGTGTCCCTGCTTGCTCGGCCGTTCTGTGGGCACAGCCCTTCCCCAGAAATGGTCGTGGCCCAATTCTGCCCTGTCCCACTCGCTCCTGAGCGAAAGGAAGCCCTGGACATGCCCCCACAAGCCATCATCGCTACAAAAACAGCAGAGCTCGCATTTGGCATTCTGCTTCCGTGTAGGCAACAACACAACGTGAAAGGTGGCGGATAACTGAGCGCTCTATTGCTACCCTACCATCGCTTCCCAGATTTCCAATATGTTCCAAGTGGAACGAAGGGGCTGACAGTCTATGTTCTGTCTTCGATGGGCTCTGCTTTGGATTTCTATTTTGGGGTGCTTGGTTCTTGATGAAAAGGCCTGATTTTCAGAGGCTGATCATTTTTGAAAGTGAGCCTATATCCCTTTCACTTCTTTTCATTTACATGTGATTTTTCAACCAGCTCAAAGGTGCTTTAGTCATCACAGGGCCAAAGTGTCCCTTCACCTCTTCTTCACATGCACTTTCACACAGTGCAAGTTCCCAATGAGTGAATTTAACATGGAATAAGGCCTGTTTGATGCTGCTGACTGAACACAACTTCCTTCATTCCCCGAAAATGTTCACATGTAGCAGACCTGGTCCCATCTTTGGGTAGGCAAGGACAGCTTGGCAAACCAAACTGATACTTAGACACAATGGAACAGCTCTTCACACAACTGTTTGCACACGAGCGTGCCATAAGGATCTCTTCACTTGCTACAAATGTCTCAGGAATCGCAGCCAAATGTGCTTTGCACAGTGAAGATAACAAATCATCTGTGACTCTCCCAGAATTAACTATAAAATATGGTTGCAATGTGTAAAATTGCATTGTATACTGTCACAGTCCCGATAAACCCTGTACCCTAAGAGTAGTTTGAATAGTCTTTTTCTAAAAGAGGAATGGGGGGAAGGAAAAAGGATTAGGCACTGGGAGAATAGGATAAAATTTTAGAGAATCATAAATAACTTTGTCTATTAGACAATGTTCCTTTTACACAGTATCCAACTGATTCTTCTAGGAAATGTCAACATAAAAGTGATTGCCATGTGTTCCCTGAAAATTGATACTATACTTAGGAACACAAGAATTTTTTTTTAAATCTGCTAATTAATGAAGAGCTTCCACTGCCAATTACTACAGCTGAGTTCTTTACCTACAAAAAATCTTCTATGAATCTTTATTTTGAAATATCTAATAATAAAAATACTAAATAATATTAGAATTTTACAATGTAAATAGATGAGGAGTTATTATAGGTGCAAAGTAGTGGTTCAAGTCCAGATATTAATTCAAAGAAATAGCATTCCACATAGTTTATTCAAGACAAAGCTGGCTTCTCCATCCTGAACATTTTTCTGCAAGTCTTTCTTCCATCTGTGCCTTGGCTTTGTCCTACAAATTATAGGCAGTGTGATGCACTGAATTTCAAAACTGCCGTGTTTTCTTATTTAGATGCTACATATCTAATAAATTGCTCTTCCTTGTCCTTCAGTGATACAGTGAGCAGCTTCAGTACAGAAATGGGAAAAACAGGAGCACATCTAGACAGTGGCCTATCAATGCATCCTTTTTACCTACATGCATTTAAAGTGTTTACCCAATACCTTACTAAACACCCAGTTCAGGTTGTCTTCTTGACCGGGTGAGCAAAGAGGGAGTTACAGCCAAGTTCCCTAAAGCTGAGGGCAGAGCTACAGCAGATGTATGATATAGCCTATATAGCTCAAATAGTCAAATCTGATCCCTTTCCATCTTTTTATTTCATTAGAAATTATTGAATAGACACTTGTCTAGACATTATTTTCCAAATGTGCCTATTCTGAGTCCCTAGAAAGAGATATAAGCCACTAAAATCTTCCTGCCTCTGGTTAGGGCAGGATTCACCTATGCATTGGAAGATGTTACGAATCCTCCCCAATGCCCACTGTGAAATGAGCAATTCCAAAGAGGTTGAAGGCCTCTCTCATCTGGAGTTGTCTATATTTCAGTGGTAAGCTCGGTGCGAAACTCAAATGCTGAATGTATGCAACCAGGCCAGATGCAGACAAGCTCCCAGAGATCTAAACAGGAAAGCGGTTAAGGGAAAAAAAATCAGTCGTGGACCACTAAAACAACTTGAGATATGATTCACTCTGGTATTAACCTTCTACATAATCACAGAGTACCATTATTATAACCGTAATACAGAGCTGCAAAAATCAAACGTACTGGCTCCACGCCAGCCCTTTCAGTTTCAGTGAGCTCAACTAAATCTAAGCTTATGCCTTGGTTATGCCCAAGGCATAAGCTTATGCCACAGCTATCTCTGAGACGATGCAGTTGCCTCTCTCCAACACCTGCTACACGATTGCTATCCTGAGCAGCAGTCCTGGAGATGGATGTTAACCTTTCAGGATGCCCAACAGCACCCTATCATGTACCACACTGTATCACTACCAAGGAAATAGCAGTAGTCTTATACCCTGATTAGTGCCTAACACATCTTTGTCAAACACTTAATGAAGCACATATTGGGTCTGCTGATCCGGCTGTCAATTTATTCTAAATGAATACGCTTGCCAAAGCACTTAGGTGCCAAAAGCTGGAAAAGCTTCCAAACTGACATTTTTATTTTTTTTTAGCTCAGACCATGATAGCTGCATATGAAATATGCCACCTGAAGTTGCCTGACAATCAAGAATACCAGGTAGTTCAAGATCATTGATTTCTATGACTTCCCCTGGAACCTCTCTTTGGCATGATCACAACATGCAGAAATGACAGGACTAGTAGGTTCCTATTTATTACAAAGAGCAGATGAGTAAATTTTGTGCTGTAAGCATAAACTGAGACCAGGAATGGAAAAACGGCAATTACACGTTTGTTTGGGGCTCTTTGCTTCTGTCCCTATTCAGCATCTTCTACATGAAGATGAACAAGCCTAAGGAGCAAAAAAACCTCTGACGGAGCAAGATGCCCCAAAGGGAATGTAACAACAGAGAATATTTGTGTTTTAACGGTGCGAACACTGAACATAGGCATTTTGCATGCGTGTGTGCTGTGCTTACACGGGGCTCTCTGCTGCCACTCTGGGCTTCTCAGATCATTACTGCTCTAAGCCAGGGCAAGGCATTTATCCCAGGCACCGGCCTTTCCCTTCTCATTGATCCAGGGAAACAAGGTCAGCTGCCTCCATCTGCCCTTTCAAGCACAACTGCCCATCACACAGATCCTCTGGAATCATGAGACAAAGGTTTTTTAAAGTCTTCTCTGATACAATAGGAAGGAGTTTGAGTATCACAGTGTTAAAATAGGGCGTGGAAGAGGGATTTCCAAGTGGGTTAAGTGATCCTGACAACTCCATTCATAAGAACGTTGTCAGAGGGTCCTGGTTTGACAAGACATTACCCAGTTGTACCGGGAAGCAGATCTCTCTGGATTACACTCATACTTGGCCTGGCCACCACTGAATGGAGTTGACTCCAAGGAGCTTCCACAGAGCAAACACCAGAGAAGCTAAAAATGTCGGAATCGAGCCCAGTGGGTTAACAGAATCCTTCTAAAACCTGGATAAAGAATTTGCTCGAATGGCAATGCCACCCCAGCTACGTGATTAATGCTCAACCATAATCCTTGCAAATCTTCACCAAGATAGATGAGGGAAAGCACCTCTCTAGCACTCACTGCTGCTCCTCAGAATGACCCTGGTAACCTCGACTCAGAAAGTAAATACGCAGATAAAATAAACAAATAAAATGCAAAGTTTGCAAACTAGCACTAAAAAACCCTCCAGAAAGAAGCTTCACTTATAGGACAAACATGTCAAAGTAACATTAAAAGGCTCATTTAAAATGACTGAAGTCAGGAAAACTCCTGAAGTTCAGTCGAAACATCATCTTTCACTTATCCTCTTGTACCTGCACATCACAGATAATGCTGCCTCTCTCAGACGAGCCTCTGAACAGGGGGTGACCTTATGTACCGCGTGTGCTGCAATAACTAAGTACAGCAGGGGTGAATTGAAGATGGCATTTCAGCCTTTAAGTGAATTTCCCACTTTTTTCAACTTATGCCAGATCCTTACGTTATGTCAGCTTACCTTTTCTCTGACTGCTTAGGAAGCTAGACCTTCAGAAACACGCAAACATGCACATACACATATAAGCATCAGGTTATTTTATGTATTATAAAATAAACTTTATCGTTTCTTATTCTTATTTCAGAAATAATATACAGAATGGCTCTTCCTGCAGCACCCTTTGCAGCCCTTGCCCGGAGAATCCAAGCAGCAAACACATAGCCAAAATACCTGGATTGGGCTGACACTGCAGCATTAGGAAAAGTCACTAATTCTGTAAATCCAGCAAGTAATTCTAGGTCACTTTGCTCACAAATGATTTTCTGAGGGTTTTTTTCCTTGCATTTTTAATGCAAATAACTCTGTTCAATAAACGCACAGAAAATATTGGCTGAATAGTATATGAGCCCTGATGCAGTTATGCGACGGACTTCCTGTAAGCACAGAATAATAAGAGAAGAAAATATAGAAAGATTTATTTTACAGATATGTGCTGCAGGAAAAAACCTAATTTTTACATAAATGATTCAGTGCTGTTAACATGTTTGCACAGTATACACCTTGGCTGCACATCAGCTGTTATTGGATAGCAGAAGCTGTATCCATCTGTAACTTTCATTAAAATAGAATGCCACTGCATAATTATATTTGAATTTCTTTCCATTTTCTTCCCCTCCTTGTTTTTTTTTTCCATAGGATAGCAGTAAATCTTTCTCTGTTGGGCTACACATAGTATGTGAAATCTGCTTTTACAGCTACAAAAATGGGTGCATGTAATCAATGCATGACATGGAAATTAAGCACGATAAAAACAGAAGAGGGAGAAACCGAAACATCAAATGGCTCTTATTTGATATGTCTCTGCCATTTACAGCATCATCTTTTTTTTTTTATTAAAAGATTTGAAGACCTCGATCTGCTCAAAATATATATATTATATATATAAAAAAGGTGTTTGCATATTACAGTTATACACATCTGATTTCCAAAGCAAACACAGATAACTGAGGTTTCCTCTTGTCACGCAGAGCAGACTTCCCTAAGAGGGCTCTAAGTGAACAACTGAGAATGAAGCTCCCTCCTTCAGGTAGCGCCTGGCTGCTGAGGAGCTGCCTTGATGCCTTGGTCCTGCTGCCCGCCGAGCAGCAGGCAGACAAGGCTTCACGTTTGGAGCCTCCGCCACTCGCGGAGCTCACTGAGTTACGAGAATAATTCTCATTCTCAGCAAGTTTAGCACATTTTCATGCAAGAAATAATTTACTCTGTTGCACCCCCTAGTGGGATTACTTTAGAGTAATCAGATTCTCCCCGGTTTGTTATTTTTCTATTCATAGTGCACACGCTAAATACAGGCAGCCACAAAAGGATGCAGTTAAGTCCTCACATTAAATTTCCTTAAGATTAACTGGTGTTCCTCTCTTTTCCTGATGGTTTCTAATAGAGAATCCAAGGACATTAAGCATTTTTGATGCACACACATTTGAAACTATCATGAATTTCAGGTCCCCTTTTTTGAGGTAGGTCCTATTTTCGGTTTAATTCCAGAGTAGAAAGATTTCTCCATTCCAAGAAAAAATTACTCATTCTTTCTCTTAAGGTCAGGCCGTATGTGTAATAAGGAAAGATCCAAACCGAGGAGGAGAAAATGTGGGTTTTATGCGTTATTAATCCTGACTATCCTAGATGTGCTCAGTAAGCTCTGGCATATTGGCAAATGGCAAAAAGTCACAGTATTATTAACATCATTATTTGACTTGGTGTCCATGTTGCTCCCATCTCCAAAAACTTACACTCGAAAAAAAATCAGACACAAAATAAAGGAAGAAAAAGCTGAGGGAAAATGCTCACCAAGACTCACGTGCCAGCTCAGTTTTTTTACACCAGATGCAGGCACAAAAGTGTCCAGAAAGCCCCAGATCTGGCTGGAGAAGCCGCTAGGCTGAACAACCCCAGGCTTCCCTTCTCTGGAGACATCCTTGCAGGTCCCGGCCTAGACTCGGGGTTCCAGGCAGACTAAGTCCCTGCGACTCTCGCCCAGAAAGGTTTTTAAACATATATATAAAGAGCAAATCCCAAATTGTGCTCCATGCTGTATTATAATTTGAAATATCAAGGCACTTCCAGCAAGTCCTAACGTTAGACGACAAGAAGGAATAAACAAAGAGGTCCAGCTTAGCTTTTGTGCTTGGATGTACCTTATAACAGAGCACAAAGGAAATCAATACTCTCATCATAAATCTTGCTTACTCGCCTTATAGGGGTAAGGCTGACTTCCACCTGAAAATGTCAGAAGAAAAGCGCTTTGCTCTCCAAGAGACTTTGGTTCAATGAGGCATAATGATCATGCCCGATTCAAAATACAGCCCAAATAGCCCTGATACCAACAAACGCACCGAGGACGCGAGCAGGAGACGTCCACAGGAGAGGGGAGTATTGGCACCCTCCTATTGGCACCCTCCTACGCCCACCGTGAATAAATATCTGCTGATTAAGTAGGTGCTGGAGAACATCGTATTGGTACTGCTCACCAGCATGAGCGTGGGCTTTGGAGCCACTTTCTCTCATTCATTAATATTCAAAAATATGTTTTTTAATTTCCTTACACCTCCCTTATACATGACTGACCAAAACATAAACAAGAAAAACAAAAACCACTCGTATCAGCCAGCAAAGGCTGACTCTGGATCATTGCCTGTATACAAAGGATAATAAGACATTCCCAGAGCGTTATCCACGTTAGCTGTCTGGGAACACGGGCAGACGCGCTGCTGTCCTGGCAAACCCTCGTGACGCAGCTACCGCGCTGCTGGTTCCTTGTGGTTATGTCCATCACATCCAATCGCTTACGACAGGACACCAAACGCTTCCAATTTCTACTATGAAATGTGTTAACAAAACTATATGTACGTGCTTCGGATTAGTAAAGAATCATCAGCAACAAACAAGCTAAGCAGGTCATTACCACTTCACATTAATGAATTACGAATAAATTGCTTTGAGGAAATAGCATTGCTGTAAAACCAGGACAGAAAAATGAACCTTACATACATAAAATTTAATTCAAGAGACTATCCGACAGACAGTAAGCCTGAGATGTATCTATTTCCAATAAAGGGCATCGGAAATTTACAATATTTTTATCTGGGAATGAATCTGAAACAAAAAGAAAACATGAGGGAAGATTTTGTAGGAAAGTGATGGTAGCAGAGGGCAAAAGGATGAAGATAATAAAAATAAAATTGCTTCCAGTAACCTGACGGCAAAAACGAAAACACGGTGTCATCAATATCCGTGCCATCTGTGAAGAGTCATCACGATGCTGCAATGCTCGTGTCTCGTTTGCTCTGCTAAGGTAAGCCCGGAATCTGGCACCTCTGCTCCTCACTACAGTGTTGTCAGTGGGTGAATTTCACAGGATGAAGATGGTGTGTTGCTTATGTCCTATTTAAGCCTGCACTTACCCAAGGTGTGTACTATAATCTGTTACACGTAAATGATTCTTTAGAACGTGGAGGTTTTTTTGCTGTTAAATCTGCTTTTTTCTCCAGATCTTGGAGGTATGTTGTGTTCTCAGCCATGCACATGTAGAAGTGACTCGCTACAAATATCATAAATTTGCATTCCATTTTCTATAGAGGGTTTTCTTCTAATCCAATAGTGTGCTCCTCATTTCCTTACACTCCTGCTGATATTAGCACCTGTGCAAACTGAGTGTAAAACGCTATCAAACCAGAATTCCCCACTTCCATAGGCGGTGGTTTTTCACACCCGCTTGGCACAGATGTGATTTATCACGAGATTAAGCACCGTGCTCAATCAAAGCTCCTGTATTTAAAACAACAGCACACACCTTCACCTGCAGATCCCACCACCAGATCTAGGCACAAATGGAAATGATGTGTTGAGCTCATGTTAAATTTGCCTGGATTCCTGTAACTGTTACCAAGTAATCATGTGGCTGCAAGGCACTGTTTAGGAGGAATCCAAGAATAACGAAGTTGTTATAAATCAGGAGAGAAATGCACAGGCATGGCTGTGTCAGAAAGATGTCACAGTGCATAGCTATTATTAATCTCTCGTTTTGGAAAATATTAAAAATACGCAAAATGTAATGGAAAAATATTCAAAAAGTCCTGAGTCATGACAGTATAACTCTATAACTCAGTAAGGAAATAGTATAACCCCAAGTTTTAATCTTAAAGATATAATCTTAAAGATTTAATCTTAAAGACTGGTAATTCAAAGAGAAAAACAGCCTGAGTTTTCAGCCCTGAAAAAGACACTTCATAAAAAGGTTCCCCATGTGACACGAACGTTGTCTATAATGTGTAAACTGTTTAGTGGAAGAATAAATTATCAGCAAATTAATTGGGCATAAATAGAACACTCTTACGTGCTTGGTTTTAGCTGTCAGCAAACTCAGCACTCAGGGCTGATCATCAGCGTTGTTTTATTCAATCAAATAAGAGCCTTTACATTACACAGTGTTCTATATTCTGTATTATAATTGGAGCTGCAGCAGTTATCTTTACTACCTTGTGAATACAATCTGACAGAGCTACAGAAAATGCTGATATACTTAGGATGACCTTCTCTGGTTCAGTAGTGTTACAGGTGAAGGGTTTGGGGTTTTTTTGGTTTTTGTTTTTTTTTTCTTTTTTGTTACTAGGAAGGAGAAAATTACATTGGGCTAAAATGAATACTAATGAAACTCCTTAGTTAGCTTTCTTTGTGATAAGAATAAAAAATTGGAGCTATGTTCCTCTAGAATCTCAAGCAATTTTTGTCCTTTATTCTGATAGAAAGATTACTGACAGTAGAGAAGGAGAGCAAAGTAATTTCATAAAATATCTGCATTTTTAAGAATGCTTTTGTTGCAAAAATGTTGGTGTGCAATTTCTTCAATCTACTTTTAAGGCTGTAAAGAAAAAGTACCTATTTGTTCTGCACTGCAACAATGCCAGCTGCATTCAATCAACTAAAAAGCTGCAAGCCATAAACCTTCCTCCACAGCTATAGAAGAAAAAAAGGCAGGGCCATAAAAATTCATCAGGATAATGTAGAGATGAGGCGCGTTTGAATCACCATCCCTGCAATCAACCAATCACTCATCCTGTGGCATTTACAGCACATCTCATTCCCCTGTTCCTTAAGGACAATTGATTTTCCTGATTCCATTAGCATAACGGCAAGGAAAATGACTGCAGTGCAATATTTCTGGAAACTTCCAACAAGTATGCTGTGTGCTGGAGTGTGACCATAATAATAAGCTACCTCGCTGGCGCCTGCGAGTGCTGCTCTTGCTGCTGCTACGGCATCGCAGCCGAGTGAAAAGGACACAGGCTGAGCAATTTGGGGTGCAAGCGCGGCAGGGAAAACAGGAAAATAAAGGAGGAAAACGGTTTTTGCAGCGTATAAAAAAGAAAAAAACCCTCACTTAAGCAAATAAGCATCATCTCAAGGCAGGCAGATCAGTAGGCAACGTCTAGCAGGCCCTGAGCGTTATTGTGTTATGGTGAGTAATTTCATTTGCTGAAGCATTAGTGATACTTCCGCGTTCCTTGATGGGTTTTAGGCTCCTGGTTTTGCTTAGGTTTAAGACAGAAGCAAATGAAAATTTAATACTCTGTTTTTTTATAAATAGACAAGGAGACTGCATCAGTGGGTTCCCCAAAGATCTCCCGGCCCTCCGCAGCATCACGCAGCCATCAGCACCATGCAGGGGTCTCCACATTTTGCAGCTTTCTCCTCAAGTTCAATGATAATCTCCATGCTGGCTTAAATTATTCAAGATGATGAAACCTTATTGGTGAACATGCACTGCCTAAATTTAAAATTGTACATTATTATCTTCCCATGTAAATGCTTTTTAAGGATGTGTTAAGCTTTTTGAAGTGTAATTCAGAGACTACTGTATCTCAAACAACATAAAATACTTTTCATCTTGTGAAGGATCCTTTAGACTTCTAAGGTCCTATCTGTTGTACATTTTTAAGTCCCTTTATAGTTTCAAACCCAGTGGGTTACACATGTTAAATTCAATCCCTAAATTGAATTCAAAGTTGATACAAGCCTGCCTGCAGAACTAAGAAAAGGCTTCCTGTTATAAAGTACCAAAAGTCAATATTTTTAACTTCCTCATTTACATGCTTTTTTTATATACATTATTCCTATATACACTCCAGTATTACTCATGTCAATAAAAAAAAAAAAGAGGACTACAATTCCATCTTCTGACAGGGTTATCAGCATGGTCCATATTTTTATAAGCCTGTGTTATTACTGTTATTATTGTTATTCTTATTTTATAATTTATAAGTCCAATTCATAAATCTGGTCTCTTTACCTATCCTAAACATGGCAGAAACACAGAATTGGTAGAGAGCACTCCAAACTTGCCTGCAAGAAAAGACTGCAGTGGGAAGTAGAAGAGGGAGAGGTGTTGGCTCACGAGCCTGGAAGGGTCCCAGCACAGCAGCATCCCTGTTGCTGGCAATTTTGATGTCAAAATGATGACATCAGTATCTTGGGACATTTTAAAGGGATGGAAAAGGAACAAAGTGTGGGGATAATGTTAGTCATGCAGTCGCAGAATGCACCAAGACTACTAAAGGCTACGAATTATCCTGGGTGATCACTGGAGCATCCACAGCCTGTGAAGGGCACCAGGGAGCGCAGAGGCCTCATCCTGACGTGCACTGAGGTTGCAAAATCCGGAGCAGGGAGGACAAGAGCAACCATGAGAGCAGCAGGACACAGCACAGGCCACATCTCCCTGTGAAAACCCCATGGTTCCCAAGGAGCTGGGAATGGGCAGGGATGACCCCCACCTCCCGCCTTCCAGGGACTGAACTCCAAGCAGTGATAAATGACCTGCAAGATGCCAGAAAGAGCCAGTCGTGCTTCTCCCCCAAAGCCAGTAAATCACCATTAGGCTGAAGTGACCAGCAGTTTGCTGTCTTCTGTACAGGGCAGCCCCTCTCAGCCAGGAGCTGCGGGGCGACACTCGGGGTGCACAGAGAACAAGGCTGGGCAAAACAGGGAGGGATCTGGTCAGGTTCTCCTCTCGGGACAGTTCTTCATTTTGAGATATTAATAACAGCTGCTTAATAACAGGGAATCTTGTGCTATATTTCAGTCCCCCAACAAGCATGGGGAAAAAAAATAAGAAAAAATTAAATAAAAAAAGAAACTACGCAGAATGAGCCCAATGCCCCCAGTATTTCTCTTCCCCAGCTGCTGCTCCCTGATTGATAGCCTAGACAAAGCAGGCACAAGTTTGGATGTGCTGGAAACAATTAGCTTTCTGGAAAGACTATTGTCATCAGTTCTGTCCATCTTACAAAGTTAGAAATTCCCTTAATACACTGTCCATATCATTATGCTAAATAACAGCAGCTATTCTTAATTAAAAGCGATCGCTGGGTGCAGTTTTCCATTTTTAGAGCTGCCTAGAGAAAAAAGTACCGATGGCCAGGTCCTGATCTGGGAGATTAGAATGAGAGAGGGAAAAAAACCAATCTCAAGAGCGTCCTTGGCTTCCAGAGACAGAAATTCCAGAAGTCTTGTGCTCTTTGCACTGCCAGCATCATCCAAAGATGGTGCCTCCAAAAACCAAGCGCTTGTTTCCATCGCTTACAGCACGTGATTTTATCCACACAGATTAGACAACACCAGCCTGAGCTTTAGGGGTTGATGTCTCTTGTTTACATTCCAACCTGTTATTTTACATATAGCTTTGAATTCGTCAGGAATAAAAGTGTTTTCCAAACTGTATGCAGGCTTCGTGTAACCTTTTCAACAGAAGTAAAACAGTCCAACAGAGGGGTCAGGGGTTCCTATTCCCAGCAGCTCCAAGCTCCCCCCGTCTGACATCTGCTTAATGTACAGAGCCAGGCAAATGACCTCGCTTCTCCCTGTCTCAATTTTCTCATGTATATAATGAGAATAATGGTATACGGTGGCATTTCAGGAGCCTTATCAATGAGGAGTTGATACCCAGGCAGCAGTGTGACACCATGGTCTATCAGGGGACAGGAGGGGAGGCTGCATCTGCTTGGTTTCTTTGACATGTACTTTTAAAAAGCAAGGCACTAAAGAGCTGAGCTCGTACTTACCATCACTGGAATGCAGACATCCCAGAGTCTGCTTAGCAGAGCAAAGCAATGTAACTAAGTGATAAAATGATAAGAGAAAGAAAATCATACAGAGGATGGTTATCTGTTGCTTGCTTCCCATTTACCCCATTGGCGTATTCCAGGAGAACTGGCGGGGCACGGCAGGAGCGCAGCCCTGTTGGACGCTTTCCTTGCGTCCAACACTTGCTGGAAAGCACGAGTGGAAGATGCTCATGGTCCCAAGCTGCAGAGGGCTGGGTGTGTGTTATGGGGGAGACAACACGCTGCTATCCCCACACCGGGACACAGCACCACGGAAGTGGCTCAATGGAAGCCACAAATCCTGCCCACTCCTTTCCTCTCTGTTTGGGCTGGGCACTTGTTGATCGCCAACCACCTGGGAGCCGGGCTGCCAGCCCAAAGCAGATTCACCCTATTGATTTAAAACATGGAGATCTGGAACACAAATTTTATTCAAGATGGAAACAGGCCAGAATGACAAAACATAGACATAAAGAAGAAAGAGTATCGTGTAGGATTTTATAGTTGGTCAGGAACTGAGCTTTATAGTTTCTCTGAAAAACAGCACTATCAGCAGATGCACCCTGCAGTGAGAGGGCATCGGCTCTAAACTAACTCTGAGGGAAACACAAATCTATTAAGTCAACACCAGTTGTCTCTGACCTATTTAGTCCTTATCTGCCCACAAGCTTTCCCTGATTTACTTTAAAGCAGTTTATCGAGACTGAGCTAAGCCCCTGTTACTAATTGAATAGCACCTTGTTGCAGTTTGGCCTAAATGTCTTAAACTCAGCTAAAAAGTCCAGTTCAGAAAGAACCAAAGTGTCTACACAGCTCTCCGCATTGCTTCAACTAAGCTGTTTTTAAATTGAATGTTAAATTAATCTGCATTAATTGAATCCCTTTAATTAATGTGCATGCTAGAGCCAAGGATGTTGTCTATTTGTGTGCTGACCAGCAACCTGGTTAACCAGCACAATCCAAAGTAAACCCAGTGGGCAAAAGACCCCTCACATCCCTCCTGCTTCTCTTCTGATTTGCTTCTAGGCATCAGAGCCATAAAGCCGCCAGGTCCACGGAAGGGTGCTGAACCTTGATCCTGTCACACAGAGTGAGAAGGAGGCACGTGAAGGCATGAATAATGTATATCACACTGCACCATATAGTGCCTTAGCATGCAAATGTCAGGAGCAGGGTCACCAGCACAATACTTCACCCTGCACTAGGTGCTGTTCTTTATTCTTCTTCATCCAATACCATAAACATCTCCTAGATGAGTTAGCACTTAAGGTCAAAAGACTGAGAAATGCCCACGGACTTCAGCGAGGAGCCAAGCCTGAGTCAGTGCAGGCTGGGCCAAGCAATCCAGACTCTAGCACAACATCATTCTCACCGCCAACACTGCCATTCAGCAACAAGGAGATTCACCTCCTTCCTTCTGCCCACAGTTCCCAAAGGCTGACATTTCCCTAGGTTCATTGCAGCACATTCCTTCCCCTCAAACACTTTCTGGAATCCACACAGAAGAACCAACCTAAACCAGTTGCTCTGCACAAGCAGGACATGAGCCCAAACCCTTCTGTTTCCACATGGGCAGAACTGCTCTGCTTAGGAGGGCTCCACCTCTGAGGAACAGATACGTTTCTGAAGGACAGGCCTCTCGTTTTCCATTTGCAATGCTCTTTTCCATTTGCAATGTGCATTTTAACAGCTGTAAATTGCTCTGCACATTAGTCAGGTGCCTAATTAATAAATAATAGTAATAACTGGATGCTGGTTCCATCTGGCAGGCACTGCAGCGCTCGGCTGCTCCAGTAACACCACTGGGCACACAGTCCCACCAGACACCATCAGGCCTCTATGGGGCCACTGGTATCAGACCGTCTGGGCAGCCCAACCAGCACGAGCAGGGGTGGAGTTTGTTGTTCAGAAAGCTGCTAGATTTATTGAGTATCATATAAAAGCTCTTAAAAAAAAATCCTTTCTCTTAACTGCCTGCCAAGAAATTACTTGGGGGAATGGGGAAAATGCTCTTTAAAAGGCTATTAAATGTTATTGTTAAAAGAAAAAGGTGCCCATAATGCGATGCCTTCCCCAGAGCGGTTCTCTCCTCGCCCTGAACAGCATCTCAGCCTTCTGCTTGTTTTGCACTCCCAAACCCAAGTTGACACTGTGGCTCATGATAAATTGGCACTTGATGCCATTGCCAATGCTAATAGTTCTCCAAAAGGAGACCACTTGGTTTTATAATTGCTACAGCAGATACATCAGGAACTCACAAAACAGTATTAACACTTTAGTGTCTCAGAGGAAGAAAATTCTGTTCTTCCTTCAAGAAATTTGGTTAAATAATACTCAGCCCTTGCCTGTATAGTGCTTCATCTACAAGCAGAAAAACAGAATTGCCTGCAGGCAAGAGTTGACCCTGGGAGAGTGAAAGTTTGTAGGAATTATACCTCATCCAGTCCAGGCTTGCACACCCCAGGATCATAAGTACTATAAATTACTGCAGACTAAAATTTCACAGCAAGAATCCCATATCATCTTTAATGATGGTCTCCCTTATGTCTCCATCTCTGGGGAAGCCCCCGTTTGATCTGAGGCTGCTATTCCAGGCCAAACCTATTGAATAAGCTATATACAAAGCAGTTTATTCAAACTGCTACAAACACAGCTACGCACAGTAGTAAGAAAGAAAACCTGGAATTTATAACATTTGGCAGCTTTGAGCACCACATCAATTTGTGTGTAAGTATGCAAATACCCACACAAAGGCTAAAAAGGCTTTTTTTTTGCCTGGCTCCAGTGCTCGGTGTCCTTCCTGCAGCAGTTGGTGAGCTGGCACCAGCTCTAACACTTGACTCAGATTGGATCTGAATTTATTGCATTGTTTTAAGCAGTCCAAAAACTATAGCAAAAGGAACAGCAGGCCCTGATTTCACATCCTTGGCATCGACCTGACACCAGGCAGGTCTTTCTCAGCACCGGGATTGCCGCCTTACTGACAGCAAGGCAAGGAGGAACTGATTTTCCAATTATTCGGTTTCAAAAGCCTCGTAATGGTGAAGTCGGCACCTGCTGTACATACAGCCCCGGGTGACATCACAGCTTTGAGGCTCGGTGCTGAACGGGGAAGTTATTACAGTGGGTGGGAAAGAGGAACGCAGCCGTTGTAGGAACGAGGCTGACAGCGAGCGCCCTGCACGGCCCTCACCCAGAGCTGCCCTGGCTTTGAACACTTCTGTTTCAAGTTACATCAGGAGTATAAACATCCTGTCCTGCTTTAAGGGTTTTTTTTTCTTTTTTTGTTTTTTAATAAAAATTCAAAGTGAAGAGCTGTCATAGCCTTGAGTAAAAGCATTTGGAAGAGCTACAGTTGGCTGCAAGTCTGCAGAAAGGCAATTTTCTCGTTAGGTTTCCGACAGTTCTGGGAAGAAAAAAAAAAACCAAAAACAAAAAAAACAACCCACACACTTAAAAAAAAATACAGGAAAACAAAAAATAAAATTAGAAAACCTGGATGGGACAACGGTCAAGAAGAGGGAATGCTTTAGTTTGATATTAGGACATAAATAATTGCCAGCATTTTGAAGGACACATATATACAGTAGTCCTTTCAACATCACTACAATCCTCATCACTCAAATTCTTGCATGTCTTGTACCTTCCAATAAACAAACTAGCCCAATCCCAATTCCATGGAAAGCCACAGAGACACCCACTAGCAACACTACCAGGGATGCCAGCTGAAGGCAGCAACTGCAGCCTGACAGCAGCAGCATCAGGCTCCTGTTCTCCATTCCAACCCCTCTCAGGGCTCCTACAAAGCAGCAGAGCCGCGTGGGGCGATCTGGGCTGCTGGTGCCTGCAGGAGTAGAAGGAATTACCTGTTCTGGGAGCAGCTACGTGTTCAAGTAACAGCTGCAAAGTATTGTACATTAAAAAAAAAAAGAGAGAGAAATAATGAAGCCCCAAGGTTATCCCTTTAACAACTCTTATTTTTTATTTGACAAACTTAATCGGGAATTTTTATTACTCCCAAATAGTGTTTTAAACTAAAACACAATCCCTTCCAAGCTGCCTTTGGCATATACTGCCAGAACTTGCAGATGGAAGGCACTCTTGCAGACAGTGCTTCCTAACCCTTCCAGGAGCTGGGAACCTCCCGAGTAAAACAATGGGAGCAGAGGTCCTGTAGGACAAGAAGATGATGAATTCCAAGGGAGCAAGAAGAGCAAAACATCAGAGGAAGAGATTCTGGATTAAAGAAGCAGAACTGGTGCAGAAGGGGAAGCCTTTTGGGAAAAGAGCAGACCAAGAGAGGCAGGGCACAGCAGAGGAAAAGCGCAGAGTGGCAGAGCTGAAGGGCCAAGTGTGTGATTGCTCTTGCAATCTTAAAAATCTCTCTTGCAATCTTAGAAATCTCCTCCTTAAGAGGCGAGGATATAAAGGCAGTGAATCTGAGGGAAGGTCATACAATCACAAAAAATATCCTTAAGGACAGACCTGGCCTTATCTCAGAGCTGCCCCTCCATCACCAACTACTTGAGGGATGCTCTCAGGGTTGACAGCCACAGTCCGTTACATGGGCAGTCTTCTCCAGGCCATCTTCATCAAGTTCTTGTCCTCCTCATCACTAGCATCTGGGCCACTGACAAACAGCAGCTAGTCCTGCATCAGAGTTGCCTAATTCACCCTCCATTCTCCTCCACTCATTTCTGGACTCTATTTTCTAAGGCATGTCTCTACTTAAAGGTCACCATGTTTAAAAGCATCAATAAAAATATTTAAAATTCTTCCAAAAAATAAAGCAGATCTAAATGTATATATGTATCTTTAAAAAGGGGAGGGGGGAAAAAAAAAAAAAGTCTTTTAGTGTATTTAAAGTGATGTGGAAATAAACTGATCACCAAAGGAAGATGAGATCTGAACTGAAAATTCGCTTTACTAAGAAAAACTGTCTTCAGGTATTTGTGCCAAGACTGCTTTAAATTTCACCAAATTATAAGCCTATATTCTAAATTTACAAACCTACACAAAGCATATTCTCTCTGACTATGCAGTAAACCTTTAAAACTAGCTGCTAAGGCAGAATCCATTTTACCACAGCTGGCTAACACAGGAAGGCAGCCAAAGAGTGGCATATGTCACAGTCCCGAAATAGCTCTAAATTAGTTGACATGAATATTGCTGACAGTGAAACCTCAGCAACACATGGCGCAGCACAGGCCTGACAAGCTGCCTGACTCCTTGGACAGGTTTCGCGAGCGATGCTACGGTCTGCGCCGCCGCTACGAGACTTTCTTGTAGGTTGAGAGCAACTCCTGGCTGAAATGAGCAGCTTTGGGGGCAGCCACCTCATTTGGCAGAGTTGGGGCTATAAAATGGGTTGTTCCAAGTTAGGCCCAGGTCTTGAAGACTGAGACTCCTTCTGACTTGACTCTGAGTTCACAGTTCACACGTTCAGAGATCTTTTGACCTTGTATTTGTGTACTGTGTTAAACCACAGGTTCAAAAGATAAATTCCCTGCCTGCATCATATGCATAAATATATATGGGCATCTACTTAGACAAAGACCTAGATTTGAGGCTAAGGAAGACCCAAATGCATATACAGCAGATTATAGATAATTGCTGTTCATTTACAGATCCTTACCCCCCACAGAACTGTGCAAGTTAATGGGCTCTGAAATACGAGTTTCAAAAAAACTTTCATTTCAATAATATTACACACCCTCAGGCTCCTATTAAACTTTTTTGCAACAATAACACCATTCAAACCAACGTTCATATGTGAATTACAGTGATACTGCACCACAGGAAAATGCAGAGAAAATTAAATAGAAAAGAAAACACAGCTTTCAGTCAGCTAGTTATCTGAACTACATTCAAGTTAATAGGCAGCAACTCTGAGGGATGAGGGAACGGCCTCCAATAAAATATGAATCCGCTGGCCTTCTATCATACACATGAAAGGAGCAGCTGGAAAACAGAAATATCACAAGACTTCTATCTCTTATTTCTCGGCTTCTATCTTTCTCTGCCTTGCTCAAACACAAGGAGCGCCAGACCTCCTGGGTGACACCCTGTTGAGGGTTTAATCTCATCACATTCCCAGAGAGTTACATGCATGCACTGCCCACCATCCAGGTTTGTAGCTGAGATCCTAAGCTAATGGATGACCCAGCCAGGACAGACCAGGTACTGACCTGAACTCTTCTCAGTTTGCCCTCTACTGTGTCATGCCAGCTCAAGTGATGCTACCGACGCCGTGCAGATACACGTGTCAATCCCACACATTGGGTTTTCACAACTGACTTACAATTTATTCTTAGTGCAGAATGGTGAACCTTGCACAAGGTGAACAAGTTACACAGGGCTAGGCTTTTAAATTTGTATATTTTATACATTTTACATATTAATATCTTTCAAACACGACCTTAAAATACTTTAAAGAGAAAAACCTACCTTTCATGTTTTTTTACATCATTAATGTCTACACATAGATTTGGATATTTATGCAGAAAAGCCCCATTTCAACAATATTAGCTTCATGAATAAACAAGAGTAAAAATCAATATTATGGATCACTCTATACCTTAGCTTCAAGAAGTTTTAATTCTGATCCTAGTCCAAATATAATCTGAATTCACCTCAGTGCATCAACATCTGTCCTGGAACTCTTACTGAAGCCGGATGCTATAATACTGTAGGTAGACATCTCCAAATGAATAGAACTGAAATTACCTAAATCTGTCCTATAATTAGTGCTTCATATTTTAAAGGCTCTTAGGCAAAATATACACCTATAATCCAGAGGTTTAAGGTAGTCTGCATGAGGAGAAGAATCCCGCCTTGTCCGGTGGGAAACACAGGCCCAGAGTATTTCCTTCCCACTTCAATTATTTGGCCCATAGAACCACAGAATGCTTAAGGTTGGAAGGGACCTCACAGGTCATCTAGACCAACCCCTCTGCACACGTAGGGTCACCTAGAGCACACGGCACAGGCGGCATCCAAGCGGGTTTTAAAGATCTCCAGAGAGGAGACTCCACAACCTCTCTGGGCAGCCTGTTCCAGTGCTCTGTCACCCTCACAGTCAAGCCAAAAATCTCTCCATTTTATACAATAAAGTATGATGAGAGTAAAGTGATGTTTTAAATGGCTCTGTTATTCCTGTCTAAGCTAATTGTGTAATCCAGTTCTGTGCAATAACAATCACATACGTTTTCTGTACTAGGTTCAGCCTTATACGCAAAACCTTTTCAACACAGTTCTTTTAATATCCCTGTGCCTACACAATTCCAGTGCAATCCAACAGAGTGGGCCGGCCAACTCACAACTGGTGGCTGTTGATTTTTTTGTTTGTTTATTTGCAGATCATCAAGAGCATGTGAAGAGTGGGTATGTGTGAAAAGAACTGCAGACTGAGCAGCTTAAAATTGGATTGCTTGAGAGGAAAAAAAAAAAACACTCTTTCCTGTTTGAAATTGTGCAGGACTGAATGCTGACCTCAAGGTATACAGAGAAAACTGGATTTGAAGAGGAGTGGGATCTTCAGCTGGTGGTAGGGACAGATTCTCCTTTCTCAAGCTAAAGGGCACTAGAAACATCATTCTGTGCTGCAGCCCCATTGCTGCTGCAATGTCCACTGGACCTGCGTTATCCATGGTCAGCCTGGTTACTGATTTGTTGCATTTCTTTCCCATGCTCTATTTCCCCGGATGTGGTGAGGACTGTTCTGGAACACAGTTTGGCAGGAAACATTGTGAATATCCATCAGGAAACGTCTCCAAAGCAGATAGTCCCACGCTGCTGATCCGCTCTGGTCCTGCTGGCTTCCGCAAGCCCTGGGATTTGAAAGCCTCTCATCCAAAGCTTCCTTGGAATAATGGGTGGTCAGAGAACCACTGTGGTTTGGAAATGAAAGCTATAAAGATTTTAAATGTTCTTTCTTCCCAGCAAAGGGCTATATTACCCAGTGAATGATAAACATGGTATCTCAGAATACACTGTTACAGGAAACATTCTCCGAACAGAAACCAGGGCATTTTGGTTTCAGTCCTGACCAGCCACATCGGGCTCCATCTCCACTTGCAGGTCAAGCACAGCTTGGGTAGCCCACCAGGAAAGAGGAGCCCTCATCAGCTCGTAGCTTCAGGGACCCTCCCGAGGTAAAGATATGTTAGTGCATTCCAAAGTCCAGCGTTTCCTACCTGTGCTCCTCAACAAGGCTGAGAAGACCTATCAGAAAATGGGAGGTAACTGTGGCTAAATGGTTCATACTGCTGAACCAAAGCATTTAATGAAAAATTTCCCTTAATAGGAAAATTTTCCATGCCCCATACTTCTCATTAACTACTTTTTGTACCATTGTACCCTTTTAATAGCAATTGTCATTAAGTGATTTTCTATTTAACATCAACTGAAAATCACTTATTTCCTGCTCCAAACAGCAATTAATGCCAATTATTTTACACAGTACCACGCACTGCTACAGATTTTTCAATTTTCCACTCAGTTTCTCTACATAATTTTTATTTTTTAGCTTAATTTCATTGTTTGCAACTATTTAAACCATGAGACTTTTGTGGTAAATTTCTCATTTTTGTCAAAAAAAAAAAAAAAAAAAAAACAGTAAAATATCCAACTAGCAGGGCAACAGGAACTATATGACCAAGAGAACAAGAAGGTTGCATCATTGTCTTGCTAGTTTTAATTTCAACTTAAGGACTTAAGGAAGGTCAACAGTCTTAAAAGAAACTCCAAGATAATGCTGTATTATCCTGAAGTGCACATAAGCCTTGTTTCTGCCACAAAGTAGAAGCCTCTTACATTGCTCCCCATTTGTGACGAGGTGGCAAATCTGCAGCCCCCCAACATCGCTTCCTCTCCTGATGGTAGTAAATACTAGGCCTGGAAGAGCACTTGGTTGCAAGCTCATGGGCAGAGCTCCAATGTGCAGTGAGAGATTGAGGCAATTGCCTCCCAAGGTCAAGTGCCTTGCTCTGGCCCAGCTCTGCTGTAACCTGCTAAAGGCGGAAGACAGACAGAAATAAAATCCAGATAAAAGTTGTACACTCCAGAATACTCCAGACAATATCTTATGCAGCAGAGGCTTTGAACTCAAGCCTATCCACGTATCCCATAATCCCCATATTGCTTGCAGAATTTCATCTTTCATTACTAACAGAAGTACTTTCCCCAGAAAGTTTTTTTTTAAATCAAATAATAAAACTATACACCTATTTTTTATTATTGTGGCTTACATCCAAAAACACACTCTGTCAATGGTGTTGAATTTAGTATTTTGGGGATAAAGCTCTTTGAGCTTCTTTTCAAATAAACATGTACAGCTTTAAATGAATAAATCATGCAAATACATGTTAATGTATACATAAATTAACACAACATAATAAGGAAAACGAAGAAACAAGATTACAAATTTTCTGCACCTCCAAAATATGAGAGCGATATTTGCTTTAGAAAGAACAAACTCATTTAGAGGAAGAGCTTATATAGATCCAAACAAACCCAAATCACCAATGAAAGCTAATTTTATGTTCAGCATAGAAGGAAGATGTGCTTCCCACTACAACAGACAAAATCCAATTAAATTAGGCAAACGTAAAAACAGTGAAACAAAATTTAATTTACTAAATAAAACGTCAGAGCTGAATTCTGCTGTCCATTCTGTATTCATACACTCACAAAATGAGCATGAGATTCTGGGGAACTACATTCAATGAGTATGAAGGACAGTGGCAGTCAAGAGGAGAACCAGTTTCAAAGATTCAAGTTTTCAGATAGACTTCTCATACAACATGTATATATTTCCTTTTCCCCAACTCACTAGTTCTTCTTTTCTTTTTCAACCTTGAAATTATTTTAAATTAAGCCAAAAATGAGCCTTTGGAGAATACTGCTCTGAAGACAATGTCTCAGTACTCACGGCTTACATGCATGCCTTATGCAATGGGCTGGATTATCAAAGCATTCCTCCCTTGCCTAACTCCCTTCCCATTAATTTAAAGGATCCTGCCTTCACTGGCTGCAGAATTAGTGATTGCTAGATAGTTTTGGAAATCCTGCCCCATACTTTCTGTTGCCTCTCTTGCCAACAGACTGCTCTTACAACAAGGGCCATAGGTCTCTGGTGTGCAAGTCTGCAAAGAAATTCAGACATTGTCCAAGAAATATAGACAGTAATTTTCTAAGGTAAATCCAGACT
>JAUBOD010000755.1:3173850-3194732 GCA_032353885.1 Nothura maculosa | reverse complement strand
ACTAGTTCTTCTTTTCTTTTTCAACCTTGAAATTATTTTAAATTAAGCCAAAAATGAGCCTTTGGAGAATACTGCTCAGAAGACAATGTCTCAGTACGCATGTCTTACATGCATGCCTTATGCAATGGGCTGGATTTTCAAAGCATTCCTCCCTTGCCTAACTCCCTTCCCATTAATTTAAAGGATCCTGTCTTCAGTGGCTGCAGAATTAGTGATTGCTGGATGGTTTTGGAAATCCTGCCCTATACTTTCTGTTGCCGCTCTTGCCAACAGACTGCTCTTACAACAAGGGCCATAGGTCTGTGGTGTGCAAGTCTGCAAAGAAATTCAGACATTGTCCAAGAAATATAGACAGTAATTTTCTAAGGTAAATCCAGACTCCACTATAATACTGCCACATATTAAAGAAAAACATCTCCTGATATATAGCCTGTGATGCTGCTTACTACCAAATATTCCGAGGTTCATTTATTAGTATCAAGCATATCCTCACAGATGACATTCAAGTAGCAAAGAACAAGTTTCTGACAAATTGGTTCCAGCTTTCTGTTCACAAGGATCAGCTTGTATAATAAAGATACCACACGTCAGAAATGTTCTACGGAAACATTTGCTTAAATCAGCTGTCTTTCACCCTCAGCAACCTTCTTGGAAGGAACAGAAAATTCAGCCTCAGACTTCCTCATAGTCATCTGAGGATGGAAGGGTTTATAGTAGGCAAATAAAGTACAAAGTAAGGATGCTGATCCGATGCATCTCATCTGTCTAATGCATTTGCCAGACTCTTCTCACTGCACCTAGATGCCAGAAGTGACTCCATTTACTAGTCAGTTTTGATACATGGACTCATAATACGATCCTCCACATTAGCACTTTAAATATGACTGCTTATCTGGGATGACAACCCTCTTAGAACCAACTCATCCTTTGTAGTTACCTGAATCTTGCTCCTTCCCTTAACCTAAGGGTGAAAACAGAGTGGATTTTTGTTTGCAAGCCTCATGCCCACAAAGTCTTCAATCCACTGCCATCCCCAATATGTCAACCTTTAAGTAGATGAATGTTGGCACTTTAAGACACAAGTCAGCATCCAACTACTGTAAGTGGCAAAATTCTTCAGATTCTGAATTGCTTATTTTGATACAAAGGCTAAAACTAAATACAAATCAATAAAGGTCTACTGCTCTGTTGTGTCTGTCTCCTAGCTTCTTGGCATTTTGTTTGTTGTCCCAAGCTAATATTGGCATGTCAGAAATGTTCAAATATATTTCTTGTTCAAAACAAAGAATACAAAATTTCCTGACAGATTTCCATCCTGAACTGTCATCAAAAATATCAGTAAAATAAAGCTGCAAAGTTAACAGCCCATTCTGTGATTCCTGGAGATGTCACTAGTTATTATAAATGACTTTCCAGTTAATTACCTGTTTTGAAAATTAAGGAGATTGGGGGTTCACAGCTGCTCCAATAAGTAGCTTCAGTGCCCGCCTCATCCCATTGAGTATGATAAATAATATATTCTCTACCACCCAGACTGCCAGACAGTGGCTGTGTCAAACTCCTCAGAGAGCACACTTTGTCTGCCATGTGTTACGGGCAACATTTATGACAAAAGTAGAAATTAGATGGTGGTTAATCTTGCTTCTCTGTGTCCCATGTGGGGCACAAGCGCAGTTGTAGTGTGGTTTGCTGGATGATAGTCAGAAAAAATGATCTTAGCAAAGTGTGTACATCAGGATACAGCATGGGGAATGGGCTTAGGAAATTATGTTTGGTGAATCGGGCAACAAGGTAGTCTCTTAAAAGAGAAATGAGGTGGCAGAAGAGCAAGTTTTATTTCCTTTTGGGAAAAAAAATAAAGCAGGATTTACATTACAGTTAGACCACAGTGAAGAAGAATGAAATCGTACTGCTCTGGGGTTTTTAATTTGCTTCTTATTGCTGCTTAGACTATTTAGCTTCCAGATCATAATAAACTGTTATAACAACAGCACCAAAAGATGGATTCAGCTTATAAAAATTCCAACCAAGGTAATAGTAGTAAGTTCTGCATTTTGTTTCCTGTGAAACAAAAAAAGGAATGATTCTGATTTCACTTAAATAGGAATAAACAAGGTAAATTTGATAGTCACAGAACACTGATAAATTAAGTCAAGTGAGATCAGAACTAGACTTACATGTCTGCTGCTGTTGCACCATCACAACACAGGACACAAAGCAAAGCTTTGCCTGAAAAGAAATGGAGAGAGTCCCCAGGAAGTCTTAGCTGCTGCTAAACGAGATTGGATTCAGCTGCAAAGTACCTTAAAGTCAACCCCCAGCTGTGAGCTTCCTCTGAACATTTTTTTTTAAATATATAATTATACTGTTAGCCTAATAAAATCATACTAGAATTTTCTAAAGACACTTGCTATGTAGAGTTATAGCTTCTCCATAGAACTTTATGAAGAGTTCCATGGAGACATCTCTCAGTCTGAAGCACCTCGTGCTAGAAAGTCATACCCTTCATGAGCTGTGATGCCATTTATCCTTTAACTCCTGCTTCCCATAAAGTCCCATTAAACTAAATCCACTCTTTGTACAATGAAGTAGAAGCTGTAGGTGCACTTGGATCAGCAATGTATGCACTTCTGCAGCATCATTTGTCTGTAGTTTTTGCATTTACTCAAGCAAATAAACACATTTGGTAGGTTAACAACATACGGAGCATTCTGCTCCTAATAAACAGAACAATACTGAGCTGAGAGTGTTAATTCTGCTTGTGACGTGGAGAGTTTCTGGGAATCATTTCAGGGACAGGAGAATTTTAATTTTAACTTGATTAATCTTCCTTTTTCTCCTTTTTTTTTAAATGTAGTGCAAGAACTCCTAAAAGCTAATTAGAGCCAACATCCTTTTGCCTTCACGCTTTAGCATCTTTCTACTCTTAAGCCTCTTGACCATTTTTTATCCCTTCAATTCCATACTTCTTTGTTGATGTAGGGGCTGGCTAACTGCAACAGAATAGGTGCCACATAAGAAGCCCTTTCAAAACTTAGCTTTACTTTCCAGTTCTATATCGAACACAGCTGTTCCCAAAATGTAAGACTGGAACAAACAAGCCAACCACCTGCATTCTCCTCTGCAGATTTTCAGAGACTCTCCAGGATTAGAATCAGGAATCACATTGATTTTTCAGTAAATCCTTTCTCCTAATTCCTCTAAAGTATTTCAGAAAAAGAACCCTGCCACAAGCTTCAGAGACCATATGTAGTGCAGTCTTAAGGACAGAACCGGAGGCGGTGTTAAATTTTTTTAATAATTGCTATACCAACAACATGCTGACATTAAGGCTCAACATAAATTTCTCTGGAGAATGATATAGGGCTGTAGGGCTATAGCTTTTCTAAAATGGTCTCTTTGTTATCATGAAATCTGTTGATACATTTTCAGTAGGTAGTGCTATCTTTGCCTTTACTAGGAAGATCCAAAAATCTCAGGGTTTTTCTTTAATTTCACAATACAAGGCCTTTAGCTAGGATGACAATTTTGGTCTGTACAACCGTAAATATTTGTCTATTCAAAGGCAGCATTTATCTTACAAAGGCACACATACCAGTTTTGCCTCTGACAAGTTCCTTGTTTATTTATTACTCTAATAACAAATAGACTGTCATCCCTGCTGGGCCTCAAAGATGAACTAAATCTGCTGACACAACTGATTGGGAGCGGCTGCAAATTATTTTATTAAAAACTGTGCAATAGCAGATTCATGGTGGGGAGAACGCTTAAATCACAATTCTGCTAGTGACCTATATATTCCATAGTAACAACAGTCAAAGAAACTGGAAACAGTTTTCTAGCCCTCGTGTTTATACTGCAGCATTTCATTTCTGTTTTGTCCAAACAGGAGAGAAGCAGTGAAGAGGAGACAGATATTTTTGTGTTGAATCCTCTGTGCCTCTGCACACACGCCAAGAGCGAAGCACAGCATCTTAATTAGATGGGTCCAGAGGCACCAGCAGATGAGGGAGAGTGACAGTCCTTGGCCATGCTTGAGAGCTCTCGCTAAAGTAGCGCTGGGAACAGCAAGGCAGATCCACAGCCTCCAGTTTTGGATTGCTGAGCCAACCGGGAAAGGACTAGGAGCAGGAGAGGAAAAGATGCTCTGTGTGGTGGGTGATAACTGCCCTATACATGCTGTGCATTACCCGGACAGCAGTGGTGCTGGTCTTAAGGCTCTGGGTATTGAGAGAGGAATCATGAGCTGCCTGCTGTCAGCAGGCTCCGAGCAGAGCAGGGACACGTGTGACGCAGGGAGCCCCAGCAGAGACCCACCGTGGGTAATTAGGTGCCCTGTCACATATGAGGCCCTGGCAATTACGTGCCAGCAACCTACAAGGAAAACCACCAAGGAACTGTCGTGTCAATAGTTGTGCTTAGCAATATCATTCACAGGCACTTCAAATGCTGGGCGCAGCTGTTTGCCTCTATGAACTGTCAGGTCTTAAGAAACAGTACGGAACAGGCTTCACTTAAAAGTCTTCTGGGCTTTTGCATGGGTCTGTCTGCAATGAGATTTAGGAGAGGCACAAGAGAAAGGGAATACCTTAAGAACAACCTTAGGAACACATAAAAGCAATCCAGCCCTTTTGTACACCCGTTCTAACAGGCTTGCAGGCCCCCAACACTGACCCCTGCCAGGCACTGCTGCCTTCTCTAGGTTGCCAGCTTGGTTACGCTCAGCACTGTTTCCATCCAAAGACACATGGGTGACTGCGTAAGCCAAACAAGGCTGTACAGCAAAAGGAAACTTTTCAGAAGGGCATAGCTCAACCAGAAGGATACATGGGAATTCGGACAAGTTTCTTATATGCCTGCCTGGGCTCTCCAGGAGTTGGCAAGCAAGCACAGGAGAAGCAAAATGCTGCCAAAGGCCTATGGAGGAGAAGGAAGAGACTTGGAGTGTGGTGCTGAGCTGAGAAGGGCAGCAACGTCGCCCAAAAGTGTCTGCAGAACCGGGCAGAAGCAAAGAGAGGGTTGGGCATAAGAGAGCGAGCTCTGACCAGAAAGGTCCAGAGCTGGAAGAGACCCTTCCTGCTCAAGGATGTGCTTGAAAGCACAAACAACCATCAGCATCACTGAAAATCCTCTAACAGTGATGCCTTTTCTCTACGTGTAGAGATCCCAGCTGAAAATCTCTATCGTTTTGTCTTTCTTAAATTTATAGAGATATCAGGGTCTTATTGCAGCCTATGCGCAGAGGGGAATTACATGATCCTGACCCCTGGTCACCTTCTCCCTCCCTGTATTTAGAGTCTCTCGCTGGACAGATTCTTACCCTGCTCTCTTTTCTGTAATATCTCTTATAGTTGCTTGGTCATGTGGTTTGAGGCATTTCCAAGGAAACCTCTCAGCAATTATTTCTGGAGAAGGAAAGCAGTCTTTTAGCATGTCTTAGTATCTATTCCACATACTTTATATTATAACAATTTATTCCGCAATGTGATTACATGTTGGCATAGACTCTGATTAGGGCTTTAAACAGGAACTAACAGCAGTTATGTTGAATATGTTTTTCATCTGATGATGCACAATACCATTGATTGGATGTAGATTATATTCAGCATTAACTTCAGCTATATAAAAATATCACAAAGAAAAGTCTATCTCATGGTGTAGAATACTCTTTAATTGCATGGATGATCAGTACATGTTGTGACTTTTGCTTTTTTAAAAATTCTGTACACAAGAGAAGTCATGCCTGTAAGAGAAAAATTAATCCAAGTAATTACCAAGCATTGTTTACTTTTCCTCATAAATTCTGCAGTTTCTTGATTTTTCCCCAGGCTGTGTCTCAGAGTTAAAGTGGTAGGAAGGAAGGAAAAAGCTGGACACGTCGCTGTCCAAAGACAAAAGTTTAAAGTTCATCGTGTTAGGATTCAGGAATTGTATACACTGCCTCTTGCTGCATTTTAAAGCCCTGATAATTTGCTTTTCTGTAATACACCTTGGACTTCATATCTTTGTTGCACCTGTACTTTTGCCACGCTGCAGTCTCAGAGCACCTATAACACATCTCTACCCCTCCGAGATAAGAAATGACTCAGAGCATCCAAGGGTTTTGCCCATGATTATGGAGCCTGCAGCAGCACCGAGATTCGAATGAGGGCAGAGCTCTAAATTACCTAAAAACCTAACTGCAGCTGACCTAAAGCTTAGCGAGGAAGCTGAGAAAATAGAAACGGAAACATTTCAGGCTCTTAGTCGAGATTTGATAGGGCGGGCATGACAAAGAAGTGAAGAAATTAACAGTGGCCAATGAGGAGGGAATGCTGATAAGGAGCATATTAAGGAGTTGGGTCAGATTCTGTTCTTCCTCAGCATCATCAAAGATACTGTGCCTATGTTCTTTGAGAAATAAAACAAAATAAAAGGATTTTATGCTTCTGCTGCAATTTAGCCACGGCCAGCAATGAAGCCTGCATCTTCCCCCAGGCCAGGTCGAGGCTAGAAACCTTTTCCAGTAGTGTCAGTCAACTCCACGATTTTTTTTTAAATTGCTTTTTACATTTTTGGTAAAGACCTAATAGCGAGTTGGCTTATGCTGACACAATAATGATTTTGTTGAAGATGTTACAAGCTGCGTGTCCACCAGGAGGGCCGGTGCTATAGCTACTGCAGGAAACCTTTTTACTTTAGTTTAGCCCTTATAAAATACAGCCTGGGGAGGCATCTGCAGTAGGCAGAAAGCAGTCATTAGCAATTACCTTTGAGAGCGCTCCATCAGATCAGATTCCCTGAATCATATTACCATCTGCAGGATCAGTTTCACGGAGTCCTCAAAATCAAAAGTAAAACCACTTTAAACTCATTTAAATGGACACAATTCCACCTAAAACAAATGTGGCCATAAATAACTGTAATGGAAAACTATATGGCCATCATGCACTTTGTAGTCTTTCAACATGTGATGTTTCCTGCCTATTTTACCAACAGACCTCACAGCCCTGTGTTGAGAAGGTGCCTTTTGACCCGCTGGTTGCAGTCGTGCCCCCATCTCATGCTTGTTGTTTCAGTGTTTGCTTGAAATGACAGAAATTTCTGCATCACCTCCACTTACTCTCTCTCAGCTTGGTGTCCCGTTTACTTGATTTGAGTTAGGACTTACATCAACGTTGCTCTGAGAACCTGGATGCCAGAGACAAGCAACTCAAAAGCACTAGCAAGACAGACAGACGTGTCGAGCCTCATATTCCTGGTACTTTTCATTTTAGAAACATGAACGTCTTAAAGGAAACTAATGTATAAGACAATGATTGAGCCAGGAGGAAAAAAAGAAAGAAAGAAAGAAAGAAAGAAAGATTATATCTTACGAGAAAGTTTCTTATTTTTGCACTTATAAATAAAAGTCCTTTCCAGAAAATTACACACAGTAGAAAGGAAACCAAGTCAAAGAAATGGATGGTTGGAGGAAAGGAAGGAGGAGAAGACACGGTTATGGCTATTAGAAAATAATTCTACTGATGCACAGGAGGCTACAGGTAACTCAGGTTTGAAGTGAACTGCATTTATGTCACAATTTCTGCAGAGAAAATTACCAAATTAATGTTCAGCAGTAGAACAAGAGAAGGAGGTAGCTCAAGCCTTCTACGAGCTAACTTCTATGTCTAATATATTAGAAAAAGTTATAGATGGTGAATAGTTAGCTGAAAGGAAGGCTATTCCTTTTAGCACTATTCCAGATAGAAAAAGTTTAACGCTGAAGCATTAGAGATAAATGTTTCAATTTTCATTGGTGGCATTGTGTCCACTCATAACTACAAAGTCAATGGACCAGAAGGGAATGATTTCATGGAGTTTTTACACAGGACAAAGAAACGTCTTTGAAAATTTTATATACGTATCATCAAAGGTAACAAAAAAGTAAAAGTACAGCAGAAGAAGAGAAGACCTTGATGCTGCTATCAAGAACAGCCTAAGTAGGTTATTATGAAAAGGCCTCTGCAAGAATTTTAACTATTATAAAGAAATCCTTAAGCATGGATAGGTAGTTGCAGAAATACAGAGACTTACCAGGAGGCTGTTAATAAATGTAAGAAGGAAAAATGTACTTACTATGGAAGAAATCAAAATGCCATCAGAATAACGTGTGAATGTGCACTTCATTGCTCTGTTGATACAAATCCTTGACAGACACTGAAAAATGCCACTTCCCAGAGAATGGGCTGTGTTCCCAATCATACGACAGACTACACCGAAGGATTTTCAAATGGCAATTGAGAGTATAAATCTATAGAAGTGGGAAGGTCAGAAGTCAGTGGATTATTTGCATATTTTAGTTCCGATTTTGTATAATTTTTCCCATTTGAGCTGTATTGAGCACTGATTTACATAGAGGACTCCTTTTAAGAACAGTCCTGAATACTATACTGACCCACAGATGTTTATAAAATTCTTTCTCTATATTGAATATATTCAAAGCAGAACAGATCACCAAAAACCACATGACCTCTTACAATCAACATCACTTAAATGAAGTCATTTTTTGCCTAATAAAATCTTCTGTAAAAGCTCTAGCTGGATAAGATTATTATTTATATATCATGCATAATACCATAATGCTTTGGGACACTGCTCATGATGGCCCTAATCAGACAAGCACACTTCTGTTTGGACTTGGATTTATTGCTGTTGTTTGTTGATTACTTAAAGATTAAATTGCCTTCATGTGTAAATAAGGGCCCTCAAATAGATATGATATTATAGGAGGGAGTTAACTGTTGGATGCATTCCCTTCAACGGTTTATCTTCATTTGTCAGCTACAGACTTTTCAAGTTTTTAATCATGTCAATTTTTCACTTACTCTTTCCTGATATCTGAGACATGTTTCTTCAGATACTTCCATAATCAGGACTTGAATAAAGACTCTGAATAATTTTTATGCAAAGTTTTCATAGCTATGAGATGTCCTGAGGTTCACCCCTTGAAATATGTACACCATAAAGAAACATCAGTCCATATGCTACTAAGCTAACCAACCACAGCTGAAATACATGCTGCATATATGCAAGATGTATATATATATATATATATATATATACACAAATGCATATATATAAAATACTGTGTATAGTCTGAAAAATAATCTGTATGTCAGGATTCAAGAATTCAGACATAATGAATAGCATTTCACAAGTGTACAAATTTCACCAAATGCAAGAAGAATATAGCAAATTCAGAGGAATTTTAGAAAGCTGCAAGAGAAAACAATGTGATATGTGAATTAATTATCTGACCTCTGCTTTGAATATGTCACATCCCAGTCATTTCCTTTTATTAAAAGACTGTATAATCATGAGCATAATCACAAGTACAATGTTTAAGAAAAATGTGATCTGAACCTCCGTACTTGGGTCACACATAATGTAATTCAGTTTGACTCTGCTTAGTGTGATTCATATAGGAAACTGTCACACAAAAATACAAAGCATGGAAGAACAAACCCTATTTCAGAGAGACAATCAGTTTTCAACAAAAGCATTTAAACCCAAAATGGGTAACTAATCATAACACAATGCCACACTACCTAGTTGGAGGCAGAAATCTTGAAACTGTGTAGGACTAGATTATAGCATTTAATCATGACCAAATCACATCACTCTGGAGGCAATATTGGATGCAGGGCAACCTTTTTTAAAATAACTAATTGCTTCCACTCAGATGTCTTTGAAAGTACAAAGCTGGCCAGCTTTAGTAGAAACAAAAGAAAATCTTTGGATATATCATAACTTCTGGTTGATTTTGGCTGTACTTTGCCCAACAGCTGAGTAACTTTGCCATGTGTGAACTCACTCCGCCTCTTCTGTGACCAGTTAACATATCTTCACCATTGCAATGGAATAAACATCAATCTATGCTTTACCAGGCAGCAGGCATTGATATGAATATATTATGCTGGATGAATGGGATTAATATTTTTCATTATTTTCTTTAGCACTAATCCCTCTCCTCTCTCTCCTTGCAGGACCACTACTCTATATTTTTTGTTTAGAGACATTGCTGATACAAAGTGGTTGAGAGGCTTTGAGAGCATGCCTGTCTCTCAAAGATTTGTGTTGCATTCTGAAAAACAGCTATTTCCTCCACTCAGGAATTTTATATTTATAACCACACTTCACAAAGCTTTTGTTAAAGATCACCTGCATTTTATACGTCTGTAGGAACATGCTGTTTATGTGCTTGAAATAACAGACACATCAGGGTGGTTTCCATGCAGAAGGCATATGGTAGCTACCTGGATATGCTGCAGTGCTATGGCTCATTTGCCACAATTAATAGAGCTGGCCAAAGTAAAGAAAGTGCAATTGGCAAAAATGTTTTTTAAGATTTTGTTCCAAATTGGACTGAAAAGATTTGAGACAATCAAAAATAATTGCATGGAGAATGAGATTTCCAATACGAACCAGGAAACATCCCCAGGATCCCACAACTGCTACAGGAGAGGCCACATTCCATGTCAGCCTGCTCACGGCTTTGGTGGTGCACACTGAGTTTGCCTGCATTTCCAGCCCCTGAGCTGCCACGTTCTTTGCTTAGTCAAAAAGTGCAAAATCCAGGGTGAAATGTTGTGTGTGAAAAAAAGCAGCAATGCAACTGCAGCCTCTGGAAGCACCTCCAGGGCTCTCACTTTCAGGCCATTTCTGCTGCAGATTGCCTTCCTCATCAGGGCTTTCAAATTCTGTGCTGTGGGGCTTGGGGCAGGCAGAAGACTCCAGGACTTTCTCACCCCCAGGGTGCAAGAAGGAGCCCAGCAGCCCTCAAGAGGAAGCCGGTATCTCTAACCTTGCAATAACCCTGCTCTGAGGGCTCCTGAGGCCAATCCCAACTGGAATACTTGTTTTTCCAGAATATCTGACCCTAGAAGAACTCAAAGCCTGCAGACTTGTAGGCTTTGAATCCTTGCTCTGCACAAGGGAGTCCAAAATCCTCAAGAGGCCTGGTTTGAGCTGCAGCTGCCAAGACTTTCACAGCTTCAGCACAGCACGTCTGGAATTCCTGGTGCAGATACCAGGCCTGGAGCTATGGATCCTGAAAGCATCTGGGGACCTAGGCAGCCCACTCTTTATATATCAAAAATAAAGTGTTTGCAGTAGACGTGGCTGCTGGGACACTTCACCTTGAGAGCTGCACAGAGAACGCTGCGGGATTCTCTCTTCCTCACTTTTTGAACCTAGGGAAAGAGGCCTGGCTGGTTCAGGCAGCACACATGAATTCCCAGTCCTCTGTGAGTAAATAGTTTGAAAATAGGGTACTAAATGCCTACTTTAAGACTTTAATGTTTCAAACACCATGATGAAAAATAGCAGAAACATTACCTCCTGTAGAGGCGAGACAGAAATAAATCAGGGGAGTAATTTACTTCAAAGGTCTCTATGTTTACCTCTCCCTGTCTCCTAACTGGGACACCAATCTTATTGACTGAAACCAGGAATGTAGTCAAGGGAAAAATATCTGCAAACTACTCAAAACAGTCCAAGTGAACATAGAGTCTGATGGGTTTAGAATTGGTTCCGACAGCTTTGTACTATATAACAGTTTTAGGTGTTAATTTTCATTACTATATATCAGTTTTAGGTGTTAATTTTCATTTTTGTTTGCAAAAAAACGTGTCATAGTGTGGACCAGCCTCTTCCTAAGAAAGAGCCTTACTGGCAGCTTGCCTCAGATCTGTTGGAAACCATCGGCAATTGGTGCTGGGCAGGATGTTTCCCTCTATTTCATGAAGAGACACAACTTGGAGCAGAGCACTTGACACAGATCCAGCTAGGATCATGTCACGGGCTCTAGGGAATACGTATCTGAGGAGAGAGCATCCGCAGCGGATGGATCTGCAAGCTACCTACCATTCATTGGGGTGAGCTTCTTGCCTCCTTTAGACAGCCATTCATGTAAACTGCTGTATTTTGCCTTTCCCCAAAAGCAACAGGCTATTTTAAGTCAAGTTACATTTATTCGTGATTAAGAAAACAATCAATCAAGAGACTAATAAGGTTTTGTAAGTGAATGCTCAAGGGCCACCCGAGAGGAGTAACCAGAGCGCTCTGAAACGCAGCTCAAAGGGCTGTCAGAGGAGAGTGCGTGTTGCTTGTTAACGGTAACGGTTTGCTTTTGTCAAAATACATGGGTTTTCAACAATGAACTGTGACAAAAACCTAAAATATCCAGCAATGTGCTGCCTGTGTCCTCAGCTTATGCTCGCTATATACAATTATTGTCTGGCCCTGCAAAACCGAATGTTTAAGGATTAAAAAGCACAGTGTCCAGAAAAACAGCACTTAAGAATGACATCACCAGCCACACCACAAAACGAGGCAGAATTACTAAAGGATTCCCTGGAGCATCCACCAGTCCTGCCGGGAATGGTCCTGCTGGGGCTCCCTAATTAATGTACCCATTTTCCACCTGTCACACGGCAGAATTAAACTCTCCTCATCTCTGCTTTAATTCTCCATTCAATCAATAATTCGGATAACGGATCCAAAGTCCTGTAGATTCTGCGTATTGATCGTCTCCCATCCTCAATTTCCCTGTTGTCTCCACTAACTCGGAGCAGTACGTCACTGAAAGCCCATTTCATTTAAAATGTGGCCACTCTTGCCCATGCAGAAATGCCAGCCAGTTTCATCATTCACAAGCAAATTTGCCCAAAATATGGAACTACACAAAAACATTGAATATTGCTTAGAAAATGAAACCACTATTCTGCCTATGACTTCTGTTCTGGCTAAAATACTGGCCTGTACATCTACCCACATAGAAATCCTATATTTTAACTGCTAACACTTTGAACTTGAGCACACAAGTTCACCAGAATTAGACTAAAATCTCGAATATATTGCTATTTTTTTCCAATGAATTTTACTCATTTTTTTTTGCTGATGGGAAGAAAAGTTTTACTTATTTATAATGTTTTTAAGAAAAAAAGCTTTGCAACAAAAAGGCAAATAAAAAAAATTCAAACCTTATTCTGCTGAGACAGCCACTATCTTTTCCAAGCCTGTAAAGATAGATCTCTAAGTCTCATGAGGTTTCACAGTAATTAATGCAAACCATTTAAATCTGATTCAGGAAGCTGAATGGACTAAACAATGGAAGGTAAATTACTTTTTGCTGTTTTACATCTTTTCAATTCCTCAGCAAGGGTCAGAGCTGACACTGGGAAGATTAAATAGCATACAGCACAAAACGACCCTTATCACTGCCTTTCTGGAAAATTTGTTTTCTATATATGTAAAAGGTACATAAAGCTCTTGACTAAGAAGATACATGGGCATCATTACTACGTTTATACCACGGTGAATGGAAACAGATCAGGAGATGCTCAGTTACTGGCAGAGAGATAGCAGAAGAAAGTTATTAAAATACTGAGAAAGGAGTGGTAGTGGTATTCAGCACAAGATAGATATCCATGTTGTTTTCCTGAAGATAAAATTCACTGGAAAAGTTAGAAATGAAAAGTTGTGAGAAATGAAAAGTTGTGAGGACGGGATTGTCTGCTAGCAGTAAACTTGGCCGTGAGCAGCTACGTTCAGTTTCTGGCACCCAGAGTCAGAAGTTTTTCTGGAAAAAATCACTGCCCACCTCAGTGCCTCCAAGTCTGTGGTGGGAGAATGAAGCCCTCTCCTCCAAGCCTCCAAGAAGGCCTCTCGATGGATGGCTCTAAAGGAATCACATTGAGCACTGTTCAGGTTTCTGTTTGGGAATATTTAGCTAAGGTTTATTTAGGTAAGTTATATTTATTTAGGTAAGGTTTAAATTCAGGTTTCCTAAAACTTTGGGTTATTTAAATACACATTAGAAGTGATTTCAGAATCCTTAATGGTTAGCTTTGGAAATTAATGGGAGGTTTGCAGTAGAAGAAAGCATTACATTTGGTCATATTTTCCATTTTTGGAAAGGAGATGGAAAATTCTTGGTTAGTCAACTTCATTTCCTAGAAAAATTCTGGAAGTAAATAATTAGATTTATTTGAAGGGCCTGCAAGATAATAAGGAAATGCTTTACACCCAACAAGATTTTGCTAGGAAGTATTCTTGCCAAGGAAACATAATTATTTGTTAATCAGGTAATAGGTACTCTGGATAAGGGAAGACCAATTAAGATCGTATCTCGAACCTAATAAGATTTGCAACATTATCTCATATGATAGTCTAATAAAGGGCTAGGAAAACAGCTGTAGGTTGGGTATGCAACTGCCTGGATCACCAAGCTTCAAGAGAAATTATCAATATAATTTTGCATACTTCAGTGAATCACTGAACAGGTTTTGCAGGATTTGTCCTTGAATGCTCCTTTGCTCCATACTTTATTTAACAGCAACTGAACACAACCCACAGCTGACCAGAGACTTGGAGGGCCTGCCGGTTTACTAGAAAAGAAAAAGAGAATTCAAAATCACCGAGACAAACTGGAGAACTGATTGGGAAAATTGAATGAGTAGTGCAAGGTATTGCACACAAGGAATAACTAGCTGTAGAAGTACGGAATATAAAGCTAGAAATAAATAAATAAGTCCCAGGTCAAAAGAAATACGTGAGTGTTAAAATCATGTCTGAGCTGAAGGGGAATTAGCAATACCAGGTTTCTGCAGGAAAGGAAAGGCAGTCACAGCACGGGAACATACAAAGTCAGGCCTGGAAAGCACGTGGCACAGCCAGGCTGCCCTTTCGGCTGATCCACTCTCTGCCTTTGAGGGCACCAAGTTGCAGCTGGACGCAGATCAGAAAAGGAGAATCCACTGGAGTTCCCACTGGGTCATAACATCAAAAAGCAACCTTAACATTGTGACAAAAATTACAGCTGTTCTGGCCAAAGCAGAGATGTCTGCTGAGGGATGCGAGCACTTAAAAGCAGTGAGCAGTGAGGAGCTAATGTCAAAGCAGGTGGGGTGATTGCTGGGAGGTGCAGAGCTGTGCCACAGCTGGAGCACTTTAGTATAAACTGAACACCTATATGTGCAAGAGCAGCTCACTGTTAGCAGCCTCTATGTCAAAACTGCAGGTTTAACTTTATATTGTCCTGCTAAGGAGATTTTTGTGACATAACCGTTTATTACAAGGATGAAGAAAAAGTGTTAGTAAAAATGTTTTAGACCATAGTCAAGCCTACAATAATGCAAGACTCCTAGTAAGACATTCTAGTTGCAGCCTATGTCAAAACAAACCTTGAAAACTGTATCTTCGAGCAGTGGTAGCTCTTCTTTCTACTTCAATAAAAGCTTCTATCTAAGGATCTCAAAGAGCTTTTTAAATATTAATGAAGCCTCTAAGCCACCCTGGAGATGCTAAAATACTGCAGCCAGTGATCAATTCAGCCATACATAGTTTATCCAGTTTATAGATAAGACATGGCACAGGTGCAGAAATACCCAAATTCGCTCTGCACAGAGCCACGAATAGGCTCTACTAAGTGGATGGAAGCCACTTTAATATCTGAAACGTCCTTTTCAGTGCATCCCATGGTAAATGCACTATCCACATTTGTCCATTTATCCTAGGCACCCAAACTGCTATTAGAGAAGAAATGACTAGTACTTCTGTTTTATCACAGGTGAGTGACTGAGGTGTGGGGAGAAAAATGATTTGCCCAAGGTCACACAAGAGGCCTGTAGCAGAGAATAGGGTATTGCTCAGCACTCCTTTTTTTCCCTCAATAGCCCAAATAGTCCTTTCTCACATTACTTTTTCAGCATTGTCCAGAGGGTATTGAATCAGTTTGAATGATGTTTTATCCTAGCAGAATAGGGATTTTTTTTTGTATATAGCTTTGACATATGCAATGAGTAAAACATTCTGTACTTGTAGCATTATTTATCCTCTAGCCTTAACTGCAGTGTTCAAAAACTAGCACTGTCTGTCCCTTTCAGAGCACATGCAGGGGTAGCTGCTGTTTGTCACAGCTCACAAAGGCGCTGCTGATGGTGCAGGCTTCGTTTATGAGACTGAACACTCTTCCTCCTTTTCATGCTGCAAATTTCTGGGCAGTTTAAGAGGTCTCCCTCTCTGTAGGCTCTTTTCGTCATGTGCTGACATCTTCTAGGAATCAGCAGATTTTATGTCTCCATTCAATTCACTTGACCTGCCTCTAAATATGTTCCCCGCATCTGAAAAGCCATTCCCCACACAAACATACGATGAAGCCCAGATCAATAACACAGGATAAAAACAAACAAGCTAACTAAGGCAAGTCTAAAGTCTTAAGAGCCATCCACAGATGCTCCTATCCGGACTGTTCAATATGATGCTCTGAATTGCACACAGCAGGATTTCATTTGCTACAAATAGCTTTGCACTAGCAGCGTCTTCAATAATTTTATCATGCAGCATGCCCTGGATCAAGTAATATTTCACTTAACAAACAGCAAATTAAAATAGCAAATACAGTGCAAGATAAATGCATGAATAGATTTGCTTCAGACTTTTAAAGAGAACCCTGATTTTTTTAATTATTTTATTTTTTACTATTTCTGTAGTCGTTCCTAAGGTCACCTTCATGACAATTCCAACAGGGGTTTATCTTGTAGCACTCACTCTGACATACAGCCCTGATGATTTATTATTGCTTAGTTCTTGATACTGTTCACTGCACAATCCAATCTAAGAGACACATATATTTCTCAATTCAGGGACTTCTTTTATTTTATGAAAAATCAGCTTGGTGCTTTGTGGTAAAAACTAGACTTGGCATTTGATCTTAATTTTTTGTGCTTTTTTTTTCTTTTATGTGTTTTTCTGCTCCCTCTTTGATGTGTTCCAGGATCATTTTTGCTTTCTCTTCCTTTGATTTTCATCTCTCACTCTATCTTCATGTGGCTACGCCCAAAAGAAAAATTTGCCACAGCTGCAGTTTCTTCCAGCCACTCTTATCTAGATTCTCTTACACACTAGTAGGTGACACAGTGATAGATTTCATAGGTTTTCTCTCCTCATTTGGGAGAGAGAATATAATTATGCAAAGGAGGGTTAGATGGACAGTAGGAATATATCACTATTAACCCCCAGAACACATGCAGATTCACTCTGGCTACGTGCTTCCAGAAAAAAGAAGAAACTTCACAGGTTTCTTTTCTTGCTTCGTATTAAGATCAATTCAAAAGTCAACAATTCCCTTCGTGTCATTCCTGTGTCTCTGACCTTATATGATATGGCGCTACCTAAACTCATGTTCGATTGCAGAGCTGTCCCCATTGCTCCCACAGACTGTTGAAGCCATTTGGTATCATTAACCCTCATGGATCGGGCTGCCCGCTACTCAGCTACGTTCCTTTAAGCCTGCCAGTCATTAGCTGGTACGTTAAGTAGCTAATGGTGCTCTCATAATATCTGCTGCATCATGCAGGTGCAACAGAATAAACATTTTTTTCCAGCAGTGCTTTGTCCTAAATCATTAAGGAGCCCTATCCCACCAAGATTTATGTACATGAATAAGTTTACTCACATGAGCAATCCTGTTTCAAGCCTCTTAAAAACAAGTTTGTAGGGTCAGATTGTTGAGGACCAAACTCAAGTTCAGATATTTGGCTAAAAGCCTTCATAAGTAAATGTGAAACAGCCTCAGAAAATGCCCCCAAACCATTTTCTGTTTTGCATTTCTTTTTGTTGTGGAATATTTACAATTATTTTTTTCCAGAGAAGAACAAAGGTTCAGTGTCGCCCTTGCTATTCCACCACCTCATTACTTCTCCCCTAATTGATCAGCGTATAAAAAACATATACCAAGGCACTATGAATATTCCCAGACTAATTGGCTGCTTGTAGGGGAGATTAACGGAGGGCATGTAAATTATTAAAGCCATAAACTGCTCGCGAGCCTCCCTCGCTGCCGCGGGCCGGCTCGGGGGGCTGCGCGGCCTGTCCCGGGGGGCCGCGTGACGGGGCCTAGTGCCGCGGCGGCCATGAGGCACCTTGGCTGCCCGGCCGGCGCCAGGGCGCCCGGCGCCACCCGCTCCGCTGCGCCGGAGGAGGCTGCACATGGTACATTTAATACCGCAGCAGGAGGTGCCATTTGCGGTCCCAGAGGACACCAGTCGCCCCCTCTTCCCTTTCATGCTCGTCTAAACAAATTGAGGCTGATGCAATTTTCAATGCTGTTGTCTTGTGTTGTTTTTAAATACGCATTTTCTCTTTGTTTTAGCAGCTGTGAGAGGTAAATTCAAGGCCTAAAATTTCCTTTTTTTTTTAATCCCCTCCCAGGATTTTTGTATACTTGCTTGATGGTTAAACTGTAGTGAAGATTTGTGGTTTATGAAATGATTAAAGCACTGACGGATGTGATGGATGCAAACAAAAAAAAAAAACCCAGCAACTAGCAGAACTTTGGGTGATACCGATAGCACAGACCTTAAAAGAAAAGGAAATTAAGATGTCTGAACCAACACTCACACACTGTGATCCTTCTTTTTTAAACCAGCAGAATTTGCTCTCAGAAAACACTGTCAAATATCTGTATACTGTTGCCTGTTTACATACTATGACATATACCCTGGTTCCTTTCCTTCTTAGAGCAGTATGTTACAAAGGTTAAAATCATACAATATTTTCATCTTGAAAAAGTGACATGTTATTAGGCATTGTTTAGGTGAATAAAATAAAAAATCCAGTCAAAGCTTCCTCCTCATCAATTCAAGCCTTTCCATCTATATGTGTTTGGAACAATATCCCTTTTGAGCAATCATAAATGGAAAAAAATAAGTATTATTTACAGTCTGTATTGAAAAGAAATTGCAAATCAATATTTTTACAGAGGCTGCTTAAGATTAATGTAAATGGGAAAATGCAAGACCAGGGAGAAAGGAATACACAGGTTCTAAAGCCAGATGCGAGAGAGCAAAAGCGACACATTTTCATAGATTTTTGGGGCTCTTAGGACCACATCAATTCTCCAGTCCAGTTTCCTACATAATGTAGGCCACAAAATTTCACTCAGCAATTTGTAAATCCTGTCCAGGCATGTAAGGCTGGACTTTATCATCCCATTTAGAAGGATACCAGTGCTAGCTTTAAATGATTACAGAATCTATTTTATTCCCAGGCAAATCGCTGCAGCCATCCAGTTACTCTCGCCATTAAAATAAATGGGGCAGCAGAAGCAAAAGAACAGCCCAGGCAGCTATGAGTGATAGAATGGATGGCAGGAAGGCAGAAGGGGAGAAATGGGAGAAAACAGGCCAAAAAAGCATCAAGAGTCAGTAGACCAAAGGAGTGGGCCAACACACAAGCTGAAAGTGCCAAGCATTTCTCCCTTGTCAGCATAAATATCTGAGATGCTTCAGTCATAAATTACATAGCCCATGACAGGCCACTGGCCTTAGCTTCTGTTCTACTTTGTATTAAAGTACATCTATTAGCATTGGGTTAGATTTGACAGTGAAACCTTTAAACCTACAAGATGCGACAGCCTGTTGTGACCATTGCTGATTCAGGGGAAAGAAAATATGGTCTAAAATATATAAAAATATTTTTATATAAATAAATTAAATTATAATAAATTATACTAAAATTATAATACTTATAATATAGTAAAATATTATAGGGTCTAAGATTTTCTCTGTCTTCAGAGGAGAGAAAATGTGGATCACCATAGTATCTTATGAAAAAATAAAAGCAGACTTGGAGCTGTGCATTCCAAAAGGAGGCATTTGGTCAGTAAATAACTTGCTACAATACATTGGTTCAGATAAAGAAGAAGGGAGAATCTAAAGAGAGATAAAAATGGCAACTCAGCATCTCACCAGGTGCCCAGAGGAGGCTGGGGGAACGGTGAGGGCAGGGACCTTCCCAATCCACTTCGGAATTCCCAACACACACTCTGGGCACAGGCTGCAGTGAAAGGCTCATAGAGAGCTGTGCATCCTCCCTACCTTCACCTCCCTCCATCCACCATGTCAAGCCCTGTTTTTATGCATGAAAAGCAAATTTATGGTACCATTTAACCACTATTTTTGTCTTCTCTGTCCACAGTTAAAAAAAAAAAAAAAGCAAGATTTACCTCTGCTTTCCTGTGAGTGTAAGGAAAGTAGGCCTGCATTTGACTAACTTTGACATATCACAGGAACATGGAGCATTCATTAAAGATTTATAACAACATCAAACATTCTGTTTTACTCTCAATTTTGTCACATAATCCCAATAAAACAGTGATTTAGCCATATCTGTTAAAGTTATTTGTCACTGCTGAGTCCTTCCTGTATCATTACTGACACAGACATACATAAGCGAGAGAATGAAGTCCATCTCCACTAAGTCTGTCTTTTTTGGGAGATTTTTAAACATGTTTTTTCCACAGGAATCCATAGCTGCTGCTCATTCATTGCCCTACATTACTTAGGCCTTCCAGTAAAAAGAAAAAGAACTCTTAAGTAATGCATTAGTGTTATTCTTATCTAGAGAAGGCTTGTGGGACTAAGTGAAAAGATAGAGGAAATAACAGAGACATGTGGCAGTGCTAATGTTAATATTTGATTAGAAACAAGATGTCAAGACAAATTCAGTTCTTGTTTTCCACACGCACTCCAGCTTACAGAGGCTGAAGTGGTATATTCTGGAGCACAGTTTGGCTTAGAAGACAAATAATCTAAAAATGGCTTGTGCTCATATGATGAAGATATGATTGAAAAGGAATGAAAACAACTCTCCGATACTTCTAATGTAACACTCAGAATTAATTAGCAAGGACAAGAACTACAGGAATCAAATTTATACCTGATCTTCCATTATTACATGTTGCTTAATTTAGAACAACACTGCGTGCAATATCGAGCCACTTGACTTAGCCTTCCCAAAGTCATAAATTAAATAATGAAAGTGTCTGGAGTCCTCATACTTAACACATTTTTAATACT
>JAUBOD010000755.1:3148217-3172783 GCA_032353885.1 Nothura maculosa | reverse complement strand
GTTCCCTGTTTTCTGACCGAACTCCCAAGCTACAAGACTGAAATGGTCTTTCCTACACAGTAGGTCTGAATGAATGGTGACAGGAGTCAGGCAGTGATAGGGCTGTGCTTAAAAAAGAAAATTAGATGTGCTAAACTTCTAGAAGAAAATAGAACAGTCAGCAAGAACCAGAGATCAGGAAAGGCAAGAGGAGAAAGGATGAGAGAATTGTCAGGAGCATCTAGTACAGACAATATAAAGAGTACTATTAGCCTGAACACGTTATCATGCATCTTTTGGGACTATCTGTATATTCCTTATCCCTTTCTTCCTTCCTTCTCTTTCATTTGTTTTTTTTGTGTTTTGGTTTTGGTTTGTTTTTTTAAAAAAAAAACATTTAATTTTTTTAAAAATATTTTCTTGTCCATTTGAAGAAATCTTCCATCAAAATTATTGTTGCTATTGTCTCAGATATCTGTTTGTATCTGAAGATGTCTGCATGCCATCTTCCTTAACTCATCGATCAAAGGAGTTTCACAGCAAAATCTCAGGCAAAGGAGAAAGATCAGGAGTGGTAATCAAAAGCTGTCATAACCAATAATGCTTACTTAGTTAGACAGTATCCAATTATTTTATGATCCATGAGGTTGCCTATAATAATTTGCTCAGAGAAACAAAGTGCATGTTAGATGACTTCTTTCCACGAGAAAGCAATTCTTTCATAATATTTAAATGAGATTATAGCACAATAGTAACATATAAATAAAAGACTTTGAAACGCAACTTTACAGGAATTTGAAGCACAATACAGTTTTTTATGCTTTCCATAGGCTTACCACATATTCTCTTCAGCTTGTCTCAAATCAGGACCAGCCTTCCTTAGACCAAACAAAAAATTGAACCTTGTTTTGCTGGGGAAATGACTGACAAGTTTTTTACGAGGAAAAGAGAGATTGGTGAAATACAAACTCTTTTTACATTGAAACACATCAAGTTATATCATACATAGTTTTGGTCTGTGTAGCTATATTCTGCTTTAGCTCAACAGTCTGGAAGAGACAACAGTATAGTTGGTTTATTTATGATTTTGTTCAAAACATGGCTTTAGCAATTCACTTCTTGTGCAAGCAATAGGATGATATTCCTGTAGGAAAAAAAATGTCAGGATTTTTCAACGCAAGCTAGGAGACAAATTAATGAAAGATACATGTAAATCTTTGGCTGTCTTGGCAAGCCCTACCATTATGCATTTCAATACCTGCATGGTTAGGAGTCCCGCAGAAGGAAAGTTTGTAGAAACTAGAGACATTCCTCATCAAATGGGATGAGAGATCAAATTTACTGAAAAAAGGATATTCATCCCTTCCATCTCATGCTTAGCAAAGAGCAGAGCCTTGTGAGTTCTCGGCTGAAATGTTTCTGGCATGCTGACAGACTATTTTCCAGCACTCTTGCATCCTAATGAGCAAGAATCAAGCCTGCTGTAAGAGCTATTTCTCTCACTTACCAGGCAAGGTTTTGGGCACATATATGTGACTCTTCCGAGCGTGAATTGTGCATACTGCATTTTCCATGTATAAGTACTTCATTTTTGAGGCCTTGCATCTCCTCAGTGGACGCATGCAGATACTTCCTAAGGCAGCAGGCTACTGGTTGTCACATTATGTTTCAATCTTGGCTGACAGCAGATTTTTCAAGTGTCCCTGTATTTGCCTTGAAGTTTCCTCTCTCTTGACAAAGTTGTTCCTAAATAAGCAGGAAAATGTCAGCTAGGGGATAATAGCTTAGTGTTCTTTCAAAAGCCCTTACACCAGGTCTCTCACCCTCACTTTCCTCTTCCCTTAAGAAAAAAAAATAAATCCCTGATATGTGTTCTCCTACATATCTTTATTAACTGGACTCCCTCTCTCTGCTTGGTTTTCTTCTTGCTGCTCTGTTTATTTAAATAGAGGAACTGTGTCCTAACCTTGCAAGTCTTACTTATGTTTAAATATAGAAAGCTCAAACGAAAAGGGATAGGGGACAAGCTGAATAGAACGCACTTCTCATCATGTTCTTAAATAAGATGGATTTAGGACTCTGGCAAAGAGAACAAGGACATGGCTTCAGAGCAGAAGCCCTCAAATAACAAAGTTCTACTCTTGACAGCTTCACTTCACTGACTAACTGATTTTTACTACTACAGCAGGTAAGACACAGGAGAGAAGTGCCAATAAAGCCCTTAGACACAGGCACGGCCAAAAATTATGACTATATCCAGATGTAAACAAAAAGCTGTTACGCTTTCAGATGCGTAACAGGATGTTGTTTGTTGCTAAAACAAACTCCTTATAATTCAGCAGCCATGTAAGGAATGTGCATGGAGCATAAGTGGGAGCTCCCCTTGGAGCCTCTCACTGACTCAGCACTTATATACTTTCAATTCCACTGCCTCTGGCTTTGCGTGGGCCATCAGAGGTGTCAGTTACCTGAGGACTATGTTTCTGAAGTACTGAAGTGGTTATAAATATGAAATATGGCACCAGGGCTGCAGACATCAACCCCACGCTTGTCGAAACCCCAGAGAAGGAAAGAGCCGCCTCCTCAGCATCAATTTCCAAGCCCTACCACTTGGGGAATGGACTCGTGTGATATACAGCAGTACAGATGACACCTGCAGGGCCTACATATCTTGCATGTCTAAAACTTGGGCAGGCTCTCTGAAGTTAGGACCATGACCTTGGATTACCAAAATATTTTGGAGGCTAGTTTTCAGTTTCACTACACTATGTTTTTATTATTTTTCCTTGATTGATTTCCTTTTACTGATTACCATTATTATTGCACATAGTTCCTGAAACAGCAGTCATGCAGCAGGGTGTAAGCATCATTTCTATGTTAGCCTTAAATGTTGTTAGTCTCCCATGCTGGTACTTGAGAAAACATTGAAATCCGAAATGAAAATAGAATGCGAAAAACTACTGCCAATATCAGCATGTATAAGGTGTTAAATGAGAAAGGGGAAAGGGAAAGGGAACCTTTCCTATCACTGTTGTGGTAGAATTGCAATCGAAGCATGAGGCAGCAGAATTATTTCTCAGTCAGCTATAAGCTCTGTGGTAGAAGTCTGAGAACTCACTTATCTTAGTTACAGCATATTCCATAAACATGATTGTGCCCTAATGATACCACTGTCCTTTAGCAAAGCCCTGGGGCCACACAAAGTATTCAATACCATGGACAGCAGCTAATATTTTGCATGCTGCCTAAGGCCTAAATAGGCCTTTCATACACAGGCCAGATGTTCACTCTTTCTTAGGCCAGCTTAAGGCTAGAACAAACCTTTTCAACGAGGGTTTATCAGAGTTTCTAAATTACATACTGGGAAGAAATTTAATTGGTTTAATTAGGAAAGTTTATTTCATGGTAATTCAGTTTTGTTATGCTGCAAGACTTAATGTGTCCTCTGGTAGAAGTGATTTGTTATAAATATTCATAGCAAGCCTTTTCCCACCCAAGCCAAAAAAAATATTAAAGTATAAGGATGAAAATAAATAAAAAAATACCTTCAAAAGACTTCATAACTGATCAAACCTTATCACAGTAGTACCCAGGCTTAATTTAAGTCAGGGTAATTTTAATTTGTTTAATCCTGCACACTGATTCTATTTTCAACAGCAATGTCAAAAGCTACAAGATGAGGTCTTGACTTCTTTTCTCCCCATGAAGTCTTGGTCATTGATTTTCTTACCCAATTGTTGCAGGTTGCTGAGGGGTTCTTTTTGCAAATTGTTATATGAAACAACACCCATTCCCAATACTTATTATTATTCAGAACAAGGATATTTTAAGGCTAATTTAATGTGTTTGAAGTCAGCCATGCTTGATTAAGATGCCTAACATTGCACATTACTGCACCACACCTACAGGGTCAGGAAAACACTGGAAACTACTGAGTCCTTTCTACCTTTTAAGGCTGCAATTCAGTGCCTCACACTTGGACTCCATGACTTAGCTAAAAATCCAAGATCATGGGCATCAGCCACTAGAATAATAGGCCTGCTGGTCAGGCAAGTCAACAGGAGGAAAACTAATGTTGATTCAGTTAGATTCTTTTGAGACACGGACATCCTTCACACTGTTCTTTTTTTGCCCCTCATCACTAATCATTACCAAAGGGAAGAAACTGTGAGAAAAGTTCATATGTTGAATGTATAGCTCTCCAGCTGCAGTGCAGATCTATACAGATCAATAGTGAGTTCATTCTTTCAGCAGCAAATTTAGCGCAAGCAAATGGTGCCAACTGACAGCCCTCAAGTCCTCTGTTGGTAACAGGTACTGCATGGGGAGAGCAGCACCACGCTGCCTACCTTGCCTTGTCAGCACGGTCCCAATCCCAGCCAAATTGACAGCAGGAAGTGATAATCCGGCACTATAAATCATAGGAAGAAGGAAATCTGAGAAAACATATACCAGTTGTCAAAGGACAAATGCATCTGTGTTTGTTATCATCTGCATCAGCCTGTGTGGCACAGCAGACCACAAAAATCTCCTTCAGGACCAACTCCATCTCGCTGGCTGCTGCTCAAATACAGCTGGAAACAGCCTATCTCAAAAGAGTTGGGAATCTAAAAACATAAGAAAAGAGTAGGGAGGAAGAGGTTTGCCAGAGCACTGTGCACTGATAATGAGAATACAAGGAAAGACCAAGCGGCTGTGGTCAGCACTTCCTGTTACATTTAATACCTGGAATTGCTGTTTTATATGTGTTTTTTCCCTTTACAAAAAGAGTTGCACTTAAGATTATCCAAAAGCCCTTTTACAGAGCATGATTCTGTAAAAATCATTTATTCAGACTTTAGACTAATTTTTATTCTCATTATGCCAATTTGTGAGGGTTTCCTTACAGCTTGTAAAACTGTAGTTCTCTAATATGACCCAAACATGCAGGTATCTTTTCAAACATTTCTTTTCAAATATGATTATATTTCTGGGAAATTCTGCAATGCAAAAAATATCATGATTATTTACTAAGATCTACAGTGATAATTGAGGTCAGGAGATACATTGAATACATAGATTTAGAAAATACTTCATGTTCCAAGACAGATTTTGCCTGCCTAATTTGCAATAGTCTAAGCACAACTCATAATTATATATACAATGTGGGGGCTGACATAGCACTGGAGCAACCCATAGCAGAGAGAGATTCTTTCATATCTATTTTCATCATTTTTAATCTGATTTCTAATGTGAAAAAAAATGATAGGCAGGAATTACAGTACCAGTACCATCTAAAGTGGTTATTTTTATTTTGATCAAGTAAATGAGCTTTGCAGGAAAATACCTAGGCCTTATACATATAGTCAACAGAGACTCAAAGTGAGAGAAATTTGTATTTTAAAGGATGCAAGCATTTCTTTTCTCTTTGTTATTGCTAAGTGTACAGACCAGATTATCAGGCAGTTGCCAGAGCAGCTGTAGTGCTTTCTAGAATTCATGTCCCAAAATCCTTGAGCAGACAGACCAACTTTTTCTCAACTAGCTCAATTAGGGGAGTGATGAGTCTTCCCCAGGTTACCAAAGCCCATATCAACACCACATTTCTGACAAACCATAGCAGAAAACAAAGCCATTTACACAAAGATGGAATTGATAAAATAGTATTTTCTTTTCACTTCTCATTCTTATATTGGTATTTTAAGCAACAAAAGGTAGCATTAATATCCTTTAAAACTGCAAATAGAACATTACAAAATAAGTAGCATTAATCACTTAATCTTCTTATATCAAAACAAAGCGTGATAAAAACAATGATGTTGAATCTTTTTGTCAGGGAGTAGAAGAATCAGGACAGGGATATGCAGTCGACACTGCAGCCATGGAAGAATCAACCCACCTTCTCAGCTGGCCCTACCAGCGTTTTGAGGCTAGATAAGCATGGGGATGGTCAGGAGAGTGTGGTTTTCTTCCACAGACGAGATGTGCCAGCCTGTCAGAGCACACACACAATAGCTGGGGATCTGACTACTCACTCCCTGATCTTCTCCAGCTCATGGGGACAGCTCGCTCTTAGTTTACTGTATCCTCATTCCCATAATGGTTCATGACAATGCAGTAATCCATGACTAGCTGCATAGGCACAAAGTTATGCTGCTATTGACAGAAATTGAACCCATTTTTCAAAAGCCACAACACAGCTTCATACAACTTGAGCTAATGGAGAACTGTCAAACTCCAGTAAACTGCATGGTTTTGAGGACTAACCATTGAAAGGGGAGGCTTTATGCAATAAAAGCATCCCATGCTCACACATACTGTTTCCAAGGAAAAAAAAGGCAAAATTGCTGGTCTCCTAAGAGTGCAGTGTGCTACATAGGCATCAGCCAGACAGGCTGTCCTCCAGGGTTCCCAGAGTCACTCTCTGGGAGTTAATCACTTACTGACATCCCTAAGACTGCACAAAGTAAAACTGTAAGGAGGACTTAATTGCTAAAAATATCATATTTTTGCATGAGATGGAAATTTCACTGAAAGGGATAGAATAAAGGAGATGTGGGGACATAACAGGCAGAGAAATTCTAACATAAAGCTACAGGGAGCTTTTTATGGATAAAAAGCATGTATAACAGATAGAGGTAGAGCTATCAGGGTGACAGAAGGTGACTGAAGACTTTTAACTTGAGAATCATGTGCAAAGATGTGCCCATCAGGAGTGAAGTATTCCAAGAGATGGAGGAGATTATTTCTGTCATGAATTTTTGAACATAGCAGGAAAAAAAAAAGAGCTATGTTCCAAGATGAATAAATTCATAGAAAACCAGCCTAAGTCACCTGCGCACATTTCCAGGAGGATCAGCTGGACTACAAAAATCTTTGGTTTTGATTTTAGACAGACTTATTATTTTCTTAAGTAATACCAAACTAGATACCTATATCTTAAATCACCCACTCTCCCATCAGTTAAGTCACTGTTAATATTTCCTATTCTTTTAGAGTGCATAACTCTCTTGTGAATCACTAAGTGTGCTAGGCATTGCCTAAAAGTCACCAGATAACTCACTGCAGATTTATCTGGGAATAACAAAAAAAGAAATCTAAAATAACTCATATAAGGTCTTTCCTGTATTAGCACTGCTGCTTTCAAGTGAAACCTGGTATAACGCACAGTTTTGGCTACGCGTTCTGTCACTCTGAGTACAGAGACACCATTCAACCACAAATTATCTGCTTCTCATTACTAATATTCATTCACGGCATGCATTCTATGCGGGAACTACACCTTAAAGCAACATCAGCTCTGTGTGAAATTAGAAATTGAAGACTGTTCCATTAGCCACTTTTTTATTTAATGCAGACAGTGTATGGTTTTTAGACTTAAGTTCGTTACCTGCTCATAAGCAGTATTTTTGCAAGTGACTTGCTTCTATGGAAAAAAAATCAAGGCAATTAAGAATGCTAAAACTGCAATTTCATTTTCATTAATGAAAAAGAAAGATCCTGCCAAAGTGACAATAAAGAAACTGCACATAGACCATCTTCTCCATTTTTCCCCCCAAATCTTTATCTTACCATAAATTTGCTAAACTAGAGTGACAATGTGTCACTGGTAATGGTCTAGGCCTCGTGGCAGATTGTCTCCAAGCCAAGTAATATTTTGCCCTGTGGACTTCTCCCCAAGCACAAAGAACAACAAAAAAGAGCAGTTCTTCTCCATACAGAGATTAGGAGGAACATTGTACCCCAGGAACTTGCTGAAGGACCCCAGACTGTAAGATGGGGCAAAGTAAGGCGAGGAAACAAAGTCAAGGACACATCAAGAAGCAAAGCCCAATGTCCAGAAAGAAACATTAAGAACAAATGTGTATCTGTTGTACACATTTGGTGAGTAATTATACATATATACTTATACATACACAAACACACGTCTGTGTGTATGTGTACATACATATGTATGCATGATAGATGCAATTTAAGTTCCTTCAGGAAGTCTGAATTTAAGAGACTGAAAACCTGTGTAGACATTGACCTTGACAGCATGGCCACCTTGTCACCCAATAGCAGACACAGGTCCCTGCTGTTATTTCTGCAGAAACCTTACCATCTTGTTAGATAGCTCAAAGGAAATTAAGATTGATCAAGTTAAAGCTGAGAGTAGAGTCTTCTCAGTTCAGGTCCTTGTCTGTGAAATTTCCCATGTTTAGTAGAGGTCTTCTTTGATCATCCTTAAAGCTCAGACTGAAACCTTTCTATTCAGGTCATTCCATATTTAACTATTTTGCCTGCCCTCTCTTTTCCACTTCTTCTTTTGGCTTATTCTCTCTCATCCTCCTTGGTAGGAACTGCTGCTCTCACCTAGGCAATGAGTCCTTTTCTGAGACGCTCCTTCTACATCCATGCAGAGTCCAAGATGTAGACAAGCAGTGTTGTAGACAATAACAAAATTAAGAACTTGAAGCTTTCACTCAAAAAAACAAATCACATCTGCCAGCAGGACGCAGACATAGCACAACACACCGCTTATTTCTGGATTATTTTCTAAATGTTGTTAAAGAATCACACAGTTACTGCACTGGTTAAATTCTGCCTCACAGCGCTATCGGAGACATTAACCATTGCTCCCAAATTACTGTCAAGGGTTCGTGCCTGCTTATGCTCACTGAAGAAAGCAAACAAGTCCACTGGCAATCTGCGCTCTGATTCTGAACAACTTGCTCTAGCAAAACTTCCATCAGAAGACATAGGGCCCTCTTTGGTCCAAAAAGCACAACCATGCAAGGAAGCAGGCAGGTTTCTCTAGAAAGCTGAGCAAATCTCTTTTCTCCATTCCACTTAATTTATGTAGCACCTTTAAAGACCAAGAGTTGAGCTCTGTGATAATGAACCATATTCAAATCGAAGGAGACATTGGAGTGCACTTTCTCCCAGTCAACTAACTTGGGCTTGTGGTTTGTCTTTCACACAAGGAAGTCACTACTTGTCCAACAGCATCAGGTTACTCGTAAACAGCACCCTGGTTCTTACCTTGTAGATCTAACCATGCTACTGAGCTGGCCTCACTATTCCCAGCTTCACTTAGCACAGGTCTTATTCGCTTGTTTCTTCCATTTATGTGAGCATGCTGATCAGTTTAATCACTAACACAATAGATCACACAGAGGGCACAGTCCATCATGTGGGAATAAACTTAAAATATATATATATTTTACCTATTAAGGGTCATTTCCTAAGGCTAAAAAGCCGCTCAAGCACTCTCCTGGCAGATCAAAAGTCTATTTACCCTTCAGCAAGGAATCATTTTTCTCTGTTCTCTAATCTCTTCAATATTATATGATTTGACTGATATTATGCAACAGTTTTTGCAGCTCTTGCCATTGGCTCTATTTCTTGCAGGTCTGATGAAATCTAGGAAATCAGGATTTTTTAATCTTTGTCTCATTTTCATTTGAATGGCAGATCTTATGTAGCACACATAAAATCCAAAGTTTCCCTAATGTTGTCTCATGTATACATACACATACATAACACCCTCTATAAGCAGTGCTAATAACATGCTGTCTTCTACCATTTTAGTGATGTACATTTTAAGCTGTCAAAACGCAACAAACCTTTTCTCATTTGCTGTTTTCTGTGAACAAATCAGACTGAATTCCTGTCCAAGATCAATGTTTAATCCGTGACCAGATCAGAAATGGCCATTTGCTTAGGGGAACTGTTAGAAAGAGCTGCAGGTATCGGACTAAACGTCATCTTTGACAAATAATTGCAGTGTGTCTTGGTTTCCCACTCTGTAAAATGTAGCTATCTGCATCCCCTCCTTCACACTAGCATTTCCAACAGATTGGAGATGACATTTTCTCTTAATTTTTGTATAGAACAGCCTTTTTTTTCTTTTTTTTTTAAACACTACTGTTTAATTTACCTGGGATCAAAGAGGATGCAAGAGAGCAAGCTGAATTATCTTTCAACTATCATTCAGTATTACAAACAGCAGCACTGGGCTGTTGAAAATTATTACATTTAAACAATGTCAGTGAAAAATAAGGAGGTAGAATTTGCCTTCTTGCTTGGATGCAGGACATGACTCAGTGCAATGATACCTGACATTACAGGTCAAATTGAAAACAAATTTGCTGATGGAGCCATAATTTGCAGAAGATTTAAAATACATTTTAGAACTTCAAATGTGTAAGCATTTTAAATCACACAAAGAGAGAGAGGCAATTTTTTTTTAAGTCATTAATAAATATTAGCTGACATCCCTGCAATCTGACAGAAATGTATCTTCTCTACCTCTGTACTTGAACAGAGCTTTTGCAAGGTACTCGGTCCTCTGAATAAATGAATTTTATTTCATGGTCATGGCAACTATCAGACATATCATTCCCACCTTTACTCTCCATCACTGGAGTGATACACAGAGGAAATCAGGGAGAAGTCTACCTAAATACAACTCCTTCACACATAGAATAACTAAAACACCATTTTCTTTTGTTACCAGAATTTTGTTAAGTACCTCCTATAATGCATCTAATAGGCCACTTAAGTGGCAAACCTCCTCCCTACGTTTAAGTGGAACAGTTTGTTCCGAGTGTTAAAGTACAGGACTGAGAATGCAGTTCTGCTTGTTCTATTCCTGATTTTGATAGTGCCTGTACAAGTTATGTGACTTCGTCCTTAGCATCCAGTCATCTTTGTCCGCTCCACATTTACAGATCTGTGTTGGCCATATGCAGCAAGCCTATATAGATTACACCTAATTTCCAGAGACAATTGGTATTTCATTCATGTCTTGATAATTTTTATAAAATCTTCTATAAGTAAAGGCATTCAGTTCATTATGTAAAAACAGAAAATGCAGATTTCAGTGTTTCATACAGGAAAGTAGGTAAAACAAGACAATAGGAAATTATATATTTAGGGTTTTCATCCCTAATCTACATGCAATTAAATTAATGAAGATTTTGCAGACTGTGACTTGATCCCTCACTGACTCATGTTGTGTGTATTTAAAACAATCTCTTCTCTTTGATATCAGAATGCTCAGTGTCTTGCTGCAGCTTGGTTTCTGTTTGTTTCATTTGAGAATGTTTTATACACTCAGAGACAACTTGTTAAATCTCCTGCTTGTTGTCAAATTCTAACCATTATACTTAATATACTTCACTATACTTACTTTTGACCAAAAGACTTCTTGTTCTCCTATGTTGCAGTTTTGCTAAGACATAGATATCTTCTCACAGGTCTCTCAACCTTTCCACCATCTCTTCTGACCTAAAACTAGCTATATTCTTTATAAAGGGATTTGACATGTTAAGTCTTTGTTCTATAGATATCCACTGCTTTGATTTAAAATACCCTTTTTGACTGCAGTAGTATTAAATGAAATATTTTACTCTTTATTAGCTTCCAGACCAATGCCTTTACACTTTTCATCTGCTGAAGCATACTATGATGTTGCATTTTATGGTAGAATCGTTCTCTCTCCAGTTCTCTTGTACTCTCCAAATTTCCATAAGCCTCAAGGAAAGAATGAAAACTCAGCACTGACATCCATCCTACCGAAAAACTCCAGCCTAAGTTGCTTTCAGCAGAACCATAGGGAGACAGTTTGCCTGTCAAGCAGCCACAGTATATCATCCAGAGCGTATTTGTATCCATTTCCAAAAAGCAACTTGCAAATATTTCCAAGCGCAATAAATTTCTTGCCTTCCAATGTATTTATGGAAGTGGGTAATCAGCACTTATTTTAAACAAGCTCTTTTTAATTTCATGTCTTCCCCAATTTCATCCCGGCCTGTGCCAAAGAGGGAGCTACCCCAACGTGCATCATTTTGTCACGCTGCAGCTGTCAGTGACTCAGTGGTTTAAGGACTTGCTGACAGAATGTGGGTGGGTAAATAGTGCATTTCCCCCACCCCATCCTTTTTTTTTTTCTTTTTTTGTTGCATTTTAAATAAAGGATTTACAAGGAATGCATCAAAATTATTGACATTGAATAAAGATTATGAGATCTGCTTCAACTAGCTACAGCTACTCCTTCTCCCATCACACTCCCTTCCTCAGATTGCTCCAGCATCATAAAATAAGGCTTCTCCATATTTGCAGGGGATACTGGAAGTAGCTGGAGACTGAAAGGACCTGAAGTCACTCCACCAGTTGCAACATTCTCCCTCTAGATTTCATGTCTTGACCAAACTGGTAGCTGAAAACAACGTCCTCAGCAGGCCAGGAACTCTGAGACACAGCAGAACTACAAGAGCTCTGCTCTGCAGAGTGTCCTGCAAACATCCATGGCTCCATAGCTGAATTAGTGTCCTGCCTTCCATCTTCCTTATGGACATGGATAAGAGGTGTATGTGAAGGCTCCTACAAAACTCTCTGCTTCAGCACCCTAAGGAGATTCCGAGGTACAAAATGGAGAAGCGCCATTTTCCTTTCCTTCTCCACCCAGATGCCCAAGACTGACATGAATCCTGTTCACTAACCTGTATGTCTGGTGAAGGATTTCATTCCTCACTACAGGTCCCAAATTCACTACAAGCACTCGGGCTCTGTTCACAGCTGTCACTGTACGGTGGCTCAGGCTGGTGCATTAGGATGGAATTTCCTCCTGAGGAAGATGTCTGGGCCTGTAGAGGGAAACAGATCTTAGGAGCAGACACACAGAGGGCAGTAGAAAGAGGAGCAATAGGCCAAAAAAAGTCCCTATTGAATTGAAAAATTGGGCAGTGAACAATCAAAGGAAATGATTTAAGGATAATTCCTTAAAGCCATAACCCAAGCATGGAACCACAGTTAAAGGGAAAAAAAAAAAGAAGAAAAAGAGAGATGCAGCAGATACTAAAATGCATTTAAGAACACAAATCACGTAGGGAGGTTATTGCTTTACAAAGTACTGGCTAGACCCTCAGTGGAACTTCCACCATTTGTCACTGACTCTGAGGACCATCTCACAGCAACTGCCCTAGAAATGGTGCAGCAGCACAAGCCGGGGTGGCACAAAGGAAGGGCAGGACGTGCTCACCAGCATCGCAGACACCACCAGAGCAAGCACGGCCAGCTACGTGTCTGCCTTGCAGCTGAGGAGCATCGCTTTTTCCTCCCAGTTCTTCCAGCCTCTAAAGTAATTAGGATTCCACCCAGGATAGAGAAAATAAGGGCTAGGACCTCTTGGGCTCTTTCTATGCCTGACTGAGATAAAAATAAAAGGAGCAAGTGTGTGGAGCTAACTGGTTTTTCCATTCTAACAATCCTCATGCCCTTGAAATTTAGTCTGAAATGGAGCAGGCTGCTATTTCCACATCAAAAATCAATACAATCAACAGGTGAAAACATTCTCAGTTACAATGAAAAACTATCCGGGGAAATAATACATGACACGTTAACAAACATCTGAAAACTTAAAGGCCATCAGAAAATAGCAAATCTCCCCTCGTGCCCAAGGCAAAGACATGGCACAGCAGACGAGCTCCAGACCAACTCAGGGAGATGCAGTATCTGCTCCCAGCTCTGCCAGTCCTCTGCTCCACGACCTTGGGCAGTCACTTCAGTGTCCTCTGCCAGAACAGACTGAAAATGCTTCTTTACCTACAGTGGCTGCAGATGCAGCTATAGAAAGCACATTTCTCCTCTAACACAACCATTCTAGTTAAGTATTCTTTAAACATCAGAAGCATAAGCATAACACAATGAGAAAACATCATTTTGTACAACACTACTGTAGAAAAGATCTTCCACAGATCCTACCTCTAACTGGAATTAATTCTCCCAAATGATATTATGGAAAATATTATGGACTTCTTGTAAAAGGCTAATTTTGATTCATGCAAACAAAAGGAAGTGGTTTTGCCCGAACGGGCTCTGCAGAATCACAGTGTACCTTCTTCCAATAAATTAAAAGAGAAAAATCCATGATGCTTTTACTAATGTCACGTCAAAATATTGACGCTGGCCTAGTTTTAACTAAATGACTGTCCTCCCGGAGCATCCAGCTTCCTCAGGGATCCTGGCTGGCTCTCAGCTCTCCGTTTGAGGCACATATCAACCCCTTCTGACCACAGGAAGCAGGAAAATTTTTTGCCCTCCTCCTGCCTTGAGATTATAACAAATAATAGAGATTCACTCTATAAGCCTGTTTTAACCATTCCCTTGACCTCCTTTTCTTTTGAAGAACGATGCCTGTGAGAATGACACTTCTTTAAAGTCCAAGGTATATAGTATAAGCCCCAGGAATTCCATACAAGTGGGTGTGCATGCAAGCGCGTGTGTTTATAAATTTATATATATAAAATGGCCTAGTTTAAAATGTCCTTAATAACGAACGTTTAGCAAATTGAACCGAACGACTGTGAGCTCCCCCTGCTGACTCCAAGCTAAAATCAATGAAGCCCAAGGCTCTGCAAACCTTTTTGATATTGGCTCAAGGTCAAAGGAGTGGATGAGTACGCGGATGTTCATCTAGGCACCGTTAACAGCCTGGGCCAAAAGCTGGCAACAAGGACATTATGTGCTTTATTTTCATCCCACTGGGGTAGTTTTCCAGTACCTACCAATTACGATTTCAGGGAAACTAATCTTGATTTACAGAGTAATAGAACAAAACCATTTCATACAATCTCCATGCTCCTAAAAAACAAATACCAAATAAGAGATTGAAAATTTGATCTCTGCAAAAATGTGATATTGTCTCTACTTGAGATATGAGTGTGTGAAACAATATATACCCAATTACAGGCAGACAGCTCCCAGCTCTTTCATCAATTTTAACACACTCCTGCATTTTAGTGAGAGGGGAGGAAAACAAACATACACAGCCTTGCATTTTAAACACTGGAGTTCTCACATTTATGAGGTACTCTGTGCAATGTCCCAGTCAATGATTGCATTAAAAAAATAAATTCATTCCTTTAAAATAGACTCTACCACGTTGTATTGTTTTATTATTATCAAGACCAAATTTCTCCATGTTTCTCCACACCACACTCACAACTAATGAGAGGAAGGCTCTCCATCCTCATCTGCTCATGATATTTATACAGTTTATGATTTTCTGGCCATATATTTTTATATCATCAAGAAGTTTGGCTGTGTCCGAGTCAGTTAATTTACTATTGCATTTCTACAGCCATTTCAAAAGGAACTGCTGACATCTACTGGTTCAAATTTTAAAACACTCAATTTGCAATTTTTCTTCTAAGATAAGATCTAATGGCTCCGATTTCTTTCTCAGATGATGGCAGAAGAGGCAATTTTGCTGAAATTAAAAGAGGGAAACATGCTCTCCAATGGTCTCAATTCATCTCCACTTAATGTTTTGTTGTAAACATCTAAGTCCACAATTAAGTCTTCTAGGCACCAAATACTTTTCAAACATGAAAACCACACAGAGTGTTTAAGTTTCAAACTAGGCTGTTCCCCAGAAAACCACACGTTTGCATGGTGACTTGCACAGAAGGTTCTCCAAGGACTTTGTTCATGTGGAGCAAAATTGGCAGCAGCCGCCTCCTCTCTGAACTTGAGGCTGCCCAGAAGCTTCAGGGCTGAGTCTGGCACTTGGGCTCTCCCTGCAGCCCCTGTGGTGTCAATAACCAGGGAGGGACAGCCAGAAGACAGGCAGGGAGCAAGATGTGGAGGACAGGAGTGGGGCTGAAGCACTTCCAGAGATCACTTGGTCTTTCAAATTGGAGGGACATAAACTCCATAAATATCCCAGATCGCCGCCTCCTACTCTTGCCTGGGATGATGTTAGGCATCCATAAGGCCAAGAAGATTCTGCGACTGCTTGGGAAAGGATTCTTCACTGGAGAACTGCAACATTTGAGGGGCAAACAGGTCCACGAGGGTATCTGAGGGCACAAGTCAGGAGCTTTCTGCTTCACATGCAGTAAAGCCAAATACGAGACACAGAACTTCCAACATCACCTTAAGACTTAATCTCCAAGCCAGCCTTCCTTTTCTTACCACATGCGTCATCCTGTGCTCCCACGGGCAGGGCAGCCAATCGTCAGGTCTGCTGCAGAGATCCGGAGCTGTGAGCCGCCTCCCCCTGGCAAAGCGGTGCCTTCAGCTCCCCTTGCCAATACCTGGCCACAACATCAGACAGGCAGAAGGGCAATTAAAATATCACTCTGCTCCAAGAAACATTATCGAAAGCGCCCAGGCATCCGTGATAACATTAACTAGGCTAACATCAAAACACTGCCGTAGACTCGGCTAACAAAAAGCATCAGGAAGCTAAGCTGGACGACTTTTTTACATACTTTTATTATTTCCCCATGGTTATTTTTCCTCTTCATGAATCCAAACACACGTCTCCTCTGCATAAAGCAACTACTGTTTGTTTTAGTTCTACAAAATGTTCAAGAAACAGAGAAATAGCACTTTCCAGTGCTGCAGTTTAATGAACCAAACTCTTGAGAGTTTGTGTATTTACATAGGAAAATGGGAAGGCGCCTGACAACAGTAGAAACACAGTGAAGTCTCAGGTGACTTGACAATATTCAAAACCCAAACATAACAACACCAAAAAAAAAAAGGAAAGATATGAATGTAAATGCCAGAGAAGAAGCAGCAAAAGCTTCAGCAGGGGTCAACCACAGCAAGCAGAGGCACAGGGAGACCTTGTCCAAAGCTGTTGCTGCTGCACATCAACTACAGGAATAAGAAATGTGCATCTAGAAGTCCCAACACAGCACTTTTTCAGCAGAAATCCTTCAAGAGACTATCTATAAGATAAAAGCAATTACTACAGAAGGTTATTAGAAATAAGAGAGGCTAGCACGAGAATTCATCTTTTTTCTTATATCCACAAGCAGATAAAGCTGAAGAAACAGTCTGGTCAGCATCTGCCCTCCAGAGAGCTAGACTCCATTCAAGAGGGGAGCTTAAAGTGTCTCTGTTCTACTGAATATTTTGTTGCAGAATTAAATTAGGAAGTTGGCTGGGGCAAAGAGGACCGAAAATTGACAGAAAATTAGAGAGTAATTTTGGGTCAAGGAGAACTGAAGGGAAAAACAGTACGAGAACCGATAGGCAGATAGACAGACAATGCACTTAAATGACTACGCAGAGACCCATTTCATATAGTGCCTTATAACCTTCCTACAGCTCATCAGCTCTCAGCCAGCCAGGAGAGGATGAGCTTGACGTGCAGCAGTGAACAGAGAGGCTCAAACATTAATTAATACACACGGAGATGTGCCCTGCCCTAAGGGCAAGCGGTTTAAATTGGACAAATCTAGAACATGAGAGGAGATAGAGAAAAACAAAGGAAGCTGAGCAATAAACTCAGGCAAGTCATACACCTTATGGGGTTTTTCGTTTTTTAATTTTAGTATCTGCAGCAGAGCCAGAAGAGCTAGACAATGTTAAACTAATAGAAGCAGAAAGGTATAGCTTAGATGTCTGACTTCGCATTACAACTCTACGTGCTTTTGATTAGAAAAGTGAGTTAGCCATAAAAAAGTGGGGAAGGTGCAATAGACAGCAGAATAGCTCTTTATTTTTGCCAGTGCATTCAGTGGCATTAGGTTTGTTTAGCCATGGAGTCAGCTAACATGGGGACATTCAGTCACACTACACACTACAAATTCCCTTTCCAAGTGAAGAACTAGTTATAATTTATAATTAAAAACGGTGTCCAGATAAAAGACTAGCTCCAAGAGGTCAGATCCAGACTGCATCATCCAAAACGTCGATTCCAGTCCTCTCTAGATTCCAGGACACTTGCTGTATGTGTCAGTATGGTGAAATTAGAATAAGGTTTAAGATCAGCCTTCAATTACTTGTGTTGTCCTCTAGCCAGATCCCATTAAACGCAGACACTTTTGCCAAAGACCTGATATCCAAACAGCAAAATTGCTCAAGATTTTGGAAAGGGATGAAGTGGGAGGTCTTAAAGAATAAATAGTATTCTGGAGAACTGTGCTTGGATTTCATTTAAACAGAAGCTTATTTCCTTAAATGCAATGTACAAAACCTTCAGAGATGGTGGTGCATGCATGGTCAGACTCTACAGATAATGTAAGGCAGATGCTGATATTAATTGGCCATTTCAGGCTTTTATTCAGTTACTTTTGTGGGCAAATGTTCTCATGCCATTTGGCTGCATCCACCGCAAGGATAGAAGGTTGTCATCATTTCATCACGCTAACAAGGCAGTAAAAACAAGATTTGGCAGTCTGGAAGGAAACTAAAAAATGTTAATGGTGGAGCCATGGCGTTGATGCCAAATGTTTCCAGTAAAAGGGTATCATTATTTTCAGGTACTTACTCTCTAATAGGAAAGTAGCTACTGAGAGCTTTCCTTTTGGAAGCTCAACTTGCTAAAGCAGCAGTGGCAAGAGGCACAGATCCCAAGAGCCATTCTCAGAGCTTCTGCTTCTAGCATCAGCACTTGGAGTGGCTTTAGTGACCAAGGGTTTTTAAATCTGTTGAGCTTTTCAGTTTGAATCACCTGATACTTAACACACCCTTCAAGGCCAAGCTTATGGGCAGGGAAATCTGAGCAACTCCACGTTTTCCCCCTTTATCCTTTAGCTGACTCATGATGAGTGTCTCAGGCTGAACATAACAGGACACGGAGGAAGAATCCACTGCATACAAGTTAACTAAGAGTCCGCACAGATTTTTCCCCCTACTTTTAAGCAAAGGGATCAGCACTAGTGTTTTGAAATTTGCCCAATTCTTCCCCAATTCACAAAGTTCAACTGCTATTTGTGTTTAACAAAGTGGGTATCTCTAAACAGGCAGTGTAACTTTGTGCCAAGCAGACACTCCCAGTCCATGCCAGATCTACAGTGCTCTCTGAGCAGGAAAAGCAGAAACTTTTTGGGACTTCTGCTTGCATGTGAGAAAACATACAGTAATAATAATAAAAATTATAAGGCAATAATAATATGGGCACAAAACCACCAAAGAAGCAAAAGATTATATAATAAAAAGAAAGAAATATACTGTAAGAAAGTAATTATTAACCAGGTGTTAAACCTAATCTTTCAGGACCACATGGTTTACAGATTTGGATAAAAAGTGCCAATATTTACAGCCTTCCCTACAGTTTGCTACAAGGTCTCTGTTACTTTGCCTTGGTGAGAACACACAGTGTTTTGGGAGACATGGAAAGAGCAGCTAAAGAGCAGCCAAACCAGCAAGGCCGCAATTCACTGCAGAGACCCAGGCAACCTGACCCGGCTGGCCCTGCACTGAGAGGTGCAATAAGGCAGCTCTCTACCCAAAGCACAAGTTTACTCCACTGCAGGCAAGGCTGAGCTTGGCCTGTTTTCAGCTGCACTTTCTGAAGCATTGGGCAAGCCACTTAAATGCAGACCCTCAGTTCCCCACCTGTAAAATGGGCACATTTCCCCTTTGCGCTCACTGCTTCAAGGCCTCACCCTTATACACTATTAAACAACTACTATCCTATCATCTCAAATTGCTCTCTATCTAAAAACCTCCAAGACCTCATTTCTTTCCTGGCTATCTGCAAAGTTTGCACAGATGTAAAATTTACTCCTAAATAGCGTAAGAATGGTAAGATCTGAAATCTGAGTTTGCCCTCCTTCCTCTGCAGCTTCCTGAAATAAGTATAGACTAGGCCTGAGGAAAACAAAGCTATTTGAAAAAGAGAACAGCTGCCATGGTGCTGAGTCAATACAGAGAGACCAAATAAAGTAAAATAAAAAACTGCAGTGCATCTGTGGCAATGTGTTCCCCCCTCCATCACAATATCCCCAACGCATAACGCCTTGGCAAGACGTCAGCCAACAACAGCTCAAGCGGGCGCTGCAAAGAAATGCATCCAAGCGCTGAAATCATTAAAACAATAAACTAATTCCTGCAATGGGGCATCCAAGCAGCTGGTATTGCAGCACTTTGCCTTGGAAGCATTTCCTCTGCCTCTCTCATGTTCCACTTAGTCATCTGCCTCGAAGCACTTACGGGCCCGAAATGTGAGAAAGGGCAGTGGTTATTTATTGCTGTTAGCTGCATCTGCAGGGGCAGAGCGCTCCGGCGTCTCTTCCTAGGCACGGGGAGAGGCCCCGTTCCTCTTTTCCTGCTGACAAGGAGAGGTTTATACAGGCTGCTCACCTGCATTCTCACATCTCTGTTTCTCCTCTTTGCAGCTCTCCTCACAGCGTGGTGCAGGGTTATCTACCCTGGGAATTGGCAATTCACAATTAACTAAATCAACACAAAACAGGTGTTAATTCCCGGTCTACACAAGGACCACGACCACACTCAGTATTTTACCCACTGCTGGACAGTGCAACCTAGGAAAGACACTAGAAATTTGCTCAGTGTTACTATAGGAACTACAATATCCCTCATCCGCCCTGGCTTACATGTAGTAGAGCATGAACTAATCTATAGGAGAAAATGTCACTGTTAACAGGAGCATCCAGAAATGCTGAATTTAAAATAAATGAATAACCCACAGTAGTATTCTGGCCAAGGAATTCAGACATTCGGGGCAGTCCTTCAAATTTTTGTATCGTTTAAGGCTGGAGAATGTTCTGTTTATCTAAAAGGCACCTGCAAAAAGCTGCTTGGAAAAAAATGGGGGAACGAGGCCATGCGTTCAGCAGCAAAGTTTAAAAATGGCAGCTTTGCGAGTGTTCTGAACCATAAACCAGTTCTGAGAATATTATGAAAGGCAAAACGTACATTAGCAAATTGCAGCATTCATTCTCTATGAAAGAAAATTCGTACAGCTGTGGACCGGTACATTTGATCTGCAAAACTTCAGTAAAACAGTTTTTCATAGGAACAAGCCAAATCCTTTAAAAATCTTTGTTTGCTCAGGAATAGGGTCTTTCAGAACCCAATAGCTTATTTTTATTGTTCATCGCCTTGTTCTGAAAAGCATTTTCATGGATGTAAAGGGCTTTTCACAGGGCCACAAAGCAGACGGCCAGACATGGCTGAACTGGCATCTAATAGCACTGGCTCTTTATTAAAAATTTTCCTCCAACTTTGAGCACCACTTTTTATCCCCAACACCAGCAAAAGAGGGCAGGGCACCGTTTCAGACGATTTCCTTTAACATTTTGGGCCAAGTCATTTGTATTTCTGCCTTTCTCTGGCACAGGAAGGGGTGGCCGGGACCCTCCTCCGGGATTTTATGGCTGACCAGCTGAGTGAGCTTTACACAAAAATGAAAAAAGATTAAAAACAGAAAAATGTATTTTTCTGATTGGGAATCTTGACACTACCAATCACCACTTTATGGAGCAGGATATAATTAAGATGTCAAAAAGTAATAAATTAGCACCAAAATAGAGCAATTTTTATTATTAAAGCTTTCCTGTCCATAAAGAACTTTCTCTATTGCACAAAAAGCTTCCTTGATGTAAGAGAACAAAATACATTAGTCCTGCATTATCATTTTTTACTAGTTTCTTTGCACTTTCCCAGCAGCATAAAAGAATCTCTAGTGCACGCAGGTAACCTCCACTTAGCCTTGCGTGATGGTATTACAGGAGTGGTAGAAAGGGGCTTTGTGGAAAGTACATACTGTGCCTTTCATGTCTGCAGTAATTTTATCAGGATATCCACTTTATTAATGGCAGGTAACAGTACGGTCTGTGTTATTTATAACAGGGAATCACAACAAGCAGATTTTAATATTCCCTTATAAATAGATGAAACACCTCTGCAATTGCATCACTGTGTAGGTTTCAACTGATACCTCCTAGGAGATGCTCAGCAGTGAACATATGGGATCTGCTTTCCCATGAAATACAGAATTCCTGCGAACAGCGGAGGAAAAGCTGAGCTTGGCTCAGCCTCTCTGACAGAAAGCTCTCCTACAGTATTCATATACCTGCATCTTTGAAAGAAATTTTGCAAGCATAGGAAGACTAGGGAAAATGCAAGTCCTGCTGAATGGGGAGCGAGCCTTGGTGACAGAGGATGCAGAGAAGACTAAACACTGTCGTCTTTGTTTCTGTCTTCACTGCTAAGGCTGGACCCCATGAACTACAGAGCCCAGACATAAGAAAGATAACGAGGAGAGAGAGAGTTTCTGCTGGTCAAGGAGGATTGGGTTAGGGATTGGTTAGGCAAACTAGCCCCCTATAAATCTATGGGCCCTGATGTGATGCACCCAAGAGTGCTGAGGGAACTGGCATGGGAGGCTTCTCAGCCTCTCACCATCATCTTCAAGAGGTCATGGAGAGCAGGGGAGATGCCAGAAGACTGGAAGAAACTAAAGTCACTCCAGTCTTCAAAAAAGGCAAGAGGGAGGAGCCGGGTAACTACAGGCTAGTCAGCCTCACCTCCGTCCCTGGCAAGGTGAAGGAGCAGTTCATCCTAGAGAGCATATCTAGGTAGGTCAAGGAAAAGAAGGTGATCAGGAGTGGTCAGCATGGATTCACCAAGGGGAAGTCATGTTTGAGGGATGTGATAGCCTTCTACGATGGGATGAATGGCTGGCTACATGAGGGGAGAGCCGTGGATATTGTCTACCTTGGCTTCAGCAAGGTTTTCAACACAATCTCCCATAATATTCCCATGGGGAAGCTCAGAAAAAGCTAGAGGCCTCTAGTTGGAAGCCTGTGGCCAGTGCTGTCCCGCAAGGGTCAGTACTGGGCCCAGTGCTGTTCAACCTGTTCATCCATGACTTGGACAAGGGCACAGAGGGCACCTTGAGCAAGTTTGTAGATGAGACCAAGCTGGGTGGAGTGGCCGACACTCCAGAGGGCTGTGCTGCCATCCAGAGGGACCTGGACAGGTTGGAATGTTGGGCAGAGAAGAACCTCATGAAGGTCAGTAAGGACAAGTGCAGGATCCTGCACCTGGAGAGGAATAACCCCAGGCACCAGGACAGAATAGGTGGAGAGCAGCTCTGCAGAGAGGGACCTGGGAGTCCTGGCTGACAACAAGTTAACCACGGGTCAGCAGTGCCCTCGTGGCCAAGAAGGCCAATGGGATCCTGGCTGAATCAGGAGGAGCGTTGCCAGCAGGTCGAGGGAGGTGATTCTGCCCCTCTACTCAGCTCTGGTGAGGCCGCTCCTGGAGCATTGGGGACAGTTCTGGGCTCCCCAGGACAAGGGAGATGTGGAGCTTCTAGAGAGGGTCCAGCATAGAACAACAAAGATAATTAAGGGATTGGAGCGTCTATCTTACAAGGAAAGACTAAGCAAGCTGGGCCTGATTAGCCTAGAGAAGAGAAGATTGAGAGGGGATCTGATCAATATGTGTAAGTACCTGAAGGGTGAATGTAGGGAGAATGGGGCCAAACTCTTCTTGGTGGTGGCCAGTGACAGGACAATGGGTAATGGGTACAACTATAAACACAGGAAGTTCCATCTGGATGTGAGGAAGAACTTCCTTCCTGTGAGGGTGACAGAGCCCTGGAACAGGCTGCCCAGGCAGGTTGTGGAGTCTCCTTCTCTAGAGGTCTTCAAAAACCACTTGGATGCGACTGGGTGCCCTGTGCTCTGGGTGTCCCTGCTAGAGCAGGGGAGTTGGACTAGATGATTTCCAGGGGTCCCTTCCAACCTTAACCATTCTGTGATTCTGTGATAACTAAAAAAAAAATGTGTGGGCTGTTAAACCATATTTATCTATTCTTTGGTCTAAAAATAATGATTATCAGCATGACTATTTTAAATGACAAGACTGTATTGAAATATTTGCTTAAAATTTCATATCTCTGATGATCTATAATTGTAATTATATCCATGTTACAATTGTAATTATATGCATTGTAATGTATCTTCGCTTCTTCCTACTCTATCAGAGACAGAAATATTTCCTTTATACACAAACCAGCAATCCATACAATTTGCTTATAATGAATATGCAACATTTCTATCCTACGTTCTTCCTCCCCTGCAGATAAGGAAACATATGAGTAACTCTGCTCATAAAATGTAGTGCCAAAAGTCAAACAAAGCCACTTACCAAGCGTGCACCGTGCACCTACTCCTTGTAGCACTGACGAGCCGATCTAAAAATATTAACTGAAAATATCTTCTGCTTTGAACACAATAGGACAAATAATTGATGACAAATCATTCAGCTACTCTATATAGCATTTCCAAATAAAATATTTCAGTAGTATATTCAGTATTACTATTATTATAAGTATATACAAATTCTGACTGGCAAAATATTTCCAAAGAGAGGAAAAGAAGAACACTAAGAGTACCTGAAGCACACGGCCCTCGTAATTAAGCTTGCTCCTGAAAGCTATAGAAAAATACAAACCACTGCCAAGTGCCTTTGAAACCACTTCATAATCTCAAGAGAAGTTGATTTGGTATTTTATGTAGCTACTCAACTGACCATGTCAAACAATATTCTTTAGGCACTCTTCATAACAACTGCAAAATACTTCTATTGCTATCAAGAACCCACATAAGCCAAAAAGGAAAAAAGCGTCTGATGCCTCTTTAAAATAAAGGATATAATGGAGGGGAAGGGAACCTGAGCCATTTTCCTTGCATTAGCAGGAATGCAATCTCACAGATATTGCGGTTTAAAAGAAAGACTATGACTCAAAGTTGTGCTAACGGCAGAATAATGTATTTTGTTGCACTGTCACCACCAAAGCCATTACAATTTAAGGGATCATGAGTAAGTTTTTTCTTAAAAAAAAA
>JAUBOD010000755.1:3104532-3115094 GCA_032353885.1 Nothura maculosa | reverse complement strand
CCTTCCTTCCTTCCTTCCTTCTTTCCTTCCTTCCTTCCTTCCTTCCTTCCTTCCTTCCTTCCTTCCTTCCTTCCTTCTCTTTTCTTCTCTTTTCTTCTCTTTTCTTCTCTTTTCTTTCTCTCTTTTTCCCTCTCCTTTTCCCTTTCCTCTCTCCCACTCTCTTTCCTCTCCCTCCAGGGCTGCAGGGACGATCTGCACCGTGCCCGGGAGCAGCCTCGCCAGGTGAGTGCGGGGTCCGGAACTCCTCCGCGCAGTGCCCCCAACTTGCGCCACTCGACGCTCAACAGGTTACCGTGGGGCGTTTAACGCGCGTGGCGTTTAACGTTAAGCGGTTAATGTCTGACGTCACCTGCCCGGTTGGCAGGGGCAGTTGGGGGCGGCTGGGGGGCCACAGCGGCGGCTCCTTCCCCGATGGCCGCCCCGCCGCGCCGCTTTTTTAGGCGCTTCCCGCGCGTGTCCTTCGTTCCCTGTCCCCAGCGCTGCCTGGGCACGCAAGGCTGCGGGAGACATCCCGCTCCGCGCGTTTGCGTGGGCTCCCATGCGCCCTGCGGCGCGAGGCGGAACGAAACGCGCCCTGCGCGCGGCCCCTCGGCCTCCCCCGCGCAGCGCAGCGCGGCCGCGCGCCCAACGCCCTGCAAAAACCAAACTGCCCGGGGGGGATCGGGGCCCTCCACGCAGCAGGGCCGAAAATTCCTCGATGTTTATTTCTTCCTCTTCTTTTCCCCCTTTTTACCGTTATTTTCACAAAACAAGCTATTTCTCCTCCGACTTTCTGTGCGCGCAGCTGCCACCTGCTCTCTGAGATTTAGGCGTTATAACACCTTTATTTAATACAGGCGGCAAGTCAAAATACCAGCTTTAATTTTATTTGCAAACCCTAATTTTGTTCTCTGGGGAGAATTAATCAGATCGGCTGATTTAACTGGGAAATCGTATAATTCGATCAAAGTAAAAAAGAAACGTTTAAATATCGCTCTGTGCTGCTCGGAATGGAGAAAACAAGTTTTCCTTTCCTCCTGTCACTTTTGTTTGGTTTTGCAATTTTACGGGATTCTTTCTCTTTTTCTGTTAACTTTTTTTTTTCTTCTGCAAATTCCTTCCCCTGGAGGCAGCCTGCACATCACGGGCTAGGTGGGTTCCCCTGGTTCCCTTTTCTTTCAGCTTCGTTTCAAACTAAAGAGCTGGATTATCCTTTCCGATGGCGGCGGTTTTTTTTTTTTTTTTTTTTTTTTTTTTTTTTTTTTTTAACAATCTGTTTTGGAAACAACCATGACGAAAAAAAGAAGGGGGAAAAAAAAAAGGAGGGCGGCAATAAGCGCAAACCCGTGGGTCATCGGCGGCCGAGCGGGACGCGGCGATTCTGGTTCCGTTCGTTTGTACCAGGCGCTGTTGGCGTCTCCAGCACCCGAGGAGACCCCGCGGGCGCCCCCGCGCCCCGCGCACTGTCCCGCAGTGTCCCGTGCGCTCCGTGTCCCCGGCGAGCGGCGGCCCCGCGCTGCGCACCCGCTGCCTCTGCCTCCTACTCCTTCCAAGCCGGCAGCAGAAGCCCTATAAACACTTCCTCGTTTACTGCTTTTTTATCTTTTTTTTTTAGCAGCACAGGATCGACGCAGAACTATTTGGGTTTCCTCGCGGTAAATAAATAAATAAAGACAAATAGAGAGGTATGAGGGGAACCAGAGACACGCGCTGAGTGCCGAGAGCAGCTGCCCCGCGCTCCCCGCCCACAGAGCACCCGTTTTCTGCGCTCCTGCGCTGCGCTCCTCTCCCGCGGCTCTGCCCTCTCCAGCGGGAACTGGAAACTGGGAAACGGAACCGCTGCCGTTTGCTTTGAAAACAGACCCCGTGGTCCGGCAGGGCCGCGGAGCTCCCCGAATCAGCCGCATTTCGGCCCGAACCACAAGCGACTCGGCCGCCCCGCACCCCTCCGCAGGGCCTGTCCCGGGTACGTGAGGGGGGCGCAGGGGGCTCTGCCTCCCCGCACCCTCCTACTGCACTTCACTTGTGCAGGACGAGGCGCAACAAAATCCTGGCCCGCGCCTCTGCTCCCGCGTCCCGCGGCCAGGGGGGGTTTGGTTGGGAGCCACCAGTGTCGGGGCTGCCCCGGTGCGCGCAGGGAGCGGGATGGGACGCGGCCCCGCGGGGCGAAGGCGCCTCCAGAGCCCTCTCCTTCGTTCAGAATAGCAATAATGGTAAAAACAAAGCACGAAGTTGGCTTTCACTCTGCCGTGCTCAGGTACCTGGTACCTGCCCACGGGAGCTCCACGCACCGGCCCCTTTCCAGCCGCCCCCACCTTCCCTTGGGGACCCGTGTCCCCCCTGGCTCCCACTCGGATCACCCCAAAGCTCCCCGGACCCTGCACAAGTCGGGGAGGGTCCCTGCATCTCCCCCCAATTACGGGAATAAAATCTTAATTAACGAGCGCGCGGCCATTGGCTGCTATGGAGGGGAGGCCGGCGCCGCAGCCTCGCCGAGAAATATAGTTCTTGATTAGTGTATTTTCATCTCGCGCTTAGCGGAAGACAGTTTGTAAGTAGCTGCTAATGTTAGTGCTCTTGAAGGTTTCAATTGTTCGAGGGGGTTTGCCATTGACTTTTTCATTATTTACCTACTGAATCAAAGTAAGCAAATGCCATCTGTTTCCCTGCTGCTATCATCCTCACTTTTAATTATCCGCCCAGCAGCCTAATAGAGATGATATTAAACTAAATCTTTTTGACATTAAAAGTAATTATCCCCAAACCAATATTACAAGGATGGAAATTACCCTCCCCTCCCCTCCTACCCGCCTCCCCCCAGGAAAAAGGCGCATTCCTCCTGGCCCGGGAAAGCTCTTTGGATGCCGTAGCGGGGAGAGCTGGAAGGAGATCCCGTTAACCCGCACTTCCCAAGTGCTGGAAACATTAACCGCATCTCCCTGCTCCCACTGGGAGAGGAAAAACAGACGCGGGGAAGAGATTTGTGGGAGGAAAGGCGGCAATAGCGGGCGGTAACGCTCCCGTTTGGGCGCAGCGGAGGCACCGCGGCCCTTCTCGGCGGATGCTCCGCAGGAGGCTCCGCACCGCGGACCCCATGGGGCTTTCCAGACCCGGCGCTCCCGTCCCTGCGCCGTTCCCGACACAAACGCGCCCGCGCGGAGCCTGGAGCGCCAGGAAGGGGCCCGGGGGGTGCGGGGACCGGCGCAGAACGGCCGGTCGCCACGAGCCGCTCCGGGAGCGGAGGGGAGGCCAGGAGGGGAAGTCGGGAACGAAGGCCAGGAGCGGAGGCCGGGAGCGGAGGGGAGGCCGGCGGGGTCCGCAGATGGTCGCTCTCCCCGCGGCCTCCGCTCCCCGCAGGCTCCCAACTTCGCCATTTCTCCTCCGACTCGCACTAATACGAGCCAGAGCCGCGTCCTCGTTTCCTTTAATACGCGCTAAACTGGGCTAATTTTAATTGCATGTTTCAACTTTGCTAATTAAATAGCGCGGTCTAATTAAAAGTGACTAGGGAACAGTTTTAATTCAACCCCCTACTTTTTTAACAATCCATTATGCAACAAATCCAGGGTAAGCCCTGCCTTAAAAAAAAAGGAAAGGAAAAAAAAAAAGAAAAAAAAAAAAAGCTACAGATGATTGAGTTTTTACACCTTTTTACACGCTCACAATGGGGGGACTTGACCCACCATATGTAGCGGCCGGGCTCTGCCCCGGGCCCCGCCGCCTCCCGGGGCCGCTCCTGCCCGCGACGACGGAGCGGGATTTGGGGGGGAAGAAATCGGGCTCTTTACACGCTTCAGCTCTCCCCCCAAGCGCTCATTAGGTTGTTAACCTCTGGTTCACATGAAAGCGGCATGTGATGAATCCCCGCCCGAACAAATGGGCGCATCCCCCTTCGGGCGCGGAACAAAGCCCTTAAAATAACTGCACAAGAAAAGCCTTTAGTTGTTACTCTAAAATTTCTTTTCTCTGGGAGCTTGTGCCCATCCACACATACACACACACAGAGAAGGGAAGGGGGGGAAATACACATACAAAAATCCTCCCCAGGCCTTGGAGCTTAAAAAGCAGGAAAATAAAAAAGGAAAAAGAAAGGAAGTTTCTGCCTTTGGCGCTCATGTGCCCCGCGTTTGGCCAGGTCTCGGGCTAGCGCTTCCCAAGACAGGACAACGAAATGTTAATGGTTTTAGTGGAGCAGGGGGGCAGAGGCCTCACGTTGCCCGCACGGAGGAGGCCGCGTCCCGTGTCGCTGTCGCGGCCACTGCGGCCGGGGCGCTTTGGGGGTGTCCGGCTGCGGGCAGGGCTCCCCCCGCGGCCGCGCTCACCTTGGGGGCAGCGCTGCCGTGCGCTCCTATGGGGTAAGGCGCTTACGGCTAATTGAGGCCGGCCGGGCAGGGCAGCGAGGGGAGAGCCCGCATTCCCGCAGCTATTGTACGAATTTTAGGCTCTTTAAGACCATTCCTTTTCTCTCCCTCCTTCTCTCTCTCTCTCTCTTTTTTATTTCCCAGCCCCTCGGGCACGGATTAAAGCGACAGACAATTTTCCCTTCGCACCTTATTGATGGCTAAATGCAGGCAGCGATAAAGTGCCGAGGGCGGGCGCGGGAGCCCGGCCCCGCGCTGCCCCCGGCCCCGCTCCTGTCACCTCGCAGGTGGCAGGGGCACAAGCGGCGACAGCGGGCGCGGAAAAACGGCGCTTTGCAGGCGCCCCAAACGCCCCAAACGCCGCGGCCGGGGGCAGCCGCACGCAGGTAAAAGCGGGGCCGGCGCTTCCGAGCTGGACTCGCTAAATTAACGGGGCACTGCGAGAGATTCATTAAGGAATTCCTAAAAAAGAGGCTCTTGTCAGCTCCCTAACGATCCGAGCGCTTTTTCATTGTATTTTATATTCCCCTGCCCGAGTCCTAACTTCAAACACATGTTTTTTTTAAAAAAGGATTTGCTGGGGTTTTTTTTTGTTTTGTTTTGTTTCAGGTAAAACCTAATAATTAAAATTCAGCCCCCGTCCCATGCATCTGCTTCGCCTTTGCCAAATGAATTGAAGGGAGAGAGAAAAGCGATTTCATTGAGATCACAGATGGGGTGCAGGTTTTTGGAAGAAATTTGAGAAACACCATTGTCCAGAAGCAAAACTCTATGCCTTGCCCCACAAAGGGGGCTGCTTTAAGCCCCTCAACTTCTATGGGGCTTGTTTTTTAAACTTTAAGTGTGCCGCACAATAAGCTGCCACCAAAATGTCACAACCACTCCGATTCCAAGTGTGTCTCGCTGAAAAAAAAAATCCTGGAAAAAAAAAATGGGAGCAAAGGGAAGGCGCGCGATTAAACCCGGCGGGGTGATGCCCCAGCCCGGCCACGCCGCCCTGCCCGGCTCGTGTTTCGGAGGCGAGACCGTTTCACGCGTGGAAAGCAGAACACGGAGCTTTTTTTAATTTTTAATTCGCCACCGTGACAGCTCCGGGCGGCTCTGCCCGAGCATCTCCCCTCTCTTCCTTGCCCTGGATGCTCAGGAGCCTAACGATCCTGCCGGCGTGCCATGGATAAACACAAGCCGTGCCGGGAAAGAGGCGTATTCCGAGTGTTTGCAGAAAATAACACTTATTACTTATTTATTTGTTTTTACGACCACCAGCCGTTGTTCAATTGCCCCATCCAGCCAATGCAGACGTGACAGGAGCAGCCCTCAGGGCTGAACCTCCCTCTATCCACCTGCTCCATAGGTTTTTGGGGGCGAAATGGAAAGGAAAGGGGGCACTAAGTTTTTGTTTGTTTGTTGTTTGTTTGATCTTCCCTACTCAGGTAAGCTTTTAAAGCGGAACGGCGGCAGGGGGCGGCTCCTAGCCCCGTGCTAATCGATGTAAAAGCAAATAACAAAAACAATAATAATATCGATAAACGCGGCAGCAGCAGCGCACGGAGATGCCGTCGCGATAAGGGGCATCGGCGGCCTCGCTATGGCTGACGCTTCCCTTGGGCACATGCTTCACTTTTAAAGGCTGGTGGGTGGAAAAGCAGGAGAAGGAGGGAGGAATGAGCCCCGCAGGTGCCGAGGGGCGGCTCGGGGCCACAGCTGCCCCCCCGAGGTGGCCGCTTACCGCAGGGCTCCCCAGGAACGGGGCAGCAGTTCGGGCCTAGCAGACGCCTTCGCTTCCCACCTTTCCCGCCGCCATTCCTCGTTTCCTTCGCCGTTTCCAGCAAGGAGGAGCCATGGCGAAGGTGTGAGGCGCGCTCCATCCTGTCTCCGCCGCACCTCCTCACCTGGCAGCGCCGCGCTGGGAGGCTGAAGGAGAGGTTCCGTGGCGGAGAGGGCTGCTCCCGCCGCCGCCATGTCCAGCGCTCCACAGCGGGCGGCGCCATTTTCCCGCCCAGCGCCTTCGTGAGGCGACATGGCCTCCCCGGGGCAGCGGGCGGGAAGGCGCCGTGGGGAGCTGCCCAGCAGGGCTCCTGCTCCTCACAGCAGCGCCCCGCGCCGCCCTCGAGCGGCCGGTGAGCGCCACGACCTGGGGTGAGGGCGCCAGGTGCACGAGGGCACCTCTTCCCCGCCGTCTTGTTTGCCCATCACCATTTACCTCCAACTCACAGCAGCGCCAGGGTTAAAAAGCCAACAAAAAACTTGAAATAGCACTTCTATTTTTCCCTCCTTCTATTTCTTCACAAAAGATTTTCCAGTCCCGGGGTGTCAGAGCCTCACCATTTTGTTATCTCTCATCTTGTGCCTCTTGGCCCATGCTTGACCATTCCACTTTTCACAAGGTTTACCTGCTTTCCTGGAGAATTTAAGTGTTTGGGCATGATGAGAAAACCTGATATTAGCCACCTCCCCTTTGCTACACAAGAAAAGAAAGGAAAGTCCTGACTTAGTTTTGAGGCATATAGAGAAAGCTTTGGGAGAAGTGATAATGAAAATGCCAGGCAAGTGACAGTGATTGCTCACAATGTAAATAGTTTCGCTAATAGCAACCGAAATGGAAAGAAATGCACTTGATTGCTGCAGGTTAGGAAAGACAGAAAAGGTGTTGGCTAAGGAGTTAAAACCATGAAAAAAAAAAGTATAGTTTTCAGGTAAAAAATACAGTCTTCCACCAGGCACTCTACTGACTCCTAGTTGCTCAAGGTAGTTGAATTTATGGGACATTGAACAATATTATGGCCATGTGAGATGAATGGAAAATAGGTGCACCTAAAAACACAAATAAACCTGAACCAGAGAAGTAAGAATTTGAGCTATGATCCTTTGTTTCTCTCAGTTGCTTCAAGTTCATTCCATTTCACTTTTACTGAATCTTTAGTAATAGTTCAAAACTGTTACAAAGTGTTGGGGGTATAAAACTATCAGAAGAAAATGACTGTTAGCCGTTAGGAGGCTTCAAGTCACACAACACAAACTGGAAACCTTCATGTTGAGATGGTCTAACTGCTTACTGGAAAAGAATTGTACTTTGTCAGAAAGAAGCCTTTACCATAGTAATCACAAAATCCATAGCAGTGAACTCCTCCAAAGGAAGAGCGTTGCCAACCAGTTAAAATCCAATACATGTAACTTCTGCTCTATCAGGACAGAAAAGAAGAAAAATTAAGGTCACAGAACTTCCATGCTTCTGATAGTCCAAGCTATGTATATGTTTTCATCAACAGCAGATAAATTCAAGATCAGATTCTCTTCTGCCGTGTCCTGTAGCCCTCCTCGTGGCAGTTGGATAAACCCATTAAAATATCTTTGTATTCTGTAAATTCTGGTAAACCTGCCAGGCACCTTCAGCTTTGCATGGGCATGCATTGGTTCCCTCAGTGCAATTTTGCTGTCAGAAAATACCCAGCTCATGGTGCTCTTCAGGTGCACTAGCTATAGAAGGTTATTTTTGCTTGCCAATAAGTAACAGCAGGAGCACAGGGAAATTGTTCTTAAGAAACTGCAAGGATTATGATAAAGTGTAATATTGCAAAATACCATAAGGATATCAACCTTACATCATCACCTAAATGCTTCTTAATGAGTTATTACTGTACTTGATTATATATATACAAATAGTAAGCCCAGTTTTAATTAATTATTTATATAGAGTAAGCCCAGTTTTCATTACATAATGTAAAATGCTCGAAAACTGAAGTACTTCTATAAATGTCTTCACTCTCAGAACAAATGAGGAGGAAAACTTGTAGCTTTCAGCTTGTAGAAAATACTGGAGAGCCTGCAGAATGTGATAGCATTTTACGGGACTCTTTTTCATGGATTAAAAGCCACTTCATTATTAACACCTTCAAAACATTCAAAAGTAAATTACTTTTTTTTTGTTATTCATTTTTGTGGCCTGAACCTCACGAAGCATTTTTTTTCCGCTGAGATAACATGTAAAGAATTAATTGTTCATGTTTAGACTAACATTATAGTGGGTCTATGTTTAAGTATAATTTTCTAATATATGGATTATCTTGTAAGAATTAGGCCTCTTTTTAATTGTTAGTAACTTTTTTTTTTCCCTTACATGATCATTTGTCTCCTCATTAGTTGAAAGGACATAATATTTTTCTGCAGCATTTAAGCAGCAATGTATAATATTACACAGAAAGACTGTATATAAAGCTTTCAGTTAGGCAATTCAGTGTTTACAATCATATGATCCTTACCTGCTTTACTGATAATTATTAGTCATTTATCTTAGTGGTATATAAATAACCTGGAAGTCCATTTTCTGTTTGAAAGTAGCGTACGTAAAAACTGGAACAGTAAAAATAAATACATGAACAAATCAAACACACATTACACTTTCTAAGCAATCAAGTTCTCTGTTCTCTTGGGAGGTCAATTTCTTGCTGTAAGATTTTCATATTTAGAAAAATCTTCAAATTTATATGACCTTTAAAACGATGGGAGTAACCATTTGTAGGAATAAGGAATCCATCAGAAACAAAACTTTTAAATGAAAAAGACCTCACCTAAGTTAATGATATTTCCATAAAACTAATTTATTCTTTAGGGTAACTTTTTTGACAATCTTTAATTTCCATTGTGTTTCTTTTATACTACTCTTTTTTTTCCTGCTCTTCATTTATGAGCTTCATTCTTACCCTGCTGTGAGCAGCTCCTTTTCACCAACCCAGCAGTGCATAGGTGCCATGAAATTAGTTTAATTGGTCTCCTAAGGATTCGGTCTGCTTATGGGAAATTATGTTACTCCAGGCTGATATAAAGGCAGTTCTTAACACATACCCTACTAGGGGCATCACTTGAGCATAGGGCAGTTGGTTTTGCCCTATCTACAGTGACTGAACTCAGTGAATCCTAAAAAGACATCAAAGAGTCACTAGGCTGTGGAATCTGGTTGTGTTACTATAAATCCTTTTGGCTTACAATTATACCTGTAATTTATATCTCTATCTATTTGTAGTATTTTTCTATCGGTAGAAACTGGAGGGATCAGATCATGGAAAACCACTGTGATATATCTTGAAGAGCTAAGATATTTTCAAAGGATAAAAGGAATCGGTTTGATTTTAGGAGTATGGGAGCTGGACAAAGGCTAACTGAGCTGAGGGGCTTTGTAAAGCAAAGCTAGGAATTCTCAGAGGGTAAAACTATCAGAAACTAATTCTATTGAATATTGCATTTCTAATTGGTAAGAAATACTGAATGTGCTTAATGATGAGGAACAAATATTTTAAAATATTAAAAGCATTCAGTCTGAAAAAATACATGAAAACATCGAAAATAAGGAGCACAGTGCGAGAATTCTGTAGCTATCAAAAATAATAATCAGAGGGCTAAACTGCTCGTTTGCTTTGAAATTTCCCACGAGATGAAAGGAATACTTTGTATCTTCCAAGAGTTCTTTAATGCTTTCCGTGCTTATACAAAAAGCCTCCTTATACCTGACCAGGCAACGTTGCTAAGCTGAAAGCTGAAATAGATTAAACAACTCGACAAGGAACTGTAACGGAGAAAGTGCGAGTTCATTTTTTGTTACGTATTGTAGGATACTGCAACAGCCATGCTAGTTATTAGTATTCACTTTTTCCAAGATCATAACATAATGAAAACATTTTCAGTATCTAGTTGTTCTCTGCAATTCCTAGATTGTATATAATTATTAAAAGTGTCAGCTTTTTAAAATCAGATCATTGGAATAATTTTTTATATCAACCTGTAGATATAAGTTCATAATTGTGATGCAAAAAACCTCTCAATTTGGCACATTTTGCAAATGCTTTCTTTTCCTTACACAAGCAAAAGTCCTAATTACTCATGGCATATATAATGGACATGCAGAGCGAACAAAACAAAAAAAGGTTATATGTACACATTAAAATAAGGGGAAAAAAGTCTCAAGTTAAAGTGGCAAGTTTCAAATGACAACATATTAAAGATCTTGGTAAATTCCAAAAAAGCATGATCATGAGCAGCATGCTGTAGTAATAAGCAAAAAAATCCATAGATCGTAATGCTAATAGGGGCTGTGGCTATATATTGAATAAAGCTTTCAAGACAAGATTAGTAAGATTGTGAAAACAGACAGAAAACAAAACAAAACAAAGCAAAACAAACTCAACACCCTATGATCACAGGGGCCACTAGTTACCTTCATAGATTGAC
>JAUBOD010000755.1:3093110-3104432 GCA_032353885.1 Nothura maculosa | reverse complement strand
AAAACAAAACAAAACAAAGCAAAACAAACTCAACACCCTATGATCACAGGGGCCACTAGTTACCTTCATAGATTGACTATGTTTGATCAAGAAGTACAGAAGAAGACACATTTTTAGATGACCTAAATGATAGTTTCTTAATATAGCAAGTCAGGAAGTCACAGCAGGGGAAACCAAGTCTTAATTTCTTTTGTCATAGGGCTCTACCTGATTCACAGCAGAAGACACGTTTCGAGGTAGAATAGGCCACACTTGAACTCAGTAACCTGAACTTAACCTCCATAGCTGCATTTTTAAAAAGAAAACCACATAAACAGGAAGATACTAAAGGGAAATTGTCACAGTTACAAGAATAAGATCCGCATCAAAACTGTATCTGAAGATAACGTGTTAGATAATGAGAGTACAAATGTATCGTATTTTAGAAAGGCTATGGAGGGCCAACCAGAAATCAAACCAAAATAACTAGCACATTAAGGGGTGAAAGTGAATGATAAATGAGGAAAATAGAAAAGAACACAACTATGGCAAGTTACCTACAACACGACACCAAACCAAACCAAACCAACTAGCAGACTTTGAGGAAAAATTGTCAAAACTGCAAAACAAAATGAAAAATATGAGATACAGGAAGCCCGATGGATAGATAATTGCACTAGTGTATCAGCAGGGTGTAAAACCAATGCTTGATAATGCCATTTGCAGGAAAAATAAGCTAGTTGTTTGCAGTAAGGCTTACTACAGTGGAAATATCTTTTCTTGTGGGAAAAAAAAAGCAATAATGATCATAGATTGATAACTGGGAGCAGATAATAAGCAGCAGTTTTCTCAGCGAGAAGGATTTAACAGCAGTGAATGCAGGGATCTGTGTTGGAACCTGTATTATTCAACATATTCACAGGTTATCTAGAAGAAGACAGTGATGTGATTATCCACGAATGATACAACATCCTTCCAGATGACCAAATGAACACAAATAGCAATAAACTGCAGAAGAGTCTTGCAACAGAATGGAAAAAAACAGGAAACAATACTCATTGGTAATAAGTACAAAATAATGATTGTATTAACTGGTAGTTCTGCGAGCGCAAGAACTAATGAGTCCAAACTACTGCATGGTTTATTTCCACCAGTTGAGTGACATTCTAATTGAATTATATTAAGGCTGCAGCGTGACTTCAGTCTTTATGACAAACAGAAGAATCCACAGAGCAAAGCCCCGACTAAAGAGCAAACTCTCAGGTACCTAATAAGCCACTAAATCCCACTGAAACTTTGCTGCAGGAAGGTACTTGTGGCGCGCTCAGGTGCCTTCCCTAACGCCTGCCTTGTAATTCAAGTTGTGAACACAACATTTCAATGTAAAACCTTAACATGGCAGTCTGAAAAGCTCATGAGGTGCAGTAATGATGGGACCTCCTTGTGGAAACCTTGCCTCCTTGGGAAGCAGATTGATGCTACAAACAGGGATCTGTCCTAACTCAGCTGTTATCACAGAGAAAGAAGCATTCAAGGCTTCACAGATACTTCTGCATGAAGGCTCAGTGGTAACCAGAGGCATCATAAGGTTACTGCTGTATCATAAGGTTACTGCTGTTGCATTCTCTTTTATACTAGTAAGAAATTTTAATGAGGGTGCAGGAACAATATTGTGTCTCTCCTCCTACAACATTTGTCTCAAAAGACCAAATGACAGTGATGAACAGTTTCCGGAAAAGGCTGGAAGGCTCTTCCCAGGAGAGCTCCCCACCACTGCCCTGGAGAATCAGCTCTTTTGCTTATATGTTCCCTCTGAACAAGCTTAAAAAATCAGTACTTTGGCAGTCATACACATGAAATACAGCCCTTACCCCAGCAATTTTAAGGTAATCTTCTGAAGAGTGTGACATCTGGGTCTGCTTCTGCTCAGGCCCATTTAGCGACTAGATGGGAAGGCCCTGTTTAAACTAGACACCTGAGACACAACCACCATCCCTGTTTGGACGAAACCAGCACTCTGAGCTTTGCCAAACCTGGGAAGGAAGGACTCGGATGCTTACCTTGCTGCGAGAGCCCAGTGCCAGGAATCTTGAGTAGAGAAAGGCGTCCTGTGCTAGATGGAGCAGGAAGCCTTGGCTGCAGCGAGGAATGGTGGAAACAAGACACCGGCATCTTCAACATTTCCTACCGACTAGTCCGAGCAGTTTCTGGTTTTGCCTGTTCCTGCTCTTCACATGTATTCACATGTATGTAAAGGGGTAGCTTTGATTTTTCATTACTTTTTTTTTTTTGATTGATTGATGAAGATCCCATTCTAAGGTGCTTACATCTCCCTGTGCATTATCTAGGGGCTGTGAACATGAGGCTCAGACAATTAAAGCTCTTCAGTCATTCCGTGGATCTGGGTCACGTTGTTTTGGGTTTGTGATTTTGTTTTTCTCCACAGGCGAAGGAGTGAAATCATGTCACCTTTTGGTAGAAATATTCTTGCAATTGAACATTTATTTTAAGTTTCTAATGTCACTGAGCAGGTACAATTATGAAAGCCGAAGCCCTCTGCTACATTAAAAAGAATGAACCAAACCTCCAACATCGCTTCATTAAAAACACCCTAAGCAGTCTCACTGAATTTAAGAGCACCTATGCTGAGAACACAGAGCAAACACTTGTGCTTTGCATATTCTCTAGGATTGATTTGAACACCTGTGTCCACAGGCAGGAACCTGCTTGGAGAGCTTCAGTCCAACCTTCACCATAGTGGTCAAGGGCAGTAACGAGAGCCAACATTAGCATACGGGATTCCGTCCATTAACAGTAATTCCTTAAGATTTCATACTAATGCATTAATCACATTAATGAGAAGCCATTAATATGAGGAACCTGAAGGTAAAAATGTAGAGCCATGGATATGCTCTGTAGGAACATTGCTATAGTTCTACAGTAATATTAAATAACCAAGTTGTATAATGACTAGAGGATTAGTCATATCAGCAGAGCATGAGGTGAATATCACTGTTGGTTTAGGATAGCAAAAAAATACGGCCCAGAATATTAATATTCTTACCCAAAGACTGGTTTGCATTGGGTACCTAACGGTGAGTCTAGAGGGTTGCTCCTTGAAATCAGGCCCGAGGTATTTAAGGACCAGAGTCATGAATATTTTTATTTAAATAGAGCGATACACTTACGTTGTGGCAGAAAGATCATTATATGCTGATCTTGGTATCTTTATATCAGAGGGCAGTAGTTCCACCACTTCCAACACTTCCAGTTAATTATCACCAGAACATTTTGATATTGACAGCGTATTTTGCGATATGAACAAAAATGGGGAAAAGAAACAAACACAGAGGTTAGGGAAATTAAAAAAAAAAAAAGGTCTAACAAATCCTGGGAGCACTGACTTCGACAGGTTCAACAAATATTCAAGCCACATTTAATAACTTTATGAAACTAGTATCAAAGTAAAGAATATATAGTCAAAATACAGAGGAGAAAACAGCCTGATGAGATCAAACAAAAGTTAAACAGATTAAATATAAAAAAAAAGTTAGCTGAAAGGTCGCTTTGCCATGTGTAGCAATAGTTCAGCAACTCATTTCCTCTATAGCCAGCTTAAAAGGAAGAGCTAATCTGGAAAAAGGAAGAAAAAGGTTACACATCACTATAAAATCCTGCTGTATGTGTTACTGTGATTGCTTGTAGAACCAGTGTCACCCCAATTTGCAGCCTATGTTAATTTCTGATTTAACAAACAGTGGATTTATTCTGTAGGAATACAAAAGTTGAGAACGAAGTATCTGCATTCAGCTTTCCATTACACGTACGTTTACCTTCCTATTGGCTATTAATTCTTTTATTTGTGAACTGCAAATGATTAGGATTTGTTTACACTTCAAAACCTTTTGTTTATCATAGATACATCACTTCTAAAAGTGTTTGATGTAGCATTCACTAATTACAGAATTACAAAAGGTAGAATAAGGCTTTCCCCCCTCAGAAATTTGCTTTTTTTTAGTAAAGGTAACAATATATCCGCTTCACTAACACCCTAATCATAGGCATACATTTAATTTTATATCAATGTCCTTCTGAGGGGAAAAAAAAAAGATGTGTGCAATTGGTTTTTGCTTAGTACAAAATTTTCAAATGCAAATTTTGCTACAATAAACACTATGAATTACATAGAAACATATGTGGAAAACAACGTGCCAGGCTTTACAAAGAAAATTTGATCAGCAGATGACGATTCTGTAGTGCTACTGTGCACGATACAGCAAGCCTCGAGATTAAAAAATAAAATAACAAAAACAAAACCCCAAACTTGCTTTGATGCAGGCTTGGCATCAAGTGGACTTTATGGTCTTCAATTCAGTATGCTCATTCTATCATTAAGCTACTTGAAGTACCAGATTTTTCCACATCAGATAGCATGTCCTTGGTGCATACACTTCAGACAACAGGATTTCTTTAATTTGAGACGGGATCAGTAATCTATTGTAAAATGTCCAAAGTATGCAATAATAAGGCAGATTTCTTATTACACCATCTCTTCAGATGTTCATTGTTTGATGAAACAAACAAGGTGCTTTAAAACAGCAGAGTAATAGGATACAAACAAGTGCCACAATGAAGGAAGAAATGCTAAAATGGGAACAGCCATTCCTTCCACAGTGAGAAATAAAGAACTTTTGTATCTGGTGTTTGAAAGGTTTTTAACAGCTGATATTCAATATCAGCTGATTCCTGAAGTATTGGCAAGATACCAGGTTTCTGGTACTGGCCGTTTGTAATGTTATTTAAATATTCACATCATGCAATAAGCAGTTTCACACACTGCAATGTAATGGAAAATACTTCCTAAACTGAATGAGAACTGAGACCCAAAGCAGAACCAGTAAATAAATATCTCGCATATATGTCAAACTATATTCTTCAAACAAAACCTTACATCTTATCAAAGAAGTCAGAAAGTACTAACAAAAAATTATAGGCTTTCTACTATAATACTGTTAAATTTCCATGGCTGAGAATGTCCCGTGTTTTCTTTTTTTGTTTGTTTTTTTTCTCTGCCTTTTTAAATTAGGTGAGTAGAAATTCAAGCACAGAAATAAAATGTATATATGAGAGCACTGGCTCAGCGAGATATCAAATATACAGCATCCTAGTGTCAAAAGTACAGGCAGAAATGTCCAAGATTTCTTGGTGAAAAAGGGGGCATTTGAGGAGTAAAAATTCTACTTAACAATCACTCACATTTTAACAGTGCATTAATTATAACAAAAGCTGGATGATAAGTGAGCAACAGAGTCATAATGTTCAGTGTTCATAGCAGATTTTTTTCCTCTGCTCATTTGAACGAGGTTGGAAACATATACTCATGTATGTGAAACTTTACGTAGCTATGGGGTTTTTTTTTTCCGATTTCAGGTTTCTTGCAAGAGGCCAAGTTGTGACACTGAATTGAGTTAGATGAAAGTACAAGGTGGTTTTGAAAGAAGCCTTCCTCCCAGTCCCGTGCCTCCGGTTTGTCAAAGGTGATTAGTCCTACAATCTTGTTTCATCTATTCTTTTGCCTCTAGGAAAAGGGTTTCTTGAGGATACAGTTTTACCTCCAGTAATGATTTATTTGGATCCAGCTGGGTCACCTGCAAACAGAAAAGCAAAAGGACATGTAGACTGAGGTTGAGCTGTGCATTTTCAGAACACAAATTTGCACCGTGGAGATATTTTCAGTAGCTCACAGTAGCAATACTTTAAATATGGAGCATTCATATTAGTATACAGATGATGAACTTGATCTCTCTCCCCCTCATATTTTGCATATTGTATTTTTACATACATTCTGTTATGTCCATTACATTAACTCCAAGAAAAAGTTTTTTTTCTCACATAAACTAAAGTGTGAATGTATCTGTTTTGTCAAAGTTCAGATCATTTGGAAAGAGATACAGTAACACAGGAGCCAAGATGAATAATACAACCAGCCCCACAAGTAGCCTAAAATTTCCACCAAACTGGCGGTGCAAGTGGCATAGTCCATTATAGGTCATCTAAAGGAGGTCAGGATAGCACAAAACTGCACATTTTTCTTTCTTGGGTTATCTTTCTGTCACACTAATGAGTAGAATTGGAACATGGAGATATTCAGTGAGACATCACCTTATGTATTATGCATAGATGATATATAGATGATCTAGATCTCTAGATCATCTCTTTCTCTCTCTCTCTCCACATATATAGAGATCATGCGTGTACATCATCATCTGGAGATCATCTCGAAATAGATCACCTCTCTCTCTCTCTCTCTCTCTCTATATATATATATGTATACATCCCTGTACATGCGTGATTTTGTATGGTACGAATATTCACTGGAATCCCCATTTCTGCTCAGATCTGTACAGGTGTTTAGGCCCATGCAGCCCTACAGCAGAACCCCAGTGAGAATTAAACACATTTGGAAAAGGCACGTGCACTTTCTGCTCCGGGATTGGCAAAATCCTTCAGCAGTTGGATCTCAGCACCAAACCCTGCAGGCTGCTCCGCATCCTCAACTACTGCTGCCTTTCGCTTAAAGCACATGGGCGAGCCCCAGTCTATGGTCAGCAAGGAACTTTTGGGTTGATTCTGTTTAGAAGCTGGGCTGCTGCCTAGAGGGTATCTACTATTAAAGTCAAATTTACCACTAAATATTACTAGCATAATTATTTATATAGAGAAAATAATGAAGCAGAGTCTTACTTCACTTCAACTACTACAAAGCTCCACATACAGATATTGAAAAATATTGATTTTCATCTTACCACCTTCTGAAATATTTCAATTTTTTTTTCATTTTGCTTGAATTTCTTTTGCTATGTGAACACATTAATCATAGGAAATTTGCTTGTGACTATGACCTTAGTAGTTTTATGCTCTAAATGTAAATGTACATCTGTATGATAAAGCTTTTATTAGAGACAAATTTACTTTATCCATGACATCATCATGCCACTGCTTTTTAAAAACATTTTCTGGGAAAAATAATGGGTAGTATAAAGTAGACCAAGTACTATGAATTTATATAGCAAATGTCATTTTTTTAAAAGCATAAAGATCCTCTTGCAAGTTTTAAATAACAAACCAGTACTGCTCCCTTTTCTCTTCCCAAATAAATCATGCAAACTTAAAAAAAAAATAGCCATAATTAATTGCATTTCCATTGTTTTATTGGATAATTACAGGTAATTCATTATTTAAACAAATATGAAGAGCTTATGACTTCCTAAGTCCATTGGAATCAATAAATTCACCTATTTGAATGCAACAGATCTCTTTTTTTTTTTTTAACAAATAACAGATGTGTCATTTTGATTCCTGATGGCATATATATGCATCATACACCACGGTGAGTTATTGCTAAATGTCTGAGGAGAAAAATAATTTGTAAAAAAATACCAGACTCAATTTTAGATTCCTATTATCTACAGTCCAATTATGCATTCCCGCACAGATGCTGCTTAAATTATTGAAAGGTTATTATCTTAGAAAGCAAACCTGTTATGTAAAAAACAGCCAAAGTAGTGCGTTTAAGTTTGTGATTACCGCAGTATGCTAATTCAGTATCTTGTTGCATTTCTGAATGTTTTAGTATTCTGCTACAGTCCATGCAGTTGGGCAGAGAAAGGGGCTAAAGAGGCATCGCTGCCTTCACTGCCCGAGTCCCTGTGCACCTGGAAGCCGCAGTCTCCTCTGCTCAAAGCCAAACTCAGGCTTCAAATTCTGCAACCTCTTCTGGCAAGAAAAGGTACAAAAGAACAAGGCTTTTCTCCTTTTCACATACACACACAAATCTCTCTCTCTATATATATATATATATGTATGTATATGAAAAGCAAGTCTAGTTCTAGACTGTACCCATACTGAAATCTGCTATTCACTTGACTGTAATCCATGCTACATATCCTTCAAGTACCTTAAATAACAACGACCACCGCCCTTTTCTCACTATCTTTATACTCAGAAACGTGTTCAAAGCACTGGTGAGTACCTGCAGCCAAGGCAGCCGCAGCTTTTCCCATCATTTCAGCGTGCTGCTTAATTCACTGAGGGACAGCAGAGTTTGCAAATGTTTACACCATTACCCAATTAACTAACAATATGGCTCCTACATCTGTCAACAAACAAAGCTGTTGTTGCTTTGTTTTAGCTCCTTGGCATTTTCTGTTCATATGGGTCGCCATTGTACTTAATTATCACACCATAACCCTTCTGCAGCTTCTACTTTGTTATTTGTGGTTTGTAAATATGTTGTTTACCACGAAGAACAGAAGCCTTATTAGCGAACGCACCTCCTCCTAAAGAAATGGTTTCTCTTGTAAATATATAAAATAGAAGACCTAAGATGCTTTGTAACTTACAGTATTTTTAAATAGAATTAGAAAACAAAGAATTATGTATTACAGAGATTAAGGATCCTGTAAAAGCTGTAACCAGCAAAGGTATGTTCAAGATACCATTTTAATGATTTTTATGCACTTGAATAAATTTAGGTAATTATTTCACAATGGAGTTGCAAAGAATTAAATTATCTCTATATTTTAAAAATGTGTATCTTGCTTCATTAAGATCATTTTTTGAAGACTGTGAAGGCTGACAGTGCCTTTTCTTCAATGTGACTGCAGGTGCTCTTGTCTAAAAGAGCCCTGCACAATATATAGGCCAAACTATCCACAGTGAAGCGTACTCTTATTATTATTTAAACATTTCTTGTGCATTACTGGCAATTATGCAGAAGATCATTTATGCATGCATTTTATCTGATTTGATCCCGTTGAACTCTGTGAGATTATTGAGGTACCCATGTCATTAAATCCATGCTTGCTCAGTTCTGGTTGGAAAATGCACCAGATTAAACATGCAGCATTTGTGAAAGGCCTAAACAAATGCCTAAAGCCTCGTGGCTCTCTGTATTTTCAGGTCCACAATATCTGTCTTTCGACCAGCCACCCGCACGCGTTCCTAGCGCCCACTCACATGTCGCATGGCGATGGCAGCAGATCAGGTAAATGGATTTTTAATGCACCAAGTGCTTTATCTTATAACAAAACATACAATAAAACTCCTTTAAAAAGCAGTAAACTATTGCACGTACACACAGTGAAGGAGGTGACAGGCAGAAGGACCCAATGTTTAGATGTTAAGAGCATATATCTTAAATGACAGCAATACTGCAAAGATTTGATTCTCAAAATTCTGCAGATGAACTCGTGAGTGCATTGAGGATTCTCCCCAAACCAAAGCAGACGGTACCTCGGGAGCTCTGCTCTTTGGACAAATAACTTCCAGTGCAAGCACTTAACTCTTCTCTTTCTACCAACATTACCAGGGAGGGACCTAACTGGTAGCCACATTTTCCTTACGTCCATCCGTGAAATGTTTCATGAAATGTTTCAGTTTTGTTGAAATACATTCCTGTTGGCAAAACAGGGCTAATCTTCCAGCTACAGCGACAGGTTTACCTCAAGTTTTGGTGCTCAGGAGCCCAGACATTTATCTGATGTTCATTTAAGGAGCTTCCTTATATTACCTGCTGATTTAGTGCAGAGGAAGTGTATTATTTCAATGGGTACTGTTTTAATTAATTCTATGGTAATTAATTCAATTCAGCAATAGCCAGTTGGTTTGAAGTACTTTTGTAGCACTTTGTTGTTTGAATTACTTAAGACTGAGCAAAAACAAAGGACAGTGGTACAGTAGTGTTAACTTCCACATTTCTCCTGTGTAGTAGCTATTTGCACTTCATCTGAATAACTGGGAAAAACCCTTAATGACCAATTAAGACAACAATTAATACCACTTAAAACTACATTTTAAGGCAATTTTGTAGCAAAATCTTTTTCTCTCTAAAATGTTTTTATTCTTATTTCTGTCCTCCCCCTCGATCTGTCTGTTCTACCCCACATTCACCTGCTGAGCAGCTGCACTTTTTTCACCATTTCAAAGGTGTGGCTCCTTACCCTCCCTCTGCAGGGAAAAGATAAAGACAACAAAAATGGCTTAATGCCCAGGAAGGTCATTTAAAAATAAAGAATCAAATACACAATTATTATGACACTTATACAAGCAGTAAATATCACACCCTTCACCTTTCTCTACACCCTAGGACAAGGATCTGATTCTTGGGCAGTGCAGCCTCTATAGCCCTTACACACGCATGAATACATTGAATGAATCCAACAGACAAAAGGTTCTTTTACTCTCTTTCCTAATCCCCCCTGAAGAACAAATGCAATGGGAATTACTTACAGGCACACCTGGTAAAGGACCAGATCTGTTTAAAAAACTATATTTTCAGAATGAAACACAAATACAGTGAATCCCTTCTAGGTATTGAAATATCTATGAGTCATACGGATAATATGTTCAACTGTAGTAACAAACAAAAGTAGGTTTACTTTATAGAAATGCATGCAATTAGATCTGGTTTAGTTGAATAAACTTGGACGTAATTTACATCTGAATTGAAGAGAGCCTTTGCAAATAAGGAAAAATATGTCATAGCAAAAGACTTCTAGTCTCACTCTCAATCCAGAGTTTTAAGCCAGACATGTCAAACTCTTGAATTTTTTTTGAATTCAAGCTGTTCTTTCAAAATAATCTTTTAGATACAGCCATTTTTATTCAAAAATATATTTAATAAGAAAACACATACTGACACAACAGAAAGCTGTGGTATTCCTTTACTCCAAGCATGGTCCCTGCTCTTTTCTACAAAAAAGTCATAGTTATCTCAGATATCAGCACCATTTCATGTGCTGAAAGCTCTCAATGACTTGTTCTAATTTACATCACTGTACTATACTACTATCTAAAATAGTATTTTTATAGCATAATATTTATACTACTATATTTACTATTTGTACTACTAATTATATCAACAGAACTTGCAGCAGAAACTTCAATCAGTCAAGGCATATACAAATGATTTGTATTATTTATGCTTTTTTGGGCAGTAAATTAAGAAAATATAGCAACTGTATTCTCTGCATTGTGAAATATTAAGCATAATGGCACAGCAGTCATAAAATACTTCATATTTCACTCTTAAAGTGGCACTGGGGTTTTTCTAAGAGCAGACATGCAGGTAGAGGAGCCCCATCACCTGCTCCTCCTGGTACTTGCAGTTTTCTTCATGAGCAAAGATTTAAAACTGGTAGATGAGAGCGCTTGTATCATTCAACACGCAGTCATTCACAGGAGCCTGATCCGTGACTAAATTTACGTGCCCTTCATTAGAACTGCACGGAAAAACAATCCAGAAGGATTTTTGTCACAAGTTCAAAGGATTAAGATGTGCAG
>JAUBOD010000755.1:3048475-3066121 GCA_032353885.1 Nothura maculosa | reverse complement strand
AAAACATTCAAGGAGGGGAGAAGCTTGAGAAAAAAAATATATAAATATGTGTATATATAATATATATTTTGTCTAGGTGGAGGAAAAAATCATTAAGATGCAATCTTGAAAAATACAAAAGCCACATTCATCAAAAAAGTGAAAGTTTTTGCAACCAGCACCTTTCTTTACTTCTTTCGTAGCTCAGTAGCAATGAAAGCAGCACTAAAAAAATAAACAAATGCAAACCCAAAGTACTATAGATATACAGACAGGTGAGCTCTCACTTAAAAGCAGCACAACGGAAAACAATTACTCTGGTGAGATGAAGATGTTCATTTGGGGCACTGACATCTGCCCATCCACTCCAGGATAACCTTTAAAAAGGGTTATTGTTCTAGCACGACCTTCCAGGTCGCTAGTTGCTCACAGTGTAACAGCACCACTCCGTAATAGCTAACATATGACAAATGGATGCAAAAATGTATTTTGGAACAACATTTTCTTGTAATTTTACCATAAAGTGCAAATTATTCTAGATATCTTTTTAAAAACCTTCAAATAATAAATAATAACTTTAAAAAATCTGTCTTTTTTGGTGAAAAAGAAAAGTTTAAAATGTGATCGAGCAATGGGAATACTTAATGTACGTAGAGCCTACAGCCTGATGCAGCTCTGGAGTTAGGACACACAATAGGGGATGTTCTAACAGCTCGGGTTTAGTAAGAGTGGTTTCTGATGGGAATATGCAACTTTCCATTTTTAGTATCACAACTTGCCACCATTCCGTAGCCCAGAACTCAAGTTTTTGATGTTGGAAAGCTTTTGATCTACATGACACATAGAAACAACTTGCATACATGGGGTGAGCACAGAAGACATCCAGGGACTGTGCAAGCTGGTCTGGTTCAGGCAACCTCACTGCAGCCATCCAAAACTGAGCACATGAAGATCAAAATACACATCCATACCGTTTAATAATGAAGTCCACTTAGATTATCATTTTTGTTAAAGTCACAGAGAAAACACAGCAAGAGAGCCCCTTTGCTCAGAAACTTCTATGTGCAAAGCAGAAATCCAGCATGCCATTCTCTATATCCAAAAGTCAAAATTAAAACTATCACTTAGAAATGGCAGATCCCAGATAACTAAAAGAGTTTTGTTGTTCTTGCTAGCTTTGAAGGTAACATGGCGCAAGCAGGAGGGGAGCTAGTTGGGGCTCATAATTCATGTGCTGTGGATGTGCATGTTAATCAAAAATCTAATTCCATGCAGAAACACAGTGAATATATATACATACATATATATATATATGGAAGACAGAAAAACATGAATTCTGCAGAGCTTCTCAATTAGATAATCTTTCACTATCACTATAATCACTGGAACTATCTCATTGCTGCCTTATGCACCTCCTGCTCATGTGTAAGCTACGCTGATCTGCTATTCTTCATTTTTTTGTTATTACGAATGGGATGTATTGCAGGGGAGTCTGGATCCAGGATCCCTCCTCTCCACACCATGAACAAGACAGACAATCCAGCCATGCTAGCAAGAGTTTGGGCAAATGGAAAGTTCCTTCAATATGTCAATTTAAATGACTTGGTATGGAGGCACTTCTTGGAGCTTTCTTGTGAAAAGATGAATGAAGCACAGATGGGAGATGACAGTTGTACTTAAATCAAATGTAATGATCTCTCCCAGGGACTATATCAAGGCCCCAATCAGGGTGCTCCCCATGAAGGACTAATCTCCTGCTAGGATGGAGCCAGGCACCAATATCTCCCCTACACACAGAACCCTGCTCTCAAACACATAGAGAAATACAAAGTAGTCAATTAAATATTAAAAACTGCATAGAATGTTAGACAATTGCTTTAATTTTCCACTATTTTTGGCCCTCTCTAACCAAAGCTTTGGTGGGATTATTTGTTAGTTGCATTCATACAAACATCCCAATAGTTACTTCAAATTTTAGCACTGATTTTAACAAATCTGTAGCCAGAAGTTCTCAGCCTAGATAATGCTGGGCCGAAAAAAAAAAAAAAGATTTATTCGTGGCCAGACCCACAAACAAATCCCAAGGGTTGCCCGCCTCAAAGAAAGTGTAAAACTTAGAACTGGCTGCAAAAAAGGAAAGCTGTAATATTTTTCTTGATCATGAAGAAAATTACGACTGCTACTAAATAGACAAGATTCCTAGCTATTTTTATTAATAATTTGTGCAAAGTCAGCATTTTACTAAAATGTTAAGGTTGTATTTTTGCACAAGGTATTTATATTAAAAATGTAACAGCTGAGGCAATCAAATTACATATTTAAATAAGGTTGCTATAGGCAGCATTCAAAACACAGTTAATGTTCCCATGCCACCCTCTGGAGGTTCTTGCTCCAGTAGAAGTGTCCACAAGGAGCGCAGGCTTCCCAACATGGGGACTCCCATGTGCATTTCAGGTGAATGCATAAAACAGCTCAAATTAAATGGTGTATATATCATCTTCAGTATCCATGTGCAAAATATATCAGGATTCAGATTAAAAGACCATGAGGTTACCCACCTTTTCCTTATGCAAGAGTAAAGGCTCGAGGAGTGAGCTAGCTAACTGCATAAAACATGGAAGATTTAATTTCATCCTGAGAGATTCAAACAGATTAGGTAAACACTTTATAACCCCATTCAGTCTAAAACACATCCCTCTAGAAACTCATTAATCCATCCTCCCAGATACCACTGGACATAGACAAAAAGATTGGTAAAAGTATAAATAAAATATACCTAGACCTCTTGCTCAAATGCTTCACTAAAAAAAGATAGAAAACATCAGCTTTCCTTGCACAGCAGTAGCAGTTTGGATTATTGCCTATCCTACCAGAAAGACATGTAATGTAGGATGTGCCAAGGTCCACTACAATTAGATTTAATAATAACCTTGGTAAGAATAGAGAATCCACTGAGGTATTTGACAGACGATGGTGAGGCGGGAGGGCTACAAGCGCATTGGAAGTCAATGGGAGAATTCAGAGCAATCACCACAAATCAGAGAAACCGTGTGAGAACTGAAACATGATTCAGCGAGGGCACTGGGAGCCCCGCACGGGCAGAGAACAGATCAAGCAGGGAAGGAAAAGGAGACATTGGGATGTGAGGGTGGCAGGCATTGTATCGAGGGGCTTGCCAAGGCAAACACAAGCGTAGTTTGTGAAACACGCAACACTCCCTGGATTTAGCACTGAGAGAGTGGCTTTAGGCGCCGCACATCACGTGATGTGGAACGACTACAGAGGATCCGTATGGATGCAGGACTAACTGCAAGGCTAAAAGGCATGAGGTGCAAGGAAAGGCTGGAGGAACCAACAGACTTCACCTCAGGAGGCTACAGGAAAATGCCACGTTGCAGCCCAAGGAACGAAGCGGCCGAAAGGCCTTGAAGCCCTCGCTGTCCATGAACAGGCCAAGACGCGGCTGCCACAAGGCCAAAGCAGAGTCATCACAACCCAGGGAGGACGAGACGCTGTGGGGACCCCAGCACCCTGCAGTACTACCAATATCCACCCTTTTCCACTGCATTTTAGTGTAGCTCATTCTGCCCTCACCATCTGAGACTCTTCTTCTGACATATTTCAGGCACACACATGGAAATGGATAAATTCCTCACCTGCTTCCATCCCAAATGCCATGCAGACCTCAGTGATGACAATGGGAACACCGTTATCTTCAATGTAGCTCCAGATCACTCTCTTCCCCAAGTTTTATTCTGTGACATTTTCTCTCCACTGAGTGTCAAATACTGCTGCAGTTTGAGTGTAATGGGCTAAAAGTTGCTTTGGGCTCTGTTTTCACTTTATGCTTGCAAACTCAGCAGTTTAGTAAGCCTTTGTGGTTTAACAATTTTTAAAAATGATATCAAAATGCTAAAGGCATGTGTAATGATGCTCAAAAATCTTGGTCAAATCAGAGAGACTCTTTTCTACAGACAGTTGAAGATTACACAGACATCTATACCTTAGCAATGCCCATCAAATCGCATTCTCTCTTGGTTTTTAGTTTTCCAAATTTGGTCATTTTTAGACTACCAATGCCAAAGTACCTTGAAGTACGCAAATATTTAAGCAGGGATAGTTTACCTTTTCTGGTGGGTGTATAATAAACAGTTTAACCATCAACTATCTACATGCTGTTTTGTTCTCCATCTAAAGAGACAATCACCTTTTATCCTTTTCCTTTTTTTCTTCATTTCAGTGCTATTAGGAAACTATTCACAAGTGCAACCCCGCACAATGCTATGCGGTAATTATGAGTGGTCAACAAAGAGATGCGAACAATTACCGAGCCCATTTTGAAACCCTACACTAATAAAGTCATTAGATGCTGCCCTTGCCATGAGCCTCCTAAAAGCTTCTGAAGTTACAAGAACACCCGGCATTGTTCCCTGGGACAATTGCTGCTGGCAGAATGCAAACCTTGAGTTAAACCATGCTGCAAATTGATCTTGACATTCTGTTAAGACCGCCACTAAAATCAAAAGCAAAGGAGAAAAGGAGAAAATGAGCGGGTGGGATGTAATCATTGAACAGAAGGGTTCCCTCCTCACCTTCTTTCCTCTTCCTCCCCAAAACAAGCCATACAGAATATGACAAACTCTCCTGGTGACTGAGAACCTTTATTTTTAAAACATTAATTAGACTTTTAACCTGTTTTTATTGACTGACACTGTACTCATACTCCCGTTGAACCTGGCTAAGGATTTAAGGCCCAGAGTACAAGCCCAACAGTTTTGCAAGCAACATATGCAGAATCTAGAGTTGCTCCTTAAGATGCAGCCACAAATTAACATTCGTGGAGCCCAGCACATGCAGACCCCACACCTGCAGCAGAGCTGCTGGACGATCAAATAGGCTTGGGGAGCTAGAGCAATATGGTCAAGTGGTCTTCATCCAGGCATGCAGCGTTCAGCAGGTTAGTATTAGGGGTCAGCAACTGTGAATATGGCTAATTACTTGATGACAGAAATTGCAGGTGAAGACAACCTGCTGCTGAGAAGTGCTTTAGTCAATTAACTCTTTCCTAAGATTAAGCAAAGTGAAAAACTATCATTTGAACATTAAAACTAACAAGCACCTGTCATGAGAGCTGAGGTAGCCCCTTGAAATATAGCACCCAAGGGCAAAGAGGGCAGCAAAAGCAGAACAGCAGCTACAGCCACTCTAGTCATTTTCCATCCATTTGCTGTTGCTTTGCTTACATACATTGGAAGTCTGTTAATGTGATGTGTAATGTGATGTGTGCTTATAAACCGAAGAGTATGTGTGCATGTGTGTACATGTACAAAGGTATGTATACATATATATATAAAGGTATATATACATATATACATGGATATGAATACACTACTTAATTCATTACTTGTGTATTAAATAAATTATTAAAAATGCTTGTGTATACATACTTTGTATATGCACAAACACAATTATATTGGAAGAAGAGCATTTCAAGCTAGAAGATGCCAGAACGGGAGTTGCTCGTGCCTGGCCTTCCAGCCCATCTACAATTCAAAGCTGTGAAAGACAAAACATCCTCTTAACTGTATTAACTTTCCTGCAGATTGACCAAGTAACAGTCCTGGGTGTTTTAAACTAACTCCCAAAATTGCAAGTCATATGCCCTTGCACTGCTGCTAGCAGCCACTTGACACCTGCACATTTTATGTATTTTAGGGGAAAGAATGTTGAAAAATCAAGTTGAGAGAGTCTGGTTGAACAAGGCAGGATACAAGATTCAACGTATGCCCTACGTTGATGTCAGCCAAAACCCACGATTACCAGTCAGGAGAAGTAGCTGTGATTTTGGAGCTGTTTCTGCTGAAGTCCTTGGTACACCAGGGTTTGGAATACACCAAGGTACTCACCACTGCAGTGTCTGCTATGCACTAATATTGGCGGGGACGGGGGTGAGCTGGGGGAGGCACACCAGAAAACAGACCTGGCTGTTGTTATCATCTCACCATTTGAATAAAGAGCAATAATCTTTATTATTATGTTGTTATCATCTCACCATTTGAATAAAGAGCAATAATAAAGAGCACGGGTGTCTGCAGGGCCGCGTAAGGGCACCAGCTCTGGGAGCGCTGTCGTTTTGTCACCCAGCGAAGCGCGGCGATGGCACCGCGGGACTGAGGACTGAGCGCTTATTTACGGGAATGCCACACGCTTCCCGCGGAGGGAAGGACACCCCGTGCCCCCCTGAAGAACCTGCAGCCTAAGGAGCGGGATGCGCCACCAAACACGAACCCAAGGCTGCTCTCGACGGAGCCAGCGCGGCCCGTTTACCCCTGACTATTTTTTGACCTCCCTGTTAACACGACGGTGCCTGTTGCTGGTGAGAGGAAAAGGAAAAAATAATAAGGCTTAAAAACCCTATCGCAGTGCACAATCAGGGCCTAGATGCATTGAGAGGAGCTATAAAGCCTTAAACAAGCCCTTTATTTTGTGTTTTAAAAAGTGTCATAAGGAGTTAATAGGACACAGCTGTACGGGCTCTTTCTAACGAGCAGCTTCTGTCGCTTTGGTCACCACAGGTGTCTCTCAAACCTGCAAACTCTTATTACTAGTGTATCAAAGTTGTGCTACTTAATAGATTTCTTTAGTAAAACACAACAAAGCAATTACATGGCTGTTGATCGTCAGTCATAAAAAAAAAAAGCAAAGAAAACAAAAAAGCCCTCAAAACTCACGTTTTCAAAAGAAACTACACTGCAATTTTTTGTCATTGTAAAATAAAGGAAACCAGGGAATGAAAAAGCAGCGGGGACAATGGAACAGCAGGTCATCGGCCTGGCCGCTCCACTACAGATGGTTTGGAAAGAGTGTTTCCTTCTCCACCACGTTGGGGGATGAAAGGAAAGGAGGAGGCTCCGTCCTGCCTGTGAATGGCAATGCCAAAAGACCTGAGCAAGTTTCAAGCCTGTATTTGGTCCCATGAAAGAGTCAAGATGTATCTTTTCCTCTTTTATTTTTTTTTTAATATACGTTTTATTTCCCTTTTAAAGCTTTCTTAAACTTGTTTTTGTTATTTTTTTCTCTGTCGTGAAACATTCAACAGTGTCTTAATAAATGCAGAGTAATTAAAACAAGGAACACAACTGCTGATTCACGCAAGGAGAGATGCACAAGGTTGAGTTAGGAATTCCTGTGAGCTGACAAAATGCCATTTTATAAGCATATGACCAAGCAAAGAGATTGCTCCGGTCTTCTTTACCCATTCTCTTCAAAGAAATACTTAAAATAATTTCGTATTTAAAAACATGAACATGCTATAACGAAATTCAATTTCTAGCAAGCCATAGAACAAACGGAGCACATATCTACATTTTCAGTTGTTCAGTAATCAGTGGGGTTATATAAAAAATGGGAATCTTCTTCCAGACCAAAAGACTGCAGCCACTTTTGTTAAAAAAAAAAACAGAAAAATTATTATAGTTATGTATCCAAAACACCACTGTGGCAAGTAGCAATCCTATAAATGATGAAATCCAAGTTAAAATCGAACACATCTGCTTTCTGAACATAATTACTAAAGTAGATTATGAACAACTGCTAAATAACTAGAGGAGAGAGATGTCCTGAAGGAGGAATCTACAGCTTTTACTTCTTAAGTCATCAGTAAAGAGGGACCACCAGATGGTCTCTAAAAAACATGTTAGCATTTCTTATTATATTAAAGCCTATCAAAATGCCCAACACTATCAAGGCTATGCTCCGCAAGAAAATTGGAGAGATCATAAAACTTCATAAGAACTAATAGCTTCAAAATTTTTGGTAAAATCTATTTTTATTATTAAATTAGTTTAAGTTAAAATAATAATTTAGTATTAAATTATTAAATAAATTTAAAAACCCATCAACAACAATGGTAGTTATTCCAAAAAAACACCCAGACACTTCTAATGCAGTTACACCTACGTACGTACCTACATACATACATCCTGACATACAGAGTCAGATATTATGGCAACCTGTGGCACAGTGTTGAAGACATGTTCTGAGAACTATGTTTGCAAAAATAAACTTAAAAGAAGGGGAAAAGGAGGAATAATTGCTTGAACTGTTTTTCCTACAGAGGAATAATGAAAGAGAGGAGGACTCTGCTCCCAACTGGGGTCAAACAGCTCAGCTCCACTCATCAGCTGAGGACAAGCACGAAGCTTTTCAATTTAATAAGTACTGGGTAACAAAACATCTGCTACACGGAGCCGGCGCAGGGCCGAGCTCCGCTCGCTGTGTGCGCTGCGTTACCTTGCTCTGTTGGCCTCCTTTGTCATGTCCCATGCCCAGGTGATGAAGTTCTGGCTCAGGTAGGAGACGATGGATTCGGCACAGAGCATCTGGGAGCAGAACACGTTGGTCAGGACGCTGTCGTCGTGGTGGAGGTAGATAGCCAGGAGCTTTCTCTGCAAGGACAGGGGAAAACGTGAGCATGGAAAGCTTCCCGGGGCTGTTTTGGAGCTGAAAATTGCAAATTGTGTGTTAATACAACAGGGTGCATCGAGCCTCTCAATGCACACAGCAAAGAAGAAAAAAGAGCAACAGATTTTAAGGCAAAATAGCCCATCCTTCTACAGCTGTAAACCTCTCTCATATATATTTGTTTTTAATTTGCTGCCCAAAAAAGATAATATTTAGTATAACTCTCCTGAAGAAGGAAAACACCTCTTGAAATAATAATATTCAGGACATTAAACAAATACATTTATAATCAACTTAGAGTAACAGTGTATTTATTACAGGACCCCATTTATAGGCACATATAGCGCAATGGCGCTAAGTCCCCACAGAAACACCCATGCTCCCCAAACAGCAATGCCGGGTATTTGGGCAGCAATTCATCCCGATGCTCCCATCCATGATGCCCTTCTGAAGGTGACGTTGGTGGCTCCTGGAAACCAGGTAACCGAGGGCTGGTTCTCCTGGAAGTCTGTCATGGAATAGATTTAGCTGCCAGCAACACAGGGCTGTGTCACATCCCCATGACACTGTCATGCTGCCTTGGGAAACCAAGCCCATGGAACCAGAAGGCAAAGAGCACACTGAGAAAAACCAGGGACACTGGGAGAGACCACATTCTTCGATGAATTATGAACATCATTCAGAAAGATTTAGAAAGTTACACCTCTTCTTCCCATCCCTCTTCCCTTGATACGTAGATTTGTTAGAGACAATAAATCACTTTTTCAGAATTTTTTAAAATAGTCATTTCAAATTTTCACAAGTAAAACTGAAAACTGCATACTGATGCGTACTGAAATGGTGAGACATAGAACATAATTTTGAGAGGAGCTCTTTTTTTTCTTTTTTTTTTCCTCCCCTTTATTTTTTAAAAAAAGAAGTATGACTATACGTTAGATACTGGCTTTGGATAAAACTTAATGACTGTTTAAAAAAGAAGAGACACTTGAAGATTAGACTTTGGGAAAGGGATTAGTAATTTGCATTAATGTTTGTCTAATTTAATTTAAATGTTCTTCAGCCCCAAGTACACATGTGCCAGGAGGGGCCATTAATAAGCCTAACATGCAGAGTCCCATATAAGTGCAGCCAACAATGTTGACTGAAACTAAACTTGAAAATCCAGGGCACTAATGCACAATATCAAGCAATAAAACAGCATTTCGGTGGTGATATTTAATTTAAAAAGAAGAAAGAGGCAGGGGAAGATCAGGCACTGTCTGTTTTGGAGGATCAGCCATTCTGCATTTCAAAGCGTCGATCCCTGCAATATCCAGGTTACTGTGCTAGAATCTCAACTATTATATAGCAGTTGTAAGAGAGGGAGGGCAAAGATGTGTTTACTCAGTGATTAGGGCCTTAGAATAAGCCTCTAGCTCCTAGAGAGACAGCTCACCACTTATTCATTTGGACCAATTCACAAAGCCTAGAAAGATTAAACATCCATGCTGAGAAGACAAGCGAATGCAGACGGTGAAAAAGAAATAAAAATTCTTTAAAAACTCTGAGATGACTTCATTATTTTTTCCACAAGGAAACTTTAGGAAAGTGTTTAGTTAGAGAAAAACCCACATTGACCTCTCTCTAAACCCTTAATCTTTCCTTTGTGGTGGCCCTGCTTTGTGGTAAGCGGATGGCTTTGCTCTCCTCTTTTCACTGGGAGCGGGGAGAAAAAAAGGCTCTTGAGAAACACTTTTAGTTCCAAAGAAACAACCCCATGAAACTGTTAAATATGAGATTCCATACAAGTGAATGTTTCAAAATATGTACAGTTTTCAGCTTAAAGGTTTAGGGACAAATTTTGGTCAACAAAACAGGCACACAAACAATGGCTGTTTGCATTGCAGCTGCCTTATAAGTGAGGGTGGCTTTTTTGTTGAATCAACAAATCACGGCATGCACGGACTAAACTCCGTCATATACAACAGACTGTACCTAGGTCTGATAATCTGTTCAAACTGCTAAAGTCAGGCCTAGGCATCCTGCCAGGACAAAAGTAAAAAACTTTAAAAAAAAAAAAAAAAAAAAAAAAGGAAGCCAAAACACATGATTTGCAAAATCTTAATAGAAATCACAAGCATTTTTTGCTTGGAAAAAAATGGAAAAGATTCATAGCTTGAAGTTTTGTTCTGTTTTTTTTTTAACTAACCTAACCTATAACAATATATATTTAGAAAAGGGGTGGTTTTTTTTTTTTAGAAAAAAGGGACCTTTTCTTCCAGAGAAGCAGCGTAATAATGGAACTCCTGGAACTCCTAGTATTTTCATGGAATGGAACTCCTAACATTTTAATGAAGAAAAAAGCCCAGTGAGGATGAACTTAGGATGGTATCACACACTGAAAAGGTCCTGAGTGCCAAATACCTTTAGGACTTACACAGACATTCACACACTTAAACCCCCCCAAAAATGCATTTTTCAGAACATGTGGGTGATCCGGAGCAGATCTGGATCATATACTGGGATTTTCCAAGTAACCTGGACATAAGGGTTTGGGTTAATAGATGTGGTCAAACTCTCGTCAATGTCAACGAGTCTTCTCGAGCTCTATGTTTCATTGATCTCAAAGGAACAAGAGCCACCTGAAAGTGGTACCAGCCACTTCTCAGCAGCTTAGCCACCTAAATAGCTTCCAAAATCTCACTCTCGAGTATTTTTTTCCAAAATCTCCATTGCAACCAGACAGTCGAGTCTGGCATACACATGAGAGCTCTGCTAGGGACCAACGCACTGAGCCACCAACTTGGCCATTTTTGCACTGGCCGCTGCTCCAGAAAAGCAGATGCAATTTGTATGCAAAGAGAAAAAAAAGAAGGGAAAATTTGCTACTGAGGCAGAAAGAAACACAACTTGCAATGAGAGGGAGAGACCAAGCTGTTATTCACTGACCAAGTAACGGGATATCCCAGCTTCTCAGCCAGTCACTAACAACAGGAGTAAGTTACTGCCACCTAAAACTACGAGTGGAGAGAGAAGAGCAATGCAATCGCAAGGGTGAGCAAAACCACAGTTATTTCTGCATCTCAGGCTGATGAGTTCAAGGAGGGATTGAGACAAAATCGTTCACTATGTAACATCTGCCAGAGGCAGAAATATTCTTTCAAGTTTGCAAGCTAATGAATCAAGATCTTCCTTTTTCCTCCCGGTTTTATGTAGTGAGAGCTCATTTAAATGAACAAAGAGACACGTTTTCACATCTTTAAGCCTTTGAAGGGAACGATCTGATCCACCTTTCTAAGGTAATCCTGGAGATCCTATGATCAGTTGCCTTGGACACAGCTCTTCCAACATCTGCAATCTTTTCTTCCTCAGCAGACTGTAACCCTTCTGGAGCACCCTGGTGCTACACCTCTAAATTTACTCCCCTTTGAAAAAGGATCAAAGCAGAATCACTGATATAGGAAATTCTAAATTCTTTAGAAGCCGTTAGTACTGAAATTAAAATGTACAATAAATTACAGTGAAGTATAAAATCACAGTAGAAGAGCACTCCTATCTGTCCTTTTCGTAACGAGAATATCAAAGCCCTTAATAAAAATTTCTCTACTCGTAAACGTAACACTGCTGGCTCCAATTATTTTTGTTTCACACAGTAACTATTAAAAATCACTGAGATAAATTTCAATACTTAGGGTAGAAAGTTAGTGACTTTTATATGAAGAAGCAAAGCGTTCGGCAGAGAGAATTACCCAAAATATATGAGGTTGAGGCACCCTTTAAAAATCTTTAACGGTCATTAAATGCTCCACATACTTGCTAGGTGCAAAATGCAAAAGTGTTGTTATCCAAAGCTCCATCTGTCTGACATAATCCATGAATGAAACAAATAGTGGCTTACTCTCATCACTCAATTAAATCTGTAATAAGTTATGTAGTGAAAAGAATATTAAACAATTAAAAACAAACTCGAAGATGATCTACATATCATACAGCCAGAAAGAGGAGGAAAATGGTGAATGTGTTAGACCACCTAAATAAACTTCCACTATAGAATTTTCAGTACAGAAAACACCGAAGGAAAAGCCAGAGCCAGGATTAACTTCTCAGATATGATAGATTAAGTTGAATAAAGGGTTTGTAGTAAAACTATGAGACAACTATGTTTGTGTGTTGTAGTCAAAATTTATAAGTGGCAACGATCCAAGAGGTCAGAACTGAGAATGAAAGGACAAAATATAGAAGAATATCATCAATTTCATCATTTGCTTGACAGAATCTGCCCCCTAAATCAGGCACTTCCTGATACTTCATGCCCATCAGTAATTATAAATTGTTCTGGAACTGGTGTCTTCATCACGTATTTCCCAAACTTACTACACATGACCGAAACTCTAGTTTCCTAGGCTCCCATTGACAGTATCTAGTGCTCCTAAAGCACAAGATAGAGAGTATATAATTGTCTTTGTCCACCAATTTCTTCTATAGAAATACATGCAGCATAACTCAAGTGATACTCACGCTAGGCTCTTCCCAGATCCTAGCACCTAAAAGCAGGTGCCGCAAGGTCTAGTACTGGCTTGGACCTAGCCCATAGCCTACCACTAAAACCAGTTACAGACAAGAAGACTGTAGAATATTCAACACTTTCTGTAATCTGTGCTAGCACAAATCTGAATAATTATATTCCTGTGAATCTCTCTTCAGTATTAAGTTCATTACCTGAAATAATAGTGAGGGAAAGTTTTATAAATTATGCAGATAAAAATGATGATTTAGGAAGTCCTGCATGAAGAAATATTCTGCTGCTGCATGCAAAAAAAACCCCAGCAAATCACTAGCTAAGAAACAAGAAAAAGCTTTATTTGAACATGCCAAGAAGTATTCTTCCTTCTAGATATTCAGGAAATAAACTGCCCATATGTGACAGGAATAGTTCTGCTGCTGAACTGAATCTAAAAAAATGAAATTGAAAGAGAGGAAAAACGTGGTTTATTTTCAGTATGCAGGAATGTATGTTGAGGGAACAATACCAACCTGTGTGAGGGAACAATACCAACCTGTGCTATGGGAGATGTTTCACATATTAAAAATCAGTGAACAGAAAGGCTGAAAGAGGAAGTTGATCTGGGAAAGATATATAAAATAAGAGCTACTGAAAAGGGAAAGCAGATTTCTTTATCCTCGCTCATAACAGAAGAGGAGCAATCACCTATAATAATGAGAAGGTGAACAAACTCTGGTAAAAGAAAATACTTTTGTATTAATTGAGTAAAGAGCTGCAATAGATTAAAGGCAGAGGTCAGGTACTAGTATTACAGTAATGCCAATCTAAGTTCAAAATCCCTATGTTTCAAAACACAACACAGAATCAAACTGCTTTCAGCTGCAAAGAAGCTCCCTAAAAATCTCAGGAAAAAATGTCCATTATAAGATCTCTTCCATAGTATCTGGCCTGGCTATTTACACGTTAGTGCTGCTACTTGAGCAAGTTTGTGCTTCACAAGCTGCCGTGTCGAAGAATTTTAGCACTGTAAGTAAAGGGCGAGTTTCCCAAAGGGAGAATTTGTTATTTGAATGTCTCCTTATTTATTTATTAGAGTCAAGTTCAGAGATAAACAGCTTTTAAGGTGGTGCTATATTGACCTCATTCCATTTCTCCTACCTAAAACCGGCACTGTCATGGGAGCAGCTGCTTTTAAGGAAAGCAGACATGCATCATATATAAATGTTAATCTATATAGAGACCCAAAACAAAAACACCTGGCAGTAAAAGCCAACACAGGTAACAGAAGTATTTCAACTTTATAAAAGGTTATAGATTCTTTTGAAGTAGCATTTTCTTAAATACTTAGAAAATTACTAACGTAACATTTTGAAACATAGAATAATACATTATGATTTAACAGAAAACATCTATTTTCCTTAGAAGAATTTCAACCACATCCTGTTTTTAAAATGTAGATCTCATAGAAGTGAATTTACTTAATTCACTAAAGAACTAAAATATATCTGTAAGAACTCCCCAAATTCATATGTAATGGATTATTTAGAGGGGACAAAACAGCAAGAATACAGATTTAAAACAAAACTGGTGGCTCTCTCATTGGACCTGAACTGCAGAGCGCACCTTCTGCTCTGGACAGCACTGAGAATTTGTCAAGAAAAGGCTAAGATCTTTGAGCACTCTGGCTGCCAAGTGCTCTCAAATTAAATCAGTTTGAAGCGGTTTTCATTAAGATGGATTGAGTGTGGCATCGTGAGAAACACTCTATCAAATGTAGTGTTTTACTTAGTGATTAAGTATATACCAGTTGATGAAGCTACCCAAATCCTTCGTAATCCCACCACTCCAATAAACATTTAATGAGTATATAAGTTCAAAAAGCCTAGCAGAGGATTTAAACCTTCAATCTTGTTTTTATTTACTCTTGGAACTCAATTTCTCACTTCAAGTGAAGAATGCTGGTGCCTGAAGCTCATCTGTTGCCCTGGTAAAACTAAGTGCCCGCCACAGTACAAATCAGAAAACAAGACACACGGGTTGCAATTTCTCCTGAGCTCTTTCTTAACTTCCACAGATTTTCATATATTTTATAAAAATACAATTATAAAACTCAAACATAAAGTATCACTTTTCTCAATTATGAATTCCATGAGGCAGTATGGAAAATGTTTGAGAAGGAAAAAATACAGTAAAAACAAATGGTGCTTCCACTTTTTTTTAAAAAATAAGATGTTCCACAAAATGTCATTTAATGTTGGAGTTCAGGGGAGAAGGGAGGGCTCCAAAACTTAAGCCAGTATTTGCAAAAAAATAACTAAAGAAAATGGTTAAAGATGGAAAAATAATTCTCTCCTAAATTCATTGTTTTATCCTAAGGAGGATCTGAGGACTATTGCTAAATGACTGAAATAGAAGTAGACAGGAATTTCAGATTTATAACTAGCATATGATCTATGCTGACAACTAAAAAACTAAGTAATTGTATCACAATAAAATGGATTTGTACACATAATATTTACGAAGGCTCGTATGGGTTCTCTCTTGTTATTACACTGATAAACTATTAACTATTTCTAATGAAATGACACAAAGTGAACTTCCTAACTCAAGAATTTTTCATGTTCAATTCATTATGTGATTATCTTAAACATGCATTAGTTCAATTATTAACTTTAGCTTTAATATGTATTAGTTTAATTACTTTATTGAGTTTTATTTATGTTTTATTAGTTTAATGAGCTATCATGAATTAATACTTTCCCACTGAATGATTCTGTAGCAATTTAGACTCTGAAATCCATATAAAGTTATGAAAAGATCGATCAAAATTGTGAGAAAATTAGTTCTGTTTACAATATATCCAGTAAGTGTTAAGATATTTAGTGCAGGTTCATAATTTTACTTATCTACATAATCTTACTCATAATCATGCTTATCATAACATTCTGTTCCTTTTGATATGACTAACTATGGGAAGCTAAAACATTCTTTATTTAAAAATCAAATATCTATCAAAGCAACAAAAGTAAATTTAAACAGCATAATTTTCTTGTTTGTGTTTCAGCTTTATCTATGCCTAATTATGCAGGGGTTTGGATTTCTCCTTAGTGAATTCAAGTCACCAAAACTTAAATAAACTATTCCCATTCTAATTTTATTAAAATACTGATTCGACAACTGTGCATGGAATAACAGAAACTTGAGATGTCTGGCTGGGAGGACAGAAAACCAAAATAATAAAACTTTAATATTGGAACCTACTTGGCAAATAAAGGCTGTATAAAGAAATAAGTAGTAATGTATTTCAGAGACATTTCAATTTAAAATTACAATTTCCTTAGTCATCCCTCAGCGGTTAACAACATGAAACTTTGAACTTGTCAACCACAAGACTCCCAGACAATGTCATCTGGCATTATGACAGCATTACTTCAGGAAGAAAAGAAAAATTAGAGGAAAGAAAAAAAAAATGTAGCTTTGATGACTCAAGGACTTCAAAAAAATAGATCCTGACTAGTTAAGAAAGTATGAAATACTATCATTCCAACAATATTCAGGGTAAATATTTTGTCCAACCAATTCAGAGAGTATAATTGTTTACTACAATAAAAATGGTACTCCAAAACCTAGTTTATCTTTGTAAAATAAAATACAGCATTTACAGTAGTTTCCATTTCTCCTTTAAATCAAATAAAGTAATGTTAACACACACTTACATCTCTAGCCTTCCCATAGAAGGCTTCTTGAAAAGCAGCCTCTAATGATCCAATGAAATAAACCGGATGACAATCTCCATATCTATTTGAGACAAAATTTGCAGTTAATAAAAAGTATGAAACAAATAATTTCAACATTCTAGCTCATATTATTTTAATACAATGCATTAGGCTAAAACCTTAGAAATCTGAAGTACTACACTTGTAAATATTTCCCGTCTGCCCTTTAACAGCTATATGTATCCTGACATTCAAAAGCTCCAACTAATGTCTGCCTTTTGCATTTTATCACAAAAAAGTTTACATAAACAGATATTTGAACTTCTATACACTTTTTCCATCATAAATTATTGCTTCTCTTTATTATAGTTTTAAAGGTTAATCAGAGGCTATTATATTACATATTAATGGATCTCATACACACACACACACACACCCCTCTACACAAATAAAAATTCCGCCACACAATACTAAAAACAGAAGACAAACTTTGCATTAGTTTCTAGCATACAGAGTTTCTGGCAACTGAGTAGTTTCTACTTATCTGATAATTATTTAGCAGCAGTTCTGTATTTTTAAAAAGTATTCATTTATGGCTGACCAAGCACTTTATCATTGAGAAAAATCTTATTACAAATCAAGATACATTTTTTCAATATTTATCAACTTCGGCTTTTCTACTCCTGTATATCAAATTAAAATGGCTATATATAATCCAAATGCTTCTGGACATAATTAAGTAATAGAAAATTAAGTTAGGCAAGAACCTGCAACTTTAATTTGGACTGAAAAAATATTCTGTGTCCTGAATTATCTCAACCAAGCTAGTTTAAAGAGATTAGATTATTATGCCTAATTTTCTATGCCTACATAGTAAAATGTGTACATCTGTTTTATGTTTACTTTTACAGGCAATAGGCTACGCTTACCTTGAAGAAAATTCTGCTGTAAATTGTAATAAGGCATCTCCTTCATTTTCAGCATTTTCTGGCACTTAAAAAAAAA
>JAUBOD010000755.1:3035752-3048375 GCA_032353885.1 Nothura maculosa | reverse complement strand
CCTTGAAGAAAATTCTGCTGTAAATTGTAATAAGGCATCTCCTTCATTTTCAGCATTTTCTGGCACTTAAAAAAAAAAGAGAGAAAAATGCAACCTTAGGGAAAGGAATTTTAACATGTTATATAAATGTTATGAAAGACTATAGTCAAAAATCTTTGAAGAAATATGGAATTTCCAGACACACCCATGAATATATCCTGGTTTTCCAAAAAGCAAAATCCCCAGCTCCAGTACAATGTGATAAATCACTTGTTCACAACTTAACACCAAGTATTTCCTTTAATACATTCAAGGGAAATGATTGGCTTGGAAGGTTTGCTAGTTACGTTCATTTTTGAATTTCCTATAGATAACATCAAAGACATTACACCATACCAAAGGCCTAAATAGCATATAGAACAGCTTATGAAGAGGTAGCTGATGGCCATTTCCTTCTTATAATTTCAGACTACATAATTATTGAAAGAAAATAAATTATTTTATGCTACTTGTAAATAGTTAAAAATATGAATCAGCACAAGTTACTAAAGCTAAGACCTTGGAAAAGTTCCAAAGCTGGAAAGAGGAAATGTAGGCAGCAAGTACCTACAGCTACATTCAGTCACAGATCATCATTTCTCAGAATCAAATTATCATTCATCGTCTGCAAGCTAAAAACATGAGATTATGAATAACTTTTTCAGAAAATAGGAAGATGACTTTGTTGTTACCAATTATACAAGTATACAAATGTATGAAAGTATACACATTCCTCTGAAATACCCACAAGACACAGTTCCTATTGAAAAATAATGATTTGTTTCTTAGTGGGCAGACTCATCATACAGAGTAAACTAATTTTCAACTCTTACTCATGGGCGATTTCCTCAAGGCAGATGATGCTACTCCAAACATCTCTCCATCATCAACTCCAAACTCTGTAGCATCTTCAAAGTCGTCTCCATCACTGTCACTGACCATATGAACATCAGTGCACTGCTGTTAATAAAATAAATAAATAAATAAAAGCCATCTCTTGAGAAATACATACATATAGAAAAATATGTACCCATTTCAACAAACACACCTGATACTCCCTCACATACAAATTTAGGGCTTGGAGTACGTTTCAAAGCTGTTTCAAAACTTAGGATTTACTTACTTTCATCCATAATTCATTTGCTCAGTTGCTTTCTTTGTTACACTTATAATTTACTTATTTTCATCTGTAACTCATTTGTCCAATTGCTTTCTTTGTTACAATTACATATTACAAGAATTATAAGACAAAACTTTTCATATGTATTTTTATAGACATATCTGGCAACAGAAGGGACAGTAACAAGTGCAAAATACGACTATCTCAGCTTCTTCCTAGAGTCTACTTAAATATACTTAAATAAAAATGTTCTGACCTCCTCTGACTGTTCCCTTGTTTGTACAGGTGAAGTTCTTCTTCCAACTGTAAGTCGATGGCAAGGAAAAGTTACTCCTGAAGCAGCTAGAGTCATCTACAAAATAAAAAAGTAGTGATTATTTATTAATGCCATGCTCTCACTTACGCCTTTTTCTTTTTTTCTTGTCTAATTTGATATTCAAATTAAAGACTGTACTGCAGAAGTCTGAATTAATTATACAGATATAAAGAAGGAAGCTTGGAAAATTGATATGATTCCTCACAAAATATCCAAAAATCCAGCAAACAATTAAGTTACCTTGCAAGAACATTTTAATCATCTTGAAAAAAAGGTTAGTGTCAAAAATAGTAAAACTCACAATTTCTACTCAGAAAGTACATTTAATTTTCACCTTTGTCATTATCAAAGGCATCTCCTATATCTTTTTTTATGTGAACTGCAACACACGAGCCCAACAAGACTATTAAGGGTCAGCAGAGAGAGGATGCTCATGTCAAGGAAAGAGCTTTGCTTTCCTACTACTCTATGCCTAATTCTACACTTTTTAAATTAGAGAAAGAAGAAACACTTTTGAAACACCTTTTGAAAATGATCAGGCTGCTCTTTGGAGAGGCTATTGCACGTTCTGTTCAAAAACATATTCATGTTTATGACTAAAGACGAGAACTCAAATACACTATTTTATTGTCAGGAAAATCCTACAGAAAACAGTGAGACCACTGGGATCCATGAAGCAGAGCTGGAGCTTCAATAAGCTAGACGCTATATATCCACTAAACTGGGAAATTTGGCAAGATTCTTGCTTTTGAAGGTAGCCATAAAGCTACTGACTTTCCTTGTAAGAGTCCATCACTTATCTAACAGACAAGAAAATGCCTATGCTTATGAGATCAACAAGTAACATTTAAAACAAAATTGCTTAAAATTTAAAGCAATTAAATTTAAAATTGCAGCCCCGTTATCTTCCATGCTGACCAAAGGAAATTCCAAAACTCCTCCAAAAAGCTGTTCCAGTTCTTCTGTGCTATTCTTTGCCATTTGGAGCATCCTTCACACATTTCTTTATAGAGCTGCAGGGCACACACGGCCTGCTTCCCTCTTTTGGAAAGCACATGCAGCATGGCAAAGCGAATCTGATGAACATAAAACATAATTTTCTGCAGTACCTTAAGTCCTATTTTGATAAGGCACAGAGTCAAATCTATAATATGATGAGATCTAAAATTAACACAGTTGTTTCACTTTGGCCCCAAATTCAGTTTTGGCAGAATCCAAACTCCAAAAATATTTGATTCCATACAAATCTTGCTGCCTTTTCTGGCTGTGCATTCAAAATGATGCTTCTAGCAAATGCTTCCTTGGAAACATCTAAAGGACAAAAAACATTTTCTAAATCCTACAGAAATCATGACTGTCTTTTCTTGGGCACAAAATGAGACACTTAAATTATACATTCCACAAATACAGCATCCATCCTCCTAATTAGACTGCAAAAATGGTAAGCCAAATCAAATTTAAATCATCCTTAATCAAAACTCAAGAATAAATCATAAGCCTGACATTTCATTTACTGCCATGAGCACTGGAAATACCCTGCTTCTTTTTATGCATAATTCGGAACGACTTTACCACTTGCCTGCTAGATCTCCCAAAGATTTAATTTGCTGCAGGTCGAAGCGAGCTAATTAAGCAGCCAGTTACCAAATGAACGTTAACCTGTCTGAACTAGCCTACTGTCACATTCTCCTGGTAAGGTTAAACAGAAGTTTAGCTGCACAAAAAACATAGTTATCGTCTCAAAGGAAGTGACTAATAATATTCTGGAACAAATGAAATATTAGAGATGACACACAGGCCAAGCGCAACTACCTATGACGCTCTCATGACATGAGCGTACACTGCATTATTTGTAATAATCCACCAGTCTAATGAATACTTATTGTCTTTTAAAAATAAACAAATCTAACTGTTATAAAACTGGAAACTTTGCCCAAATTACACACATTTCATAAAAGACACGGTTGGACATGAGGATCTTGAAGGTGTTTTCCATATAATCTGTGACTAACCAAATAGCGGAGTGCTGCAACCTGAACATGCAGCCCCAGGTTACAGTGGCTGAAAGTGCAGCAGCAGCTGCTGGGCATCTCTGTGAGAAACCACACTCTGCTTCAGCTTCTTTGAGACGCTTTTGCTAAGGAAAGGTTAGTTCAAAGGAGCAAGCTCTGTGTTTCACCTCGGAAATGATCTACAGGCACAGAGGTGGTCTAAAATTAAGTTACTTTAGTTTAGCAGTAGAGCAGATGGTCTTTTTCTCTCTTGAGAGAAACTCGTGAGCCAGCAAGTTCAATCTTTACTTTGGAAATTATAAAAATCACATCAATTCTAAACAAAAAGATCACTTGTGAAGCACTCCAGGCAAGTGCTACGGCTGGCAGAGCTCAAGACAGCAGATCTATGGTGAACCTGGGCCAACATACTGATGGTAGCACCAGCTCAAGTGTCTCCGCACCAAGATCTGTTTAGATATCAGACTGCTCTTCAGGTTTGTTTTTTTTTTCTAAATACTGCATATACTTGCTCGCAAACACTTGCTCCCAAACAGAATTGTTGTCCATTAAGCATAAAAACCTCTGTCGCAGCCACTTTCCTTTCACCTGTGAGTGGGCATCATCCTTCCACAAGATCCCAAATGCAATGTGCTCTTTGGAGCCCAAGTACTGGATTGCCCAAATTACCAACTCCGAGACTGCTGGGAAAACCTCAGCAGCCACTGACCCTTCAGAATATTTTCTTTTGCCCCAGGAGGATCACCCTTGCCTGCCTTCTACCTTGCAGAGACTCTACCATGTGAACTGGTGGAATTAAAACCCGCAGACACAGCCCTGGTGGGATTTTTCAGCATGCAAAGTGCACAACTCAGTATTCTATTTTTCTGTAAAGAATTAAGGACACTCAGATTAACGAATCCTAAATCTTGCAGGCTGCCATCTCTATTTTCCATCTGCTCTCAATCCACACAAGGAGCCCAAGACAACGTGGCCTCCACACAGTTCAGTGCTTTTCCCATCTGTCTTTCCATAAAGCAGGATCTTTGGAGCACCACCTCCAACCAATTCCAAATTACACCCCATGTGCAGGGTATCGATATTGACTTTGGTGTAAACTGGAAATGTCTGTTTTCCCCTTGTTAGCCAAGATAAAAATGAAAGCCAGAGAGTATCTGTACGGGAAATATCCTCAAATCCCAAAACATCACTTTTGCTCTGAAAACACTGGCTGTATGTGAACAATGTCTAGAATACTATTAAAAGTGGTTAAGTCCTTGCAAGCAAAACAAATATATCTAAATAATTAAGATTAGAAGTTCATGCTAAGTTTGAATAAGCAGGAGCTTTGAAACTGAGCTGTTGTAACAATTAGAATTTATCACAGCTACAAATTTCTAACTACCTCCAGGAATAAATATTATTCCAGCACATACCAGCTCTAAAAACTAAAACACATCTACGAACACTATTTAGTGCTTTGACTATAACTAGCTTGTCAATATTACTTAGCTGTGTTTCCATCTTAGAGGGAGAAAAAAAAGTATAAGCAATATGGAAAGGGTATCCCAAGATAATATTTATAAATCAGGAGGTCATCAGCTGAACAAGAACTCTTTTTAGAAGTCACGTATGAGGCGCAGGGGGCTTTAATAATAAGCAGACATCATATGAGAAGCTCTTCATCAGAAGTGAAAGCGCCGTTGCCTGCAGACTGAAACCAAACCCCGACTCAGATGCTCCATGTGGCTGCCCTTTCACTGGCCAACAACGCCGGCTACTTAGGCTTTTAATATACTGGGTTATTCATCTACGCGCAGCTAACGTATAAGAAACAAACATGACTTAGCCCTTTCCATAACATCCCACGGTGAGTTATTCCAAATAATCAGAAGTGCTCGTAGCAAAATACTCAGTGCCTGGCAGGAACCTCCATTACCAAAATTTCACTTCCATAACGAGCCGGACTTTCTTCTCCTTGCAGGAATTACTGTGATTCTGTTTTCTCCGCATTAGGTAAGAGGAGGATTAACGATAGAGGGGTAAGGAAGGAGCCCTGTAAAGTGTATCATTAACCATGTTAAATTTACTGTCCCATGATCTGGTATGTTTTCTTAGTAGTAACTGCCAGAGTATGACACTACAGACAGGTGCTTGCATGTCTCTTCTTGAAGCTAGGAAACATGCTTTTTTTTAAGCTAACCACATAAACCAAAAGTGTGAGAAAGACCATTCATATCCCAGTTACTCCACCTACTCCATAGGGGTACTGTACTAGTAGCTGAGTCACAGGAAACCAAACTCTCTCATGTGTACCAAGAACACTCACTTCTTAAACGAGATTAAACAACTCTTCGTCTTTCTAGATCTTCTCAGTTGAAGAGCAGAGCTCTGAGAATACGTTTTTTTTTCCTATCTCTGGCTTCACTTTATTCTGTCCTTATAATCAGAGTATGTAAAACTGTACTAGGTAAGATACCCTCTTGCTTCTCGGTCTAGACAGATCTCAGTCTAGATGTCTGCAAGGCATATTCATCATTGCTCATCCCTTCCTCTCGATGGACGGATCTCCAAGGAATTCAAACCAGTTCTTTTCTCCTAGTCTAACAAGATGTCCCCTCTTTCTCTCTCCTCATCAGATGAACTAAGTTGTGTGTTCAGAAAGACTACTATTCTAGGTGCACAGATGGGAAATTGCAAATATTCTGCCAGCAGCGCTAGGTCAAGGCACAGATCTAGGTCTCTGACCTCTGGTCTTTAAGACAGGCCAAATCACAGCCTTAGAGTGAACTAGGGAATTACAGACCCATTCCACCTACTTTTACTCTGCAGAAAGACCCCAAATTATCAAACAAGTGATTCAAAAAACTTGGAAGATAAGTCAGGCCGGTGGCTGCTCACTGCTCCTTGGTGGTTGCTCACCATGGGAGCAAGGTGACACTGAGCCAGGTCACAGGGCGCACGGTGCAGGTGCAGCTCAGCCGCCGAGCTCCACACCACCGAGGACACCCCCACCTGTTGCTTTGCTTTTGTAACCCCTATTTTCTGAGATTAAATATGCCCAGGGTTTCCATAAGGCCCCTGCAATGGCATGAGGTTGTTCTCACCACGGCTCTGGCTTTCAGCGCTGAACCAGGCCCTACAAACAGCATCTGGGCAGCCCACGGTGCTCAAGCAAACCCTCTCTAAAGCCCCTGGGAACAAAGAGGTGTTCAGCACTTTTCAAACTCCATCATTTAACACTAATTATGGATTTAAAAAAAAATCTTGTTTTCAGCATGCAATTTTGCAAAGTGAATAGGATATAGTATTTGAGAATTAATGCAAAGTCTAAAAGCAATGTTTTAAATTTGGATGGGTTAAGAATTTCTGACAATTAAAGTTTAGTTTTTGCTTTGCTCTTCTCTTGAAGCTAATATTGTATTTAGCAACAGAATGCAAAATTACTTCTTTTCATACCAAAACACACAGTTTGTAGAAAGCAAGCATTTTCATACCAACAAGGAGCAAGTAAACTGAAGCTGTATTAAAATAAAACTATCAAATGAATATTCTGAAAATTTTTAAAACTGAGGGTTGTAGTTTGTGACCAGAAAAATTTACTGTACAGAATCAAATATTCCTCTTCAACAGCAGTACCTTATTGACCAAATAGTCTGCAGTATGGTATATAATTAAAAAAGAAAAATCACTTAAAGTCTGTCTACAACATCAACCCTTATCCCTCCTTGAACAACAATAAGTGGATGTAATTCCCAGTTAACCACTTTGTCTTTTAACATCAAGTAGCATTAGCTGGAAAAAAAAGGTAAGTATGCTCTAGGTTTCCTTTTACTACAATTATGGCACAAATTTAAAAACAAACAGAAGTGTTAAAAAGAAAAAAAAAGAATCTGACAGCCCTTGAAATCAGCTTCATCTCTGGAAAACAACTTCATTCTTATTCCGCATCTTGAACACCGCAGCAGCCTCGACAGGTATTCAAGGTTTCATTTTAAACACTAACTGGATGAAAAAAAATAATCTGTAGGGTGGAGTATGTTCAGGTTATAAATCAGCAGTGCTTATTCGAACTCCTCACAAAGTGTTGTTGAGATAATTACTGCTGACAGCCTTATTCAAGGTTCATTTCACTTTTTCTCCTCTTTCTCCTGTTAGAAGTTCAGCAGGGCCCATGGGAAGATCCACCCCTCACACCTGTTAGGTTTCTTCGTGTTACTGGGGCCAGTTGGGACATGTCACTTCCAATTAGCGTCGTACCGGCGCGCGGTGACAATTACGGATCGCAGGTTTCACTTGGGAAAAGAAGAAAAAAGAAGTTTCTAATCCTGCCACAAGAACAGTGTCAGAGTACGTAATTTAAACCTGTCAACGCAGGTTGTAGGAAATCCATTCCAGGGATTTTAGTGGTGTTCCCAGGGTTGAGCTCTTTGCTGTGGTGAAGATTATAATAAGGAAGGAATGCTACACCGTTAAAATGGAGAGTCTGAAACAGCTGAACGGGAAACAAGATTTCAAATGTTAACAAATTTTTAAAAAAGATATATTCTCTAGATTAGCATTGAGAGATTGCTAGTCTTAATTTTCCAATTTTCTCCCAAAGTTTATTCCAAAGGGCTGCACAGCAAAGACAGTATCTCATCCCTCCTCACCCATTGCAAAGGCAAAACCAGGGGAGCTGCTTATCAGAGAAGATGCTCTGGATGCTGCTGATGGATAAAGATCACACAAGGGGGGAAGGAAAGAGCAATCCATGGCACAGTATTAATATCACTGTGCCATGGATCCAGATGAAGGACGGTGGAGAAGGATAAAGCAGATTTCATAAAACATGATAAACAGTTTCTGGAGACTTAATGCAAAACTCTGCCCGTTCCTCCCCGAGCACCCAGCTCTGGCATGCTGGGTGCTCCCACACTCCAGCTTTTGTTAAGGTTACTGCTAAACCACCAGTTGGGTTGCTGGCAAGTCTACCAATCTCCTTTGCCAACCAAATATAAGAGAAAACGGCCCCTCATTTTGATTATTTAGCTGATTTGATTAAGCCTAGCTAGGCAAGCTCAGGAATCAAAGCAGAAGAACAGATACAGTAGTACTTAATGTTGCTTCAAGCCTCAAATATATTTAAAAGAAACATCAGGGAAATAATATTTGCTCGTACAACAGATTCTAATAAGAAAGTGATATATTTGAGAGACTGAAACAAATACCCAGGATCACTTCCAGAGCGTATTCTTGTTAGACAAAACCTGTAAATATTAAAAAGGATGGAAAATCTGCCAAGGCATTCACAGCTACTTGAAACACAGGGTAACAGAACTAAATAAATGCTGAAAGACCTGGAACACAGTTAAGTATGGACCATGGGGCTAATTGTGGATCTTGAGTTAATTACTTTCCACTGATACGTTTTCTCAATGGTCTTTTACATCAGTTTTTTCTTCCCTCGCTCTGAACCCCAAGGCAATTCAGCACGTTAGCCTCCAAACTCTGGGTGATTCATTGTGTACTTCTGCCTTAGGATTTTTCGTTCATGCAGAGAAAGCCAGGCTTTCACATCAAGTTGATGTTAATGTGCACTGACAAAGCAACAGTAAAGGAGCTTCGTGTTTGTCACAACGTGCACTCCTTAATTTAGTAATTGCTTTATACTGATATGCAAATAATGACACATTTCCCAAATTTCCAGTTCCTCGGCTATGCTTTCACTAATTACTCAGTGATTAAAACTTACTCATGTAAATCGGTTAAGCGAATTTATTAATAAGCACACCTGTGTGAATGAGCATTGATCTACAAAGGCTACACGCCCAGGACAGATCATAACTCACTGTGTGCTCCTGAATGTCTCAGGCACTGAAAATAAATATTCTTTCACTGAAACAAGACCTAAGATAAATACAGTATTACTCATCAATAAACCGGGATTCCCAAATCTCCGTGTGGACCAAACGAGTGCAGCCACCTTCGGGTGACAAAGAACACCAGGAGTCAAGGCACACATGCCCATTTCAATTCACTGAGAGCAGGATTGAGCCAAACAAAAGGAAAAGTCTATAGGAAAAATGCTGAGAATCCTTCTGGTACCTGGAAATGCCAGAAAACATCAGCATCCACTGATTTATTACCTCTCTGAGGATCATTACCACAAGCTCTTCAGTTGTATTATGGTATTTTAAGATGTCACTTACTCTTGCTTTGGACAATCTGCCTGTGACCATGCAAAATTCAGCTACACTTGACACGGTTGTAGCATCATGTTCTTGTAACTGCAAAAGACACTAAACTAGGAAAATCTTAAGTCTCCTTCCCTCAAAATTCTTCACAGCTTAAATGCTGAAATCAAGGTAATAACACTGTCCTGTTTCACTTGCTGACTTCTGTGCAGAAAGAAGTGCCTGTTACGTTTCTGCTGTTTTCTTTAAGTAAATAAGTAATTGGCATGGAAGAGAGTATAAGAATAACACTTCTGTTAGGTCTGATCACAAATCATCCCACTGATTTTTACTATTCAGAAGAGATACAAAATTGTTAAACAGATTTTTAAGGTAAAGAAGAGCTGCCAAGTGAAATAACAAGCAATGGTATAAAACACCAACCGATTCGAATCGCCCCGATCACAACTGAGCACAGACATTCACGGATCCATCTCTGGAACTGTTTTACATTCACCAAGAGTATCAGCCAACCACTTGGCACATTTCTGGACTATGGTGGGATGCCATTTACTTCCCAGCATCATACAGTGCTTTGGATGGCACACAGAAGAGCGCCTGGATATGTTTCCAACACTATATAATTCCTTGGCAGAGATCAAGCAGTTGTGCTAGCAACACTGCTTCCAATAAATGGTGCAAACACTGATGGGCTTTTTGTGCTGCCTCTTCTTCCTGGCTATCGCTGCTCGAGGAATCCCACTTTTGCAGTGTTAGCCTTTTGAAAACATGGTGTGACTGATTTCTAAAAATGACCTTCTGAAAAGGGTGTCTGTTTCTTATTTTCTCTGCTTGCTTCACCTGGAATGTATGAAAAGGCCTTTATTTCTTCGCACCAGCAGGATTAAAGGCACTGCACATACAGCCTACTCAATTAAAGTAGAAAGGTCAAAACTGGAAATGTTAGTAAGTTGAATAACCGCATATGCTTTCAGTACCCATAAATAAGCCTTAAGTTGCTGTGCTGGTGCAGATGCATCAGCTTTATTCATTTACTAAGGTTATGTATTGAATGCACTTTGTTCCTCTAAACTTGTTACAAGTGAGGGCAGTAAAACATTAAGAACATAAATAATTGTTTTTTTTTAATTATTTATAAATATTCAGAGGCCTAAAAGATCTTAAATGCGAATCTCCTCCACATTTTAGATTGGGTTTTCTCAGACATCCAGCAAGAAAGTGGTGGCCAATTTCTAACAAATTCCAGCAGAAGGCATGTAGTTACTTTTCTTTTTTATGAAAGTTTAGTATTAAATCCCAGGGTTCCTCTTAGAAATGAGAAGACTAAGTTGCTTAAGTGCACTGTTTTATTAAATGTCACATGGAAAATCTGCCAAGCTGCAAATCTGAGTTTTGACCATCGGGCATAGGTACATTTAAAAAAAAAGAATTCAATACAACAACTTCTATTGAAAACTTGAGTTCTTCTTGTGTTTGGTATCTTCTGTCTAAAACAGATTTATCACAGTTGTTAGTTCTGCATTTTATCACTAGTCTATTGGTTCTGAAAAAAAATAAAAATCCCAAGAGTATACAGGATCCATTTTGTATGTTTGAAAAGTTATTTATGTATTAATTTAATATTATTTAAACAACAATTTTGTTAGAAGAAGCATTCAAGAACACTGCATTAAGCCCTGCGTACCATTAGAACAAAAGGTGAGTAAAACTCTAGCAATAACAAACATATTCTCACTCACATACAGAAGAGTAAGAATGATGCTGTATTTTACACTGCTTTCACTTGCTGTACGAGGCAAGTTCACTTACCATACATTTACTTAAAATGAAACTCTGTTTACAGAGTCCCAAACACCTACAATCTACGGCAATGGATTTTCATGCACCTTCTAGTGAAGCTTTGGTCTGCTTATATAGAAGAGTTTCATTACAAAAGAAGCAAGCACCACTGTGATAATCCTCCAGGAATAATGTAATTACCACTTATCAAACAGGTGTCTGCTGTATTCCAAGGAGATTATCACTTCCTATTCTGCTCTCTGAGAGCAGAGAATAAAAGAAGCTGCTACTATTAAATGACTGAGGAGAAAAGGAGTCTTTGATAATAGCTCTTGCTAGCTTCTCTCAGCAGGACGCGAGGCAAATGTAGCCCCTCTTTAACTTCTCGACACTGCAATGAATATTCTAGTCTTGCTGAGTTAGAGCCCTTAAACAAGGCCATTCCTGTTAACTTAATCTCAAAGAGTCTCTCTCTCTCTCTCTCCTGCCTGACTGCATAAGAACACATGTCAAAAAGAGGAACCAAGCCTACTTGAGCAATAACCAAAACACTTTTTTAGTAGAGTACGGTTGTAGGTTAATCTCTAGTAGAGTGTAAACTGACACAAGGCAATTTTGGGCCATGTTTTCACCAAACTCATGATCCAGATGGCCTAAAAGTAAGGGTAAAAACTACCTCATTATCAACATGCACAAGTGTGAGCAACACAAAGCAGGCCTCTAGATTTGTCTTCCTGACCAAGTCTTTCAGATATCTACAACGTGGAGGAAAACCAAGGACTAAAACAAGGAGCCTTTGATAAAAGGAAACAAATGGACTTCAAATAAAATTCTGAAATTACCTTAAGAAAACCTTCTGAAAGCTTCTGACAGTTCACTGTCAACCACAAAGCTGGAAAGCCCTCCAGTTGTGTTAGTAGAAAATATGCCAAGCAATAAGCCTACAATCAACAAATATTATTTTAAAAAATTCTATTTGGTGAGAAAACCAGCACTAAAATCTATTAATAAATCAGGCCACTGATTTACTGGAAAAATTTTGAATAAACTATATCATGACGCAAAAATGCGTAGCAACATCTCCAAGGCTCAAATTGTGGAAAACACGCAGGTCTTCTCTTCCACTGAGGGTCACCATGACCAAAACAACTACTGATAGCGATGAAATATCTTGTAAAATATTATGGTGCTATTAGCATTTTTTTCCAACAAAGAGATGCATT
>JAUBOD010000755.1:3002013-3012760 GCA_032353885.1 Nothura maculosa | reverse complement strand
CACAACCAAATACCACAACTGGCTTTGTCCACAGTTCAGCCTCCTACCAGTCGGCACCTACCCCAATGCTCCTTTCCTCATCATTTCACATGCTCACATTCCCAGCCCTTCCTCTGAATCATGTTTGTTTATTCTTAACCATTTTACTTTAAAAAGTAACAGGACTCAACACAAGTGTTAGTTGATTTTACTTCTCTGAGTTCGGGTGGCCATCAATAAGAGCAGACACCTCAAACTCTCTGGAGTTGGTCCAAAGGAGCTAAGTCACCGAGCCTATATGCAAAACACAGGTAAAGCTGGTGAGCACTCAACAGAAACCTCCTCTCCCATTTTCCATGTTGCTCACTGTAAAAACATTGAAAAACCCACCGCAGAAGCAAGTTCTGCAGAACTTGGGAGCTGCCCTTGGTCAGCAGGCACAGAGATTCCTCCTGCAGACAACCAAATATGAGTAGTCCTCCTAACAGTAACAAGCCTGTTCATACAGAGGCCACAGTCTGCAAATACTGTCCTCAAAAGGTCCTCCAAGTGTCCTCCAAAGACCAAAAGAAGGTCCTTTTCTTAAAAAATAAATAAGCTGAATTTGCTTGCTCCTCCTATACCTTTCTATAGCTGTGGTTTAAATAGCTTGCCTACCCCATATGTCAGCTCAAGAAACACCCCTACCCCGTTTCCACTTACTGCTGTGCTCCTGCAACGCAATACAGCAGAGCAATTGGTTCCATCAGATCTCCAACAGCTTCTTATGTCAGGAACACCATGGAGCATCTCTAGTCAAACACTGGGTGGTTGACTTGCATATACATGTATAAACGTGATTTACACGAAAAGCTTGCATCATTTCTGCTGTTCACTATCTTGCCCCCACATCTTCCTGCATTATTGTTTTCAAAACATGGTAAGAATGAGTTTGCTTTGGTGTGGTATCCATGCTGGGGAGAATCTGAGGCTTGGTACAAACCCAAAAATTGTGATCAAACTATATAGTTAGTAAATTGTTTGTCTAAATCTTTCATGTATGATGAAAGATTATTATCGTAATTCATTAGCAAATTACAGACTTTGTAATGCAGGCAGCCACAAATTTGGCTTTGTATCAATCATTTTAGACCAGCTGGGTAGAAATTAACACAACTCTGGGATACATAAAATGAAGGGCACTTTCATTTTTAATTCGCTAGAAACTTTGAAGAAAAAAAAAAAGGAAGCTTTTTCAAAAATGTCATTTTCCCTGATTTTTGCAAGTCCTTACATTTCACTGTAGAGATATGATGTATAGATACATACAGAGAGTTTACATAATGTAGCAACATAGCAATTCTTTAATCAAAATAAATAAAATGGACATTTAAAAGGGAAAGCGGTAAAGTTAAAAAATATCCTTTTCTTTCATTACTTATGTGGCGGTCACACATGTTAGTCATCACCAGAATTAAGTAAGCCTCAAAGCTAATAGCCCAGCTACTCACAAGATACAATATTGTCAAAAATCCCACTCTGAGCTTTTTCAGCCTAATAAGATGACCTTGTACTAAAACGCTTGTTTTGATTGTGTCTACTCTGCTTGAGCTACACGGCCCTGGATAGTGACAGCTGCATTTGGGAGCAACTTAAAACAAATTTTATCTTAGTGGCACCTAATCCAGCGACTGGTACCCACAGCATCGAAAAGTCAGTGTCAAAATTAAACAATGGTGGCTTTTCTAGGAACAGATGCTTTTGCCTGCAGCTGTAAAAACCTTAAAACAATCCTATACCCCACTGTCTGGTCACGCAACTGTCACAAAGCAAGGCATAAATTTTGCCACTTATTGCAAATGTTTGCCCAGAGCCTCTATAACCCTTTTTAAAAACAGTAACGGGGATTTATTGAGGGTGATTATGAGGCCATTTTATCCTTTAAATGAGTCCAAGACTTCAATTTATGCCCACGATTTTTGGTGCAAATACAAAAGGATAACTTTTAAGTTCACGTTTTATACGGCAATAAGACTAAGAAATTTTGAGAACTGTTTTTTTTTTTTTACTAAAGAGACAGCCAATAGTTTCACTCAGATGTTATGGGCTGCATAACAATTAGAATTATTCATTCGCCTCTGAATTCACAAATGAGTATTTTCTTAGCACAGCAATTATGGAATGATTTAGTACTGTCCTGTCATTACACTATTTATATCTAGGATATTGCAGAGTATTTCAGCACCACATCTCCACTAAGACTTTTAAATATACTCACCACCTTAACCTTCTGGAGAGTAAATTCTTATTTTTTTTTATTAAATGAATGTATTTATATTCTCTAACTCTAAATATGGACTGAATTTTCTCGGCGAAAAAATCTTCTCTAACCCAATGAACAGAAGGAAATCATCAGTTCCCACTGAAAGGAGCAATTTACAAAGCCAAGAATCAAGCTCTGTTCCATATGAACTCAAGGGTTTTTAGATCAGCTTCTGTTGTGTATTTAAAAGTGATAGCACCAACATGATTTACATAGGTACAATATTTTCAAATATTTTCTCACTAAGCAAGCTGTCTAAAATTGTGAAGTGTTTCCTTTCTTACACAAGTTAAAAAAAAAAAAAAAAAGAACTTTTCCAGAACAACAGTTCATTAGCACCTCACTATTTATAAGTATAATTGGGTTGTTTGATGAGAAAACATGAGAGAACACTGTGCCTACTATAATTTGCACAAATACAAATTTCATTGTTTGAAAACAAGTCAGCAATTCAAGGACTGTTATTGTTTGGGTTTTTTTTTTCTTAAGTGTTTATTATATAATAAGAGGAGGGATCATAATATAGTTAACATAAGGAAGAAAGAGTAAGTATGGTAGAGGTTAACCTAATTTGCAACATGCAGATTATTTTTAATTGTGAAAAATGCTAACATAAGTTTTTCATTTATGACTCCATATAATTCACATAGGCAATGCTGTGCTATTTAGCTACAGAATACTGCTTTACCACTTTAAACAGAGCAGAGCTAGGTGCATAGCTGTTTAATATGTTCATAAAGCTGCTTACGTTTTCTTGTCATTTCACGCTAACACCTTTTTAATAGCTAGCATAATGACAGAAGCTTTGCACAAAAATTCTCCTCTAAAAGAAAAAGCAAAAATTCAAAATTAGAATACTGTGGGATGGATTTAATTGCAGTTGAAAAAATAATAAGTCGAGAATCTAAATTAGGCCTTGAGCCCCAAAATCCTTCGCATCTTTAAATTACATGAGGAAAGCTATTCAATTCAACACGATTACTTTGAAAATAAGGACAACTCACATGACTGAGCATTTATGGAACAGAACCTGCAACCAAAATTATAACAATGACTCCTCATTACTTTCAAATTCAAATAAATCGATCCTTATCCTTTCTGACTCTCTCAAATCCAACCCATATTTATGGAGTGCGATAGAGACAGAGGGAAAGATGAGAAAAGAAGAAGGGAAGATATAAACGTACGAACTACAAATGTGGACAAATCGAAAGCTAACAGATGTGTGACTTCTAATTAGTTATAATAATCTGTGCTTTGGAGCTATTGGAACATGCCTGGCTTTCCTTTGGAAATTAAACAGCTTCCTTTGGAGTTTTAATCTCTCACGGTGCTTCTAAATTTATACAAGAAAAAAACCCTGCTTTCAGTGAATTTTAGATATCTACAGTGATAACTTTATAAAGGGAAAATATTAAATTATAATTATCCTAAACAGACACAGTCTTGTGAAACTAACCCTACATTCATATGAAAATACAAAGCATTGACTATAATGAATTTGATTCATCCTTGGACACAAAGCTTTACCACAGTAAACTCAGTCAACTGTTGCTCTTGCTTTTATATTCATAGTACTTAAATAGCGCACTTTAAAACAAAAAAACACTCCAATTGGCTTTTCATACATCCACCCTCCCCAAAAATAACGCACTTGAAAAACCCAAATGATATGAAAAGGCTTCAAGGCCTCTTTTCTCCTTTTCACAGCACTTTTTTTTTTATTTCTGTTTGCAGTAATCTGCCTTTCACTTTCTCATTGCTACAGAACAAACGAGGAGGCTCAGCACTTTGAAAAGGGGGCTCAATGTGTAATGGGTCCACTAGAATTAATTTAGTTGCACCAAATCCATTGAGCAGCGAGGTTTTTTTCTCTTCTCAAATCATTTTGAGTCGGACGCAGCCCCCAGCCTTTGTAATTCTAGTAAAGCACTTAAAGTGCACAGTAGGTGTTCATCAGGACCATCTGGTCAAAAGCAAAACAAGCTGCTGATTTTGCCTTTGAATAGAATGAAGCAAGTGTGAATTAGTCTCTTCAATTAGCACTATTACAACCTGTCAAGTGCATATTGTAAAACAGGATTATTACAGTATTGGTCACCAGTGCAATTATTTACTCTCTGCCTTTTCTTGCATATAAAAATGTCCATGTTTACTAGTTTTTGATAACTGAAGATCGTTTCTTTAATGATATGCACGCCCAAACTCACCAAAAAGCAAATTACAGGTTATGAAACATATTCTGTCGGGAATATATTACGCTTCATAATTAATAGAGGCGTAAGAGTGCCCTTTATCTCTTACTGCTGTTTCTGTTGCATTAAAATACTGGTTATATGCTTTTCTCTATGCAATTCCCTAGAAACAGAACTGTCTCCACAGTCAGACAGTTAGGTGTCTTAAACACGAAATAAAGCTATCACTTTTGAACAGGTACATAATAGATATTTCCTCTTTATTTCCCAAGGAACTTGCTATCCATACATGGATAGCCGTGCGAGGCCAGTCCATTTTATTTTCCTCCAAGCAGATGCATTTTACTTTAGCAATATGTTATTTTTCTTTTTTTTTTTAGGGCAAAAGAAAATCAAGTTCATTTAGCTTTAGAAAAAAAAAGATTTTTTCCTCCTTTTAAAAAAGTTGAAGCCTAACTTGCTAGATGGCACTCTCATTTGCCACTGCAGAGCACCATGACTATAACATTAGGTGTTTAAATTACATACTCCGTTGTAATTATGCACTAGAAACTGGATATAATTGTTACATGACAAACTGCTTTGAAACACAAAATTTGCCGCTTTCACAAAAATAATTTAAGGCTCTTGAATACATTATAACAACAACACTTAATGGCTTCTCCAATACTATGAGAATAATTGACCAATGGTATGGAATATGTGCGCACCTCCCATCAAATATTAAAATGAAAAATTAGATACAGATTATCAGTATAAGAATAGGGTTTTTTAACTATCTGAATAAAGTCCGGAATGCCACAATGCAACACAGACGTTTGTGAAACTATTATGCACGTGCAATAATTGGGTATATTGATAGTCTAATCTTTGACAAGCATATCCCATTGCAATCACTTTGCTACAGTATTAAGATGGTGAATGTTATATATAAATTCCACATTCCCATGCCAATGCCTGACCTTTACTATGGGTGATCTCACCCAGCGTTAAGCGTTAACTGGTTTGAAAATATTTGTACAAGTATCAAAAGTCAAAAATGTACAAAACCTTCATCAATTAAATTTTCTGAATGCTGCAAAGAGTTCATCTACTCACACGTATTTATGCATTGCCATTATCTAGGCCTTTTACGTGAGCTTTCTGCTTGTGTTTATACATATTTACTTTCTATCTGAATTCATATTCTGTTATCAAAAATGTTCGTAATTCTGCAAAAATGACTTCAAACCATCAGCAGCCTCTGTCAACACAATTTATAGCTTATCCCATCCCAGAGCAGTTCTGGGTGTTACCAGTTCCTCCTCCTGCCTCTAGTGCTATTGGATACATTGCTCTCCATATTCCACCTTAGCCAGGATGTCTATAGGGAAGGAAGCACAAACACGGTACCTATCACAGGTGCCTGAGCCATGAACAGCTCCCCTCTGATTGCTTTAATTGGCCACAGGAATGGGCTAAAGAGCAGATGCAGCTCTGCAAAGGCAGACGGTATTCAGGAACCCACCGTCTTTGCACATATTTTATGTTTTGCTAAGAATTATATTGAATGGTAAGTGTTGTATCTTGTATCTTCAACTCGAGCCTCTAGCAGTTACAAAAAATCTATATATTTATTTGTATACGAGTGATACATATGATAAAAAGATGGACAGATATTCAAGGGGCCCAGGGTTTCTGCATATTTAACTTGTCCACCCTTTAATAGCTACAGCTTGTATACACTGAGGACTGCTGTAATCCTGCCCACAGGAATCACAAAAGAGGCTTCAAAGACTGGACCGTCAGGAAAACAGACAAACGCAGACTCCTCGTTTTTAATGGAGGGAGGTAATTCGTTCTAATTTTCTGAATGTTTCTTCCCTCCAGGTCGCCTACTAAAGCAATAAAAAGTACGAAGCACGTTACTGTAATTCAAAAAGAAACTTTCCAAATTTAAAAAGTTTAGACTTTCAAATTATATAATTTGATTTTTTCACAATAAAAGAACAAAGTTGCTTTTAACAGAAGTACTTAAATAATTCCCTCATAAAAACAAAATTAAAAACAAATAAAATAAAAACCACAACAAACCTTGTCCTTCATCTCTGAGGTAACAAAACTGCAACTCACAAAAATTAGTAGGAGAAATATTCCTCCTTGGATATAACACAGTTATAACAGACGAACAACAACACTGAAAGTAGAAGTGTCCTAAAAAATTCTCCATATAACTTCTTAAATCAAAATTAAAACACTCTCTCACCTCTATTTTCAACTAGCTATAGCCTTTTTTTAATTATCAGAGGTGAATAAAGAGCAAGTATTCAGACTAAAAACTCCTCCTCCTAATCTTAAAAGTATTAGCACTTTGATTTGTTAAAACTGTCCTTATTTAACCATACGGTACTCAGAAAATGTATTAATTTACAGTCTATAGACTAGCACAAAACTTACTCGCTTGCACTTTAAAATGTGGATCATGGGAAAAAAAAAAGTAATCACGATTTTCTCCCCAGAACAGTATCTGCCCAGAATTAATTTAATACTGCGATTTTACAAGAACAAACAGATGTCAGAAAACTGACACAGATTAATTTGCAATTTAGGCCGATACGTTAACATCAACTTTCCAAGTTAACAACTCCTCTACCCAACTCACCGAAAACACATAAATAAATAAATAGATAAGTAAAAATCCAAGACCCAGAATGCTTGGACAATTTGGTGTTTTTTTTTTTTTTTTTTTTTTTTTTTTTTTTTTTAAAAGCTTCATTTCCTAAGATTCATTCTAGGTTGCAAATCTTAAATCACTATGAGAGTAAGTTATAGTTTAACTGAAAAATTAAATCTCAATTTGTCAACAGTTGAAGATGTGGACAAAATATGTCAAAAGCACTTTTCTGTGTCACCCAAAATTCAAATATAGAATTTATACACGTGAATTTGTAGAATCAGACCTGAGCATGATGTTTCTACAAGATTTTCTACAATACAACAGCAGGACTTTTTAAAAAAAAAATAACAGTTCATGCAGATATCATTGGGAGCACACTTTCTAAACAAAGAAAGAAGAAAACAGAACTGAAGCAGCAGTAGTTTATTAAAACTCACCAAAGAGCTCACTGGATTTCATATAAACCATTGCAAAATATTTATGACCACTCTGCAAGTTTTTTGTTTTGGTTTTGCCAGAAATATTTGTAAAACAAATATATTTTTATTGCTTAAAATCTGCTGCACTAATAGTAACAACAAACCAAACAGCTGGCCCTGAAGAGACAGTTTTACTCAACTGTGGCAAGCAATGGAACATTGATAGAATTTTAAATATTTCTTTTAATAATTGATGTAGTCATTTTGAATCTTTTTGCATAGAATAGAACATGTGAGCAGATTGCATTAACACTGCTTAAACATTTCAACTTGTCAGTATGGCCAACTCGATTTCTGAAATATTTGCAGTATTTTCCCATCGAAACAGTAATAAAGGTAGAATAAATATATGCCACTGCTTTATAATCACTGAACATTAATGAATATTTTATGTCTTTTTAAATCTCCCTGTTTAATTTAAAAGGGTGAAATTAAGTCTCCTCCCTGCAATATGCCAATTATCTGTAAATCAAACAATAACTTGGCCATTATACTCCTTTTTGTTAATATACCAGAAGCTAATTTGAAAACACTGACTGGCACTTATAGGTAATAATTGAATAGTCCTTCCTGCCCTCTTGTGGTTGGCAACTGCAACTTGCATAAAGCTTCACTACTACAAAAACACCAAAAGGAAAGTAAACTATTAATTTGTAAAAGTGTGAACAAGAGAGAGACAGAATAAAAATTCTGCTAGTCTCTGGAGAGGTAAGAGATGGGGAGAAACGAGAACAAAAGTATTACTGACTTCTCCAAATCACACAAAGCAACTAAAAGATGATCAAAGATTATTTGTTACAACGCTCAGCCTAGGCTAAAAGGAAAAAAAAAAAAGAAAAATTAAAATTAAAGAAAAAAAATTAAATTAAAAAATCATTAGGGAGTTAACATAAAAAACGGTGCTTGTTTTCCATAATTAGACAAGTGTTTGTTGTCCCTTCTACCTCCGCCAGGTCCCTGGTGATTTCGGTGAGACTTTTGCAGACACGTTCACCTGTTCAGCAGCAACGGCAGCACGCGGCTCCACGCAGCTTTTTGCCACTCTAGCTTCTCCTCTTAATGATTTTATACTCTGTATTGGGTGTAATATTTATTCTGAAGAGGTAAAGGCAAACTGAGGTTGTGATTCTAGCGTTGATTTGGTTATGGGTGCAAGGCTTTGTGTTTTTGCATTAGAGGTATTTTTTCATGTTTCATTTTTGCCTTCAATTGTTTAAGAGGGAAAACGATGCATTCATTTTTATATTGATTTTGGATGTGATATGTTGACTATAATCTGTAACTACCAAGAAATAAGATGACCTCGGTGCATGTAAAGATAAATTCCCACGCATTGTACCACCTTTCTGGTTCCTTTAAGAGCCTCTAGCAAAATAGTAATAGATATCGCACACTTAAGAACAAGCAGGCAATACATATCTATTTTCTTTTAGCAACTACCAATTTAAAAACAAAATTATGTATACAATTATGGTCATGTACTTTCATTTAATCTGTAAATTATTTTTAATTTTAAAAAGTCAAAGTTCAGCCTCTCAAAAAACACAAAAACATAATGGTGTCTATTTATATATATTAAAAAGCAACATTTTGGAAAAAAATAGAGTTTAAAAACAAAAGACAACCTTTTTGCACAGAGTAAAATCAGAATTTCAGAATTAAGATCTTAAGAATAATAGGGAACACGATAAAAATAGTTTGCGGCCATTTTTCATTGTTGTGCTGGCTATTGCTCCTACTAGTTAATACTACTGAACTTAAAATAACTCTATTTACAATGTCACCATATCATAGGAAAAATTTCAATGAGATCTATTCAACCCTGAAATATCAAAGTGTCAAACTGATAGCAAACATATATTTAATATGAAAAGCAAACATTTATTCTTAACATGGTGTAAAGGAAATTCTGAAAATTCCCATTTCTAGATTGTCAGGTTTCTTCAGGTTTCATAAAGCCCAAACGTTGATTGTATGGAAAAGAAACATTTGATTAAAACATTACACATTGTGAAGCATTAGATAATGATGTATTTCTTGGAAAGAAAATAGTTAAAAAAAAACCCACACACCAGGATTGCTTGTTCTTAAATCGGAGGATCCAGACTCACGAGAGAGACATTAATTTCTGCAGGTCTTAATTCTGACAAGTTCTCTCCAACACCACCCCTTGGTGGCCACTGTGTAGAACCGCACGGGCCCCATCGTACAAAGAAACCGCTCGGCTCCCGAGGCAGCAGCAGCCCCAGCACCGCGGGGTCGGCCAGCAGCGGCCGAGCGCCTTTCCAAAGGGATCTGGAGCTCAAAAGGGACTTAAAAATAAAACCAGTCTGAAAAACTAAATAACCACCTCTCCTTATCACTGTTAACCCAATAAGCAACATTCATAGACTTTGCAAATACAATGGAAATAGAAACATCTTTTCTGTAAGATTTATTGAGCCTTTTTTCCTTTTTTTTTTTTTTAGGTTAAATTCTTTAATCAATTTATAGCAATCCTGATGATCCACGCTGCTTAAACCGAAAAAAAAATATTAAAATATTTCACAGTAAGAGTGCGTAAGGCCTCTTTAGCAGGGCTGCCATTAGCTGTAAGGAGCTACCTGGATTCTTCAGCTGGGAATGGGAACTCACCTCCTGGATGGTGCTGCTTCCTGAGAAGTTGAGGTTGTATTCCCGCTGGACTTCTCGATGGGTGACGATCAGCATGAAGTTTTGATTTAATGACTCCTGCAGGGCCCTGAAATGGTTGAAAGAACAACAAGAAAATCAAGGACAAGCGTGTTGCGGCTTGCTTTACAGCTAGATGCGAGAACCCCAGGGTACCCTAAACTCTACACAGACAAGCCCAGGCACAACATTATTTTCTCTCTTTTCACTCTTAAATGCAAGCAAGCATGCTGAGAAGGACCCAAGGCTGTTCTTGAACTCCTTCCTTAATAAGGTGACTGCAGCCTTCGAGGCTCTTCTCGTGTTAAGTGCTTCCAAAATTGAGAGAATCACATTATCATCACAAACGTCAGGTATATTTAGCACTCCCAACACCATTAACACCAGGCCTGTAAGCATATTGATGACCAAACAAAATATCAGGCTGCAACACACATTAAAAACTGATGGTAAGCACGACAAAGCC
>JAUBOD010000755.1:2984014-3001913 GCA_032353885.1 Nothura maculosa | reverse complement strand
CTGTAAGCATATTGATGACCAAACAAAATATCAGGCTGCAACACACATTAAAAACTGATGGTAAGCACGACAAAGCCGAGGATGCTCTTACTTCACTGGGGCTATCGAAAGCACAAATCAAACTGAAATATCTTCATTCAAACACATACACGCAGCTGACTAGGAATGGGAAACTAACCACGAAGTTTCTCATGTGGGTATTGAGCATTTAGAGAAATAAGTTCTACTTTGTTTTGTTTTCTTTCTAAATATGCATTAAAATATCCTTAACAATTTCCATGGAGGAAAAATTCTTTAAATACAGATTAAGATACAGATTAAACTGGTCAACTATACAGTCATGTTGCAACATAAAACTGTAACGCTTAAATACATAGAACTGTTTGGTTGAATTCATTGTTAAGTACTGCCTTAATGGTTTGACTTTTGATATACAAATTCTTAATTGCATTAATCTTTGAAATTTTAGAGAGATTTTTAACTATGATACAAAAAAATCTTTAATCAATGATCAGCAAGTACTCTGAGTTCTAGGGTTTTTTTGTTTGTTTTTTGAAATATATTCACTACAACCCATTATAAAATATCTTTTTCAGTGCCATGGATATTTCCCCAAAAAATCTTAGAATTTTATATAAGTAGGTATCACACAAAGTAATTAGCATTCCCATTTTAAACTTAAAGATTTATACAAGCTCATGTCAACAGAAGTCCAAATTTACAGTAATTACAGATTATTTACATTAAAACAAAATAAGAAATCAGTATGTAAATGTAATGTTTGTTGTAGCTAATGCAGCAGGAGATGGTAGATTAGGTTCAAACAGCAATCAGTTAGCAAATCTGGCTAACGTAAATGAGCAGGAGCCCTTTTGTTTACCTTCTATTGCATTTTAAACTTCAGGATTTTTAAACTGTCTCATGAGCAGATGTGAAAATAAAACATTAATCTTACCATTATTATTGGTGTTTTCAAAGTAACTAAAGCAAGGCACTGCTCCTGTCCAGCTAAACAGATAATACTAATAACTGTAGTTGTGGTTACATCGTTCTTAATTAACACTCTGCTACAGTAGATAATATATACCAAGTCACCATGTCAGTCTCCATTGCTCTGCAAGGATCTAAAAAACACACACTCAGCAAAAGAAGGGCCCATTACTGCAAAGAATTTCTTTTTTGATTCCTATCCATGTGGATTAATATAAATCTTATATATATTACAACTGCTTAGAATATATTATTTCTAGCATCTCCAAGATGTGCACTGGGACAAACTGCTTAAATTGCTTTTAACTGCTAGCAAATGTCCAGTGATACCTGTTCAAGAGACAACCACAGGAAACTTCTTTTTTATTATTATTTTTATTAATTAAAACAGTCTCCCAGTACATCCAAGACGGGAAGAGAGTAATGTCAAGATGTCCTAAGCATGTGGCCAGCCTTGCCTACCACTCTCATGCTCCCAAGCCTCTTCCTGAGGAGGGTATCACTGGCTTTCCAGAAGCACCTGAGGCAACAAAGGCTACTACAGGGAAGTGGAAAGGATTCAATCCAACAAAGGAGCTGCAAGGGATTTCTCTCAGAAGACAATGAACTTAAGGGTATTCTTCAGCATCTTCCCTCTTAAGGCTGCTTTCCAAACAAAATCATGTTTTTCTCCACTCACTTATCTCATCTGGTAACTTTTGAACATACTCATTAGTTTCAAAGTAACCTAGCAGTTATAAGGGTAACAAAATTAAGTAGGAAAAAAAAAACATCAACAGCTGAGTACAGGAAAGAGACCTAAATTAGTCCCCAGTAAGAAGCTGTGTAGTAAGAAGCTGTGAAACAAGGCTAATTACTTCCCTCAGCCAAGCCCTGATCAACGATCACATCAGTATCTACAGCATACGACACCTCCTGTCCTGCCTATGTGCTAGACACCAGAGATAGGACACACTGCCTGCCTATGCTGGAAAAAAGAGGTATATACTAGGAAATGCATGGGAGGAACTGGGAGCACCGACTGTCTGAGCAGGGCAAGGTCCCCAGGTGCACGCAGGGAGAGGGCTGAGCTACTGCAGCTCTCGGGCTCAAGCAGGAACTCACTTGAAATCAGGTTTTCTTTCAGCCACATGTTGCCACCACCCTAGAGATGGGATCAATAAGTATGGTTTTGCAACCACTGTTATACAGGAAAAATATTCAAGCAAACCTGCAAGCAGCAGCTCACATTTAAAGTTCATCTTTACACCTCAGTTAATTTGCATGTGGAGGAGTTACTGGGTTTCCATTGCCTATAAAAGCTTTAGTTATGTCACTGAGGAAGGAAGATAGCCTAACAGTTTTGCTTGTATAAACTGCAGGATCACTTTGCTATATTGCACTGCTTGCTTAGGTCAGTTCTGGGTTAAGTCCATCCAGTGTGCCAAAATAAACCTCAATATCTAGATATCAATGAGATTGAAAATGATGCTTCAGACAGGGTTCTCTCCCAGAGTCCAGACAGCAGCAAAGTTAGAGTTTATAGAGCTGTGATCAGATTGCTCCTGTGTAATGAAAGCTCAGGCCTTTCAGGTATCACATTCTGGAGAAAACTCAAATCATGACTATTTAGTTCAAAACAGAAGGCATTTGAAGAAAACAGCAGATGAACTCAAAGTAGGAGGCAAAGTTCCTTAACATCCATTAATAAAAGATGTTAGCATCATGTTTTCAAAAACTGTGGGTAACAAACTAATCCCAGTAATAACTGACCTAACAGTAGGCAGTGAACAGTGTAACTGGGTTTGGTACATTGCTTCAATTAGATGTGTTTTGATCTGCATTGATGCTTTAATTGGAGGCAAGTCTCCCCTTTCATCTAGAATTTATGACTTCAGGAAGATGATGTAGCCTTCAAATCATCCTTGTCTAAGTAGCCACTAATTAATCATCATTTGCTACCCCAAAGCTACCAAATTTATGTTAAGAACATCCAGAACCAATCTCTACTATGAAACAAGTAGAAATTGTAAAATAATGGCAACAACTTTGATTTTACTAGAAAGTACAAACTTCTTTTAAGCTCTTCATCCAACAAAAAAAGCCTAAAAAATCTTTTAAAATGTTTTTTTCTTTCTTGTTGTTAAATGATTTATTCAGATGAACTAGAAAGCACACTTCACTGCCAATTTCCTTACAGAAATAAAAATGTTTATAGAAAATTTTAAGATCAAAAACGAATTTAAAAATATTTTTTAAAAAGCAGCTAGCATCTACAGTGCCCATCCACAGCATTTCCACTGTTGTTCAGTTAGCTGCTTATATAATTAGCTTATTGTCCCCATGTGCAACCACAGCTCTTGCTATTACAGGGCACAGCACAGCTCAGGATCGCTCTACCCTCTCTGCTCCATTACCACTATTCCCTCTCCTAATGCTCCTGTCTTTTTCAATTCAAACCAGAATTTTCATTTCCTTTATGGAATACAGACACATACAAGTTACTTTTAGCAAAATCTGGAGTAGTTGTAGTCATTAGGAAATGACATTTATTTCTAATAACTGCCAAAAATTTATTTCATCAGTAATACAACTGCAGTTGTAGAATTGGCTACCATCAAGCTACAACAGCAGAAAAATAATTTCCTCTTTGGGCAACTTGAAGGCAATCTAGTCTAATGGTTATGTTCAAAATTCAATCTTTTCTGCTTGCTTGACTTTTTAGGCATATAACTACTCTTAGACTCAATTACTGTGCACCCCCTAGTGGTTTAGTAATAAAATTAGTGTTTTACTGGTGGAGACTCAGTCCTGCTTCTGAGAAAGTGCAGGATAGAAAAAGCCATTATAATGAAAGCAAAGAAACTGCTCATTATTTTACGGTAGTAAGGGATTTATTTTGGAAAAAATAACCATTAATTCTCAAAACCTAGCAATATGCACTGACATACTCACTGTTAGTTTTTGAGTATTTAAAGCAGTAATAAAGATATCCTACTCAGTTAAAGTAAATTAATTGCTCAACCTACCTACATTTAACAATTCCAAGAAGATATGATAACATAATGTAATAAAATTTAAGAAAAGTCTGATACGTTGCTAATGACTAGCACACACTTTATTACATTATTATTAGTTTTTGTAATGTACATATACATTATTTATTATGGCAATGTACATTTACATTACAATTACTATAATATGTTTACATTATATGAACCAATTTATTAGAATAAGATACGAGGACCAGCTTTAATTTCCACATTAATTACATTTGCGTCTAGGGAGTCCATTTGTGCCCAAGCTGAAGATGTACCACACCAAGGTGGATTTATGAAAAAAAAGACTTTTTATTAACAATGTTCTTTTCAACAACTGGGTGTTGAGGTTTCTTAATCTCACTGTTTACATTAGTATATCTTACAGCAGTGAAAGTGTTTTGTATTTACTGAGTGCTGATTCCTGTAAGGATACAGGCAGCTCCACATAAAAATCACACACACACAGAGCCAAAACACTTACCCAGAATGACTCGAGGAAGAAGAGGGAGGCAGGTCAGGTGTTAGAACATACAGACTATTATTTTTTGGCAAATGTAGAGTTTTTAAAACAGTCTGAGGAGAAGAACAAAAAAAAATGTTGATTTTGACATATTACAGATTTTTTTTGTTTTTAATTAACTCTTACTTAAAATACAAACAAAATATTTTGTTTCAAAATACTTACTGTTGATTTATTAACCTCCATATATTTAAATTTAAACATTTAAAAATTTACAGCTAAATTTAGTAGGTGTGCCATGCAGTATATTAGAGAAAAATACTAACAAAAGTGATTTGTTTTCTTGGCAATATTTTGATCCTGGTTTCTGGTGTTACTATCACGCAAGATACATAACACTGTTTGAAACTCACAATTCTTGCATTGTACTTCCCACCCACAGATGTTCAGTTTGAAGCATTGAAAGCAGTTAACTGAAAACACAGCTGAAAACTTACACTATCATCTACATCTCCAGTCTTCCACCCTTTTAACAGCATTTTAGACGCAGGAATCTGAAGTTCGTTTTCTAGAATATGTTTTATCTCTCCTGAAGAGAAAACAAAGGAAATATCAAGAAAACCGCATATAAAAACACAAGCATTTACCACCTGATTTCAAAGAATACCGAATTACAGTTAAAAACATGGGCAAGGAAAAAATCATGATAAAAACAGTTATTCTTTAGTGACCCTAATGGCACATCTTTCAAACGGTAAAGAATAAACAAAGCTAAAAATCTCATCGGACAAATTTAAATGAACTATGTGAGTATTTGACAACCTGGATAGTGAACATATTTAATTAGTGCATGGTAGTTCCATATTACCCAAAGGAATTATTTTTTATGGCAATGAATGAGGTGTATTTTTGATACTAGATTTCATTATCAATAGCCTTGACATACAGAGTTTCAGTGTTAACACAGCTTTACTTCCCTAGGCTCTTCCAGTGTTTTAGATACGTTGACGTGTTGACACTCTTCTTGTCCCTGAAGCTATTAAAATTATAAAAAAAATTTAGGCTCGAAGGTACCTCAGATCATATCAACCAACCCCACAGCTTGGAAGTCTAATTAGGTCAGGTTACCCAAAACTTAGCCAGTCAAATCTTGAATATCTCTGAACAGGCAGGTTCAACAACATCCTTTGTTCTACTTGACCACCCTTTGCAATAACAACTCCTACCTAATCAGAATTTCCCATGTTCTAAACTGCCTCCATTGCCTCTCAACTTACTATTATGCTTTTCCAAGTAGAGCTTGGTTGCATTTCCTTGTCCTGCCATCAGGTAGTTGTTGACAGCCAGTAAAGCCTCCCCTCTTTCCCAGCTAATCCCGTTCTCTCAGTCTCCTCTCCTATGTAACATGTGCTCCAGTCCCATGACTATCTTGGTGGTCCCTCCTGGACTCTCTCCAGCAAGTCAGTGTCTTTCCTGTACTAGAGGAGCTCAAAATTAAACACCACACTCCAGATGCTGCCCCAGAACTGCTGAGCAGAAGGGGATCATGACTTGCCTTGATCAGCTGGCCACAGTTGTGCTAATACATCCCAGGTGTGAACTGCCTCCTTCACTGCAAGGCTGTGCAGCTTTTCTGCAGAGTTGCTTTCTGGCTGTTGGTGTTAGTTAGCAGCCAGAATAAAACAAGGTTATCCACTCCCAGGTGCAAGACCTCACATTTGCTTTGGTTGAATTTCATGAGGTTCCTATCAGTCCATTTCCCCAGCCTGGCCAGGCCCCTCTCAAGAGCAGCTCCTCCCTCTAGGACATTTTGTCTTCTGGCTTAATCATTTATACTTGCAAAAATTAGTAAGAAAGGAAAAAAAATGCACAGGTGCAAAAGTTTGGTTTGGTCAGATTTTTCATTTCCACTGATAATAATTAACCTGGAAAAAGTGAAATACTAATGAAGAATTCCAACTAATCACCACTAGGTGGCACCATTCAATACCAAATAAAACACTAAGACAACCTGATTAAGAATCAAATGTTTCAATTTCAAAATTTTATCACAGCTCAGCAGTTTTTGTAACTACTATTTCTTCATTACTTCCTTGTTTTGATCTGCAGTTACTTCAAAAAAAAGTTTTTCTGTAGTAAAATAAATTAATTCCATTTGAAAAATGTCAAAAATAATACACTTTGCACTGTAAACAACAGTACACTTTTAACTTACTGTAATAAAATACATCAGTCTCACAAATACAGTGAAAAGAATAAAAGCAATCTTAATTTTCCCAAAATGGTCTAATAAAAATTGGAAAAAGACAAATGCATTGATTATCTTGACCCAGAGAGAATCCCTCTGAATCTTGTTACTAACCCTATATAGGAAGACATGATGCTACACACATCTGAAATATCAAAACCATCTGCTCATCAGTAGATCATATCCACATTAATCCCAGCCCTAATTACACTTTCATGTCTTAATTTAATCAATAATCTTTGTTTCTTAAGCAAAGCCATAAAACCACTAATTTCAAAATAAATTTTTGCTAGATCCTTTACAATGGGTTAGTGAAATAACTGTTTTTATAAAGCTGCAAAGAGATTTGCAAATGATTATTATCTGTGGTAGCTGGGTTTCGTGGGGGAAATTTTTTGAGGTTTCTTTTTGGAGGCTTGCAGTGTTGGGAGGTTTTCGTTGGTTTTTGTTTTAAAGTTTTACCACAACAGTTTGCATTTCATTTTTACAAATCCTTACCAACTGTGGAGCTGTCTTCAAGTACTACATCCACATTTCTGTCTCTGTACTCAACCCTGAAGTCAAGCATTCGAGGTTGTCTTTCCACTATTTGTCTAGATGGCACTACATGGCGAAACGCTGAGGATGAGGAGGGAGTAGAAGAAGCTGCTGTAGAATGACTTGTGGGGCCATAAGCTGGTCCTTGTAGAGTCTCTCCACCATACTCACTGGAAGATACATGACAAGAAGGTTTACACAGAACATATTATCTGTTTAAGGATCAGCAAAATGAATAGTATTGTTCACTTACTACAGGCATCAGCATATGCCTCTCGAATCAGCTATATTTCCAAATTTGAAGGAACTGGCTTACTAATAACCTGAAATTCACTTTTATAACAACACTAATATTTCAGTGACTCAGCAATGCTACAGATGAACATCTCAGATGACAAACTGGCTTTAAGCCACTATCTCTGTTTGAAGTCCAATTAATATCAGAATTGTTTGGTGAAGAAGCTAAGCTTAGTTCCCTGTTCCAGGAATGTTATGGCCATATAAAAATTTAGAAGGCACCATGACAACCATTAGTTTTCTACATCATCACACCATCAGCATATAGAAATGAAAATCATAAATGATGCATAGAAATAATTCCAAGTCTAATCCCAAATTAGTGGAAAATAAGTCATGTAACATGGTTATATAGTTAACGGAAATAAATGAAGCTAATGGTATATATATTGAAATTAATATATAGAAGTACAAAATTAGTACAATGCTGAATTCTAGCTTGCCTTGGAGCTAGTCATTCATGTAAGGCTATATCCTCATCAGGAGTATCAGGGATACAGCCTTACATGGGATATCAGGGATATAGCCTTACATGAATCCCTATCACACAACACTACAGATCAAAATAACCTGAGGAAACCCTCATGACGAAGAAGTACTTCATCCTCCTCAATGAGCCTCTTGACAAGATGCACTAGACACAAGAAAGCAGAGATTACACAAATCTAGTGCAAGTCTCATTGCTGTGTCTCCTACACTCACAAAAAAAATGTTATGCCTGCAGCATAAAGAGCTGCAGAGCTCTCTATGCAGAGCACTCCTACCCTTCTCAAGTCAGCAGGCTCCGTAGGACAAATTCTGAACTACAAAAACTCACAACTTATGAACCGATCCTCTACATATCATGGACATAAAGAGCACAGGAAACAGTCTTGACTTTTAGAAAAAATACTAAGCTTTTTCTTTTTTAAATCTCACGTCCAGCTATGAAGTAAAACTACCACAGCAGTCTCGTTAACAAAGCTAAGCAAGAATATCCAATTCTCTCAGCTGTAAGTAGGAGGTATTTTTCCCTTCAACATATGAACTTTCTTCAAGCCTGGCTGTATTCTATTTGAATTCCAGTACAAAACACTTGGTAAATATCTGAACGACAATCTCTAAGAGAACATAAAAAGCCTCAAGTCAGCAATACTGAATGTCAGCCCCATTTGATAACCACTGGAAACTAAACTTCTAGGTCTTTTGGGCTTTCTTAAAAGCCTTTTCCAGGTATTGTTGCACTCCAATTCCTTCCTCCTATCAAAACCACTTGAAATTTACTGGTATTTATAAATGCCATGGGGTGAGGACTTATAAACACAGGTAGAAACAGTGTTCAACACAACAGAGGTCTGATCTCGGCTTGGCTATATAGATCTTACTGCATTTGCTCACCAAGCAAATGAGGTTTTATCCTGAATCAAAAGTTAACTATTTCATAATAACTTTAGTGAGTATTGAGATAGATGCCAAAGCACCAGTTTATTATGTATCTTCTTCTATCAATAAAAAAGTTCTCAAAATAATACATCATATATTTTTCTAAACAACATACCTTTAAAAATTTGTAATAAGATAATACTAAGCCAGACATATCTGTGGATCTAGAGACTTTTGCAAATATCCTGCAAAATTTTTAGATATGTGCAGTATTAAAAAGTCCTCACTTCCCACAAAGCATACCAGAATTCAGATTTCTTATAAGAGACAATCCTTTACAGAAAATCCAGTAACTACTGAATTCATGGTTAAAATTAACTCATTTGAATAGGTGCTCAAGTTGAATCTCAATCTCTATAGAAAAAAAGAAAGAATATTAAATCAAGTTTGTCTGGAAATTAATTTGCAACTCTAGAAACTCTTTTAAAAGAAAAATTCTATCATCATGTTAAGATTCAGCAACTATTACATGGCATGATTCTATGCATGCAGTGCTTCAACCTTCTATGCTTACCTTTGCAGAATGCCATTTTCTTGTGGTATTACACCATTTATAGCTGCCTGAAAAGAGAAAATAACGTTTTTAGACAGATATTTAGGGCAACAAAAGAATTTAATAACTTCTATGTTTTTAAAAGCTATTGATTTGCTTTAAAACATGCCATAAAGCATTCTCCATTCAGCAATAGTGGCAAAGCCTATTGTCAAGCATCTCCCCAAAATAAAAAGTGAATCTTATTGAAAAAGCACTTGAGCTAAATCTCAGACTTTTACTATGTGCACGAAGGATTTCGCAGGAAGAATGAATGAGGATAAACCGTGTGGTCCATGCCCAGCACACCTCACCCCCTGCACCCTTGGTGACAGCAGCACGTGGGGCGCTGCTTTCAGAGCCCGGAGCAGCAGGGTGCAGAGGCACCGGCACGGCAGCCCCTACACGGACACTCCACCGCTTCCCAGAAGGAGCAGACCTGCACAAGCCTCAAAACCCACACGGGCTCCGGTGCCGCAAGCCCCGGGAATCTGGGAATGGCCAAGTCGGTGCAAAGAGCTCCTCAGCAGAGCACGAGCCCAGATCACAGACTGCAGCTCTGCTGCACACAGGCCACACCAACTACCCTCCCGAGAGCCAGCAGGAATCCTGAAGGATCAAGGAATCCTAAAGAAATATGGACTCGCCTCCAAAGCTCCAGCAGGCTTCAGGCAGAAACTCTCTTTAAGTGATGTTTATGCAGCTAAGCATCCTCTCACTCCGTTCAAGTTATCTTAAACAAAATATTACTTCAGTGGAGATGCAATCCTGGCTGGTCTCTTAAGCAGCTTATGATTCATTGCTGCTAGTCACTTAATTTTCTAAGTCTGTACAATAAAGGATTTAAACATCTATCACCAGGACTCTTGGTCACCTTAGGATTTATATTTTGAGCTTTTTTTAAAAAATCACCAGAAGTTTAATATCTATAACATGAAAGTATTATAGATTTTTTTACAGTATTATAGTATTGTACACAGGTACAACATGCTACAACTTCAACCTCAAAACCCACTTCTGACATTTACCTTTTTGCCCTAATATGTCATTGCTCCATTCTACATTGCAAAAAATCTCACCATATTCTCAACACATTTGATGCTAGAGAAACTGTTACAAACTTAGAAATTATATATGCATACACATCAAGAGGAGTAAAAAACTTCAGGAGTAAAATCCTAGCACAGCCCTTTTCCACGGTATGTGCACATGTTGTCTCAGACTGCTCTACATCACAATAATATGTCTAAGCCATCTCAATGCTAGTATTTTTTCATATTTTAGGCACATTGAAAGTGACAGAGCATGAATTGATGAAACTGAAAACTACGTTTTCTGCTAGAATGCTTTTATAAATTAATTTATCCACTCTGCATGGCGGTTTCCTTTTTAAGAAATAAAAAAGGAAATGTGCCTTGTTTATCGTTATTGTGGGTTCTGTAGTCCTACACATAGCTCTTGATCATAGTCATCTAATAAACCTTCAGGAAAGGGTTTGAATTTTTAGATTTGGGGTATTTTGTTTATTTTCTCTTACCCCCGCCCCGAAATGTTCTTTAGCAACAAGTATCTCATTCCTGTCAATGAACAGATAAACCTGGTTTTACTGATGGAAGGAAAAAATATGCTTTATTTTGCATCTGTAGGATTCAGAGAACAAATAGAGAATTTTGTAGCACAGGACTAACACCAGCAACATTCAGCTGACACAGTAGAATTCTCTTTGAGTAAAATTAGCTGCCTCAAAAGTGAGGAAATACAGCATGTTGTGGCTTTCCAATTCTTTGTGTTAAAGCTTATTTCTCAAAAGGCCAAAAACTCACTTGTTCATGTGCCCAGTTTTGGGAACTTGGTGACACTTAAGGGGCACAATAGAAAAAAAAAAATAGTAGCATTCTGGAGGGGTTTTGACAGGAAGTTCTCTATTTACCATACAACAGAAATACCTGCTGCTATTCAGAGGCAAGACTAATACCCCAAAGCCTCTATATGAATTGTCATGCAGAATGATTCAAAAACTACCTTGAAAACCTCAAGAAAACCCAGAGCTGCATTCATACGCATTGCTACAGTTCCTAAATTCTTCCTCATATGCTACTACTCAGGCTTCACAATACCTAGTAAGGTGCAGAACCAAAGTTTTGCACTTTGTGGCCTTTTATGTTCATTTTGTCCTTTTTTCCCAATTATCTGTCATCTCCCTGATATAAAAAATATTTCCCTCGGATTACAAATTCAAAGTTTACTCCACACTGCTTTCTACACCAGCTGAAAGCCAGACAAGTTTTGAACAGTCTTGGAAGAAGTCATGCTAGAAGCTTTCTGGGCTTGGTTTTAGATATAACAAAGAGATCTTGTTTTATTTTTTTTCATGCTACAAAACAAATAGAAACCTATCTTATTATTTGACTTAGCCTTTCAGCATCTTATCTTTTATTTATTTATTTCTCATTCTGATTACACAGGTAAATATTCATCAAAACGTACATATAAAAATGTCTTCATAGAAGGGAGAAAGGGACAGGTGAGTGACTGCATGCAAGATACATGTCCTGTGCTACGAGTTTTGTACAGTGAGGGCTGTTCCATTTTGAAAATACCAATGAGAATTTCCATGTGTTATCAGTCCAACCAAATTATGGATCTGTCAAGATCTTCCTTGTTGAATTTGGACAAACAAAACATGTTTTAATAGCTAGGAATGGTAAATGTATCAAGAGGTTGTCACTAGGCAGTATACATTGGGTAAGTTATTCCTTATCTTTTGCATTTTATAATGGTCTGAAAAAGCCATTTATAGTACTCTGTTTAAAAATATAATTCTTTTGCAGCTAATTCTGTTCTCAATTTGGGTTGACATGATAAGCTCCTTGAAAGGCTATATTTCAGTTTGATTTAATTGCTTTCATATGATAAATTCTAGCAATTAACACAAAGATTTAAAAACCATTATCTGATATTCAAACAAGATACATGGATGAAAACAACGTAAGAGCTTAATATAAGAAAAAGTTTAAACAAGAAAAACAAAAATAAAAACACTATAACAAATGTTGCCCAGAAAGCAAAAAAATAATAATTAAATGAAAAGATAGTAGAGACAGAAGTAGAAAAGCACACGCATGAAGAGACCAAAAACTGAATATTAATTTTAAATTGTTTCCAAACTACAAAGCTGAGTGACAAAGAATTATACTTTTACATACAACAGTAAAGCAAAACAGTAAAAGTTTGGAGATTTATCAGGGCCTTTGGAGCACAGAAGTATTTTTAAGAAGAAAACTAACTCACAATGTTCTGCTGTATTTACATCTCCACTACATTTACATATATCCAGGAAAAAAACGTAAATATTTTTATTTCTTCTCCCTATTTGACATGTATTAATTTGGGCATGTATATTCAACAGAACTGACACTAGCATTGCTGTGTTCTAGCAGGTAATGTCAGACATGTCAGAACATTTTTTCTTATCTGCCAACAGCAGGATTTCAGGAAACTAGGTAGAAGTACTGCAGGGTATGCATGGACTTCTCCTCTGATCATATTATAACAATGAAAAAGGGGGAAAATTGGGAATGAACCTCAGAAGATATTTTCCTGACAAAAAAAACCCAGCTTGCTGCTAGTCAAATAATTCAGCCAATTGAGAATATTTTTTAAAAAATCAAGGTTTACTAAAATTTACCATCACCTTGTAATGTAATGATTTTAAAATGAACTACTACCAAGTTCTTCCTGCAGAAGGAAGAACATTGAGGCAAAATGATGAGATTCCACAGTAGAGAGGCATGAGTTTTCATGTAGGGAACAATCCAGTCTTGCCTGCTACAGGCAAGTCTGTGAGGTGTTAATTCTAAAAGCGAAATTTCATTAGGCGCTCTGAAGAAGTAACAACTATTTTAGAACTCAGACTGTTCCAAGCAAGATACACTACTACCTTCCTACATACTAGACCTATAAACAGATATTTTTAAATGATTATTTTAACAAGTAATGACTGTTATAAGTTCAAGTCATAAAAAATATTAGGCACTATCAATTTTAAAATGAATGCAATAATATTTAAATAAAAAATTACTAATTATGCCCCAGTAATAAACTACCAGGAGCAACCTCTACCTTTGTTATCTTTGGCAGGTTTTACAAGGCAAAGCAGCGAGTCAGCTTTTTCCTGTAGCTCATGTTGTGCTTGCTGGCATTTCCCCAGCTTCTCAAGTCTCAAAGTACTTCCAAGTGCTAGACGTGAAGCTACACCCACAAAGTTTTTGCAGAATGCCAACATTTGTCCCCATCGTGGTTAAAATTCAACCAAAAGCTGTAATTGGACTACAATGAAATGTCTTCTATGCATTCTGCTTTATTTCAGCTCGCTTTCTTTACAACAAATATACTTCATGAAAAGCTGCAAAACAATAGAATTGCTAATAAAGGAAAAAATTAACATTTCACCAAAAATGCCACATGAATCTGTTCATACAGATGATTCACTTCATCAGCAAGAGGGCACGCGTTGCAGTAGTTTGCAATTAGCACTCTAGATGTGGTTTCCCCATGTCTCCCTACTTCTTTGGTGGCAGCAAACTCTTTTTTTTCCCCTGTAGCTCCTACAACATGTGGAAACCCACTGGGAAGCCTTTCAACAGTTCGATATACTTTAATAATCCATGGGAGGGGGCAAAATACACTTTGCACAGTTCTTTAATTTTAAATAGTCACTGTGCCATACCATAGACAGAGTGTAACCTCAGTAATAAATATCCTAATTGGATGTATTTTATAGTGTAATAAAAATAAATAACACAAACATATCTTTAAGATGCTTATTGATTTATATCTATCCACAATTAAACTTGGATTTCAGTCGTAGTTAAATAAAGGAATCTATTCAGAATGATCTACTCAAAACTCATAAAAAAGAAGAGTAGACTGTGATGCACCTACTATTTTACAGCATATTTAGGTAAATGTATCTTGGCCTTTGTGATTAATGTCACAACTTTTTACATTGACTCTGCTTCACCTTGTACATTGGAAGAGATATCCAAGCTTATGCTTTATACTTCTTGCTCTTACTCAAACACTGAAACAGACATCAGGAAAGACAAATCTAAAAAAAACTGTTATGCCTCAAAAATTATCTAGGTTCTCTCCTCTTCTAGTTACTTTATATTAGTTTGCACGACAATATTAAAATACATGGATCACAGACAGCTACCTCAGGGCAAGATATTTATGTTGAGCTTAAGATAACAAAATAATAATGATAATAAATAAAACAAGAAAAGCACACACTCATTGCAAATTATAATGGTTTTTAAGAAAGCTTTTTGAAAAAAGACAGGACATGGGTAACCTCTCAGAACACAAGATAATTTCAAAATGCTTTAGGAATTCTATGTACAGACTAAGTTTCTTTTAAATCTATAGGTATAATAATGCAAAGCACATCTCATGCAACAGTTTCCAAATTACCCTAACTATAGGCAACACAGTTTCTAAATACTCCTCAGTAATAAAAAATAGCCCTGCAAAATAGAGCTTCAAAGCCTGGCAACTGAAAAATTCAGTCCACAAAAGCAACCTGTAATTTGTCTCACAATGTTTCTTCCTACACCTGATAGTCTACACTACACTACTGTCCCTGCAGCAACACAGGTCTTGCACACAGCTAAAGATAGTTCATTTAAGAAAAACTAGGACAGAAGTGCTAAGACATTCAACTGTATAAAACAATCCATCTTCATAGTACTCTGCTCTGGAAGCAAAGTTCAGACTGATGGATCTAGATGATTCCTGGCTCCTTTGCTTAGATACAGTATCTACCTTTTCTCAATTTTAGTAATTCACGTCATTTTTGTCCTATCCATACATTCCTAGCATGATTGCAAGACTCACCCATCACTTGTCAAACACACATTTATAAAATGTATGCAATTTTCATTCAGCAAGTCACACAGTAATATATGGCAATCTTTCAAAATAATTTAAAATACCAGTTACCCCTCACTTAACTTTTATTATGTTCTAGAAACTTGCTTTTAAATCTGACTGTTTCAGGGCAAATTAATACTATGCAATCTTCATAGAGACTGCCAGTACAGTGGTACAAGCTGCTGAAAATCCATGGAAGCAAGATGTAAAGCAGGGTGAGTAAAGCATTCCCATCACTACAGGACTGCTCCCAACACAGCTGTGATCTCAGGTAGATGCGACACAATTTTTCTTTGTAAAAGGGAGTCTACTTGTATTTGTCCTATTTCTTGTTTGATGTCTAGGCACTGCTGTGCAAGAAAGCCTTAAGAGAGCTCCTTTTATTTTAAGTAACTAGACTCCATCTATTATTTAGGATACACACTGCTTACATTACTTTACAATGTTGACAGCAAAGTCTTGGAACTACTCAGCTGTCTTTCAAGTCAGATATTAAATGCCATATGCATCATCATAAACATATCCCTACAAAAACATTGAAAAACATCTCCATTTATTTTTTAATGTTTTTAATTTTTAATGTTTTTAATTTTTTGTAGTCAGGTGGCTACAAAAGAAAAATTGTTTGCAGTCACTTATTTTTGATTTTAATTTTTGTGTCTAGAAAATCACCTGCAACATTGCAAGCCATACCATTTGCCAATATTTTGGAGGGGTAGAAAACACAGGCTTCTTCAGAGAAGAACTGAAGAATTCTTCAGAAAAACTGAAGAATTATTACAATATAAAGGGAATGAAAGGGCATTCATTCAGAGGAAACTTTGCTCAAGTTTTTGGATATATGCTATATGAATTTGACCCTGTAAGAAAAATATTGACTTTGCCAAACTCTCCTTCAAATAGCTACATGATAATAGTCCCTTCTGCTGAATCAACAAAAGTGCAAAACATACACAAAACCTTACTAAGGGTAACATATTTGGAGCTATAGCTCCTACCTGTCTTAATATTTAAAAAAATCATATTATTTCATCCTCCTCAAAAAAAAAGACTTTAAATTGAAAAATAGAATTTGTTTAAAACTAAGTCATCATTTAAATGAAACTGTAAACCTCACAACTTTTGGCCTCAACCCATTTAAACACTACAGACCCCAAATATAAAAGAGCCCCAAACACAGTCAAACACCTACAAAACAAGTAATACTTCTATGTTACCTTTCATGTTGAAATTTTAGTAATACTTTTAGCGTAGAAAACAAGAGTGAAACTGCATAGCACTGGCTTTCCAACCGAAGCTCTAACCCCTTTAAGGCTCAAAAGCCTTTATTACTTCTTCTGTGAAAAGAAGCACAATGTTCCAACAGTACTGTACTAAAAGAAATTAAATTGTTTTTCACCAAACTCCAAAAGAAGTTTGCTCAGATTCTGCTTTCTCCTATTAAGGAGACACAGGAGTTTTGCTGAGAAGTGGGAAAGTAGAGTTTATCTTTCTTAAATATTCCTCTGCTTTAGGACTCAAATAGAAAGAAGAGAGAATAAACACTAAAAAAAAAAAAAAAAAAAAAAAGGCAAATGCTTCTCTGTAACTAGTACGTAACTTAGCTGTTATTTGGTGGGGTAAGGAGGATGGTGAGAGTTTCTTCTGTACCTGAATAGTCCTAATTAAGACACATGGTTCTCTAATAAAGATTGGAGGCAGGTGGACAGAATGAGGAAAATATTTCATCTCAATTTCCAATTTTTTCTCTACAGGCAGTCAGAAACTGGCCCATGGCTCGGCCTCTTTGCCTCTTTCTTTACATGGGGAGCACTGAAACTTGAGATTCTCAGATATTTACATAGTATCAACTATGGCTTTTATTGCAACTTTAATAGGATTCCTTATAAAAAACAGAAGATTTGGCAATGTTAAAATGATCCACACAGTGTTTCTCAACCTCAACTTAAAGAGGCAAAAGGTCATGCAAACAAAAAAATAAACCCAAAGATCACTTAAGTCTTTTTGTCTTGGTCTGGTTTTGTTTTGGTTTTCAAGAGGAAGAGCATCCAAGGGCCAACTTAAATCGCTGGTCCTTGAATTGTCATCTAGAACTGTCTCCAATTCAAGAGAACCAAAAGTTGAAAACCTTTCAGGTAGGCGTTTGCTATTTTATTCTCCCCTTATTTGCTCCTTTACTGGCGTGTGTCAGAGCCTATACATGACATCTTTCAGTGGGTTGGGTTGCATTTTATTGCAGACTGTAGTTGGTTTGTGGGTGACTTTCGTGGTGCCCAACAGAGCATTTGAAGGCAACGGATCAGAGCTGTCACAGAGCCAGGACAGGACCAACTGCAAGCTTGAAATGAATGTAACAAGGACCACATAGAGACACTCCCACATCACATGAGTCAACTGGTGACCTTCAAAGGACTCTAGAAAATTTATATAAATATATATGGGGAATTTTCCTGCAAGGA
>JAUBOD010000755.1:2965900-2977650 GCA_032353885.1 Nothura maculosa | reverse complement strand
TCTCATTTAAATAAAAAGCTGCTGTTTGTAATTTATCAGTCCCATAAGCTCTATGTGACCTTTTTAAAAAACTGACCAGATTTTAAAAACTGTGCATGCTTCCTCTAACAAGAATTTCCCAATGAAGTTTTCATCTTAATTCTGGATTATATAGATGACAGATGAGGAGAGGGATGCAGGGCTCCAAAGCCAGGTTCAGTTGGACAACTCTTCCCATCACTTCTGCAGTTCAGGTGACCAGTGCCTGCCCATAAGGGCCCTTTTAGCCCTTACCAACCCACCCAGTACAGCTTAGGTAATAGCACACGGGGAAAGAAGCAGTCTCATCCCAACACAAGCAGACTAATTAAGCAAACTAATTCATTTGCATGCCTGCATCCTTCGTAACTCATTCTGCTGGTGATTTACAATCTAAAATAGCATCCTACTCATTCCCTCTTAGCCCTATCACCCATTAGGGTAACAGGAACAGATAGTTGAAAACCAAGAATTTGAATATGTTGGGAAAGCAGTTTTGTTGAACAATGTTGCACCATTTTTACAGTCACTTTTTGGCAACCAGCAAAAATAGCCAACAAAACATTTCCTAACATCAAAGAATGAAGGTTAGGAAAATCACGATCCATCATCAGGCTCAACATAAATAAAACAAAAACAATCATGAAGATTATTTCCTTTTAAATGTGTATCATACAAAATGAACACATACACACAAAGTAGATGACCTCTAGAGGGGAAAAAAAAAGACATTGCTTTTTATAAAGCAAATTAGGTGATACTACTATTCGAGAAGACCCTTTTGGAATCACAGGTTGACATTTTTTTTAATTTATTTTCAAGACCTAATTACTAAAAGGTCTTAAATATTTTACAAGAAAATTCTTTCTAACACACTCTTAACCCTTGATTTAAGCAACAACCAGCACGACACATTCATCTAAACCACTACACTTAAAGGAACAAACCAGCACAGTGAAGGCAAAGCCGTCAAGGCTTACTGGCTTGTAAACCACCTTAACACACCAAAAAGAAACCAAAGAATTGCTTGAAGGACAAGGGGGAATAAAAGGCAGGAGCTCTTTCTCTTCCTTCTCTTTCTCCTCTTCCTTCTCTCTGGATTTTCTCTAGATACAAGAAAATATTTTGCATCTCACATCAGCAACAGGACTTTCTCTAAAGACGGTAGAGTCTCTTCTGTTTTTCTCAGACCACACAAGAAGAAAAAGAACACGAGGATGAATGAACTCTTGGACTGAACTGACTGCCTAAGATTCCAAAGATAAAATTACAGAATGTTAAAATATTTTTCTTAGCATCCTGCTTTTCCAGGCCAGTTAAGTGTGCACATCATCCAGACCTGGATTTGCACAGAGTGAAATTTCACAGCTCTTCAATGTCTTGGGGTAGCTTTACAGATAACCAACGCCCTAGTCAGACGCTGTTGGAGAGCTTACCCTTGGAGAGTCCCCCATGTGCCTATTAAGGGTGGTCTTATTTAATACAGTCATCTATCAGTCATCTGATAAAGTCATCTATCACGGTTATGCAGAAAACAGCCATCAGCTACGAAGGAAATAACTCCATAGAAGACACGCCGCAGGGCGGGCAGACCTCAGGACATTGGAGATGAGCCTCGGAGGTGCTTCCAGGAAGCAGTGGCTCAGCACAGGAGACCCGCTCCTCCAAAACGCTTGCCGGGCAGGCTGACCCTGGCAGCCCGAACAGCTGGATCTGGGTTTGGAGACCCCCCGTGTCCCCCAGCCAGGGCAAAGGCTTCAGCCTCGCTCCCCATCAGAGCAGAGCAGCCGACTGCCCCATCTGGCAGCAGCTGCCGCTCCAGCGCTGCCTCCCGCACCTGCTGCGCGGCTCCCGGCAGCTGCTGCCCGGCCAGGCCGCACGGGACAACTGCAGGGGTCGGGACACAGGGCCGGGCTGTTCCCTCGGCAGGAGCCGGGCAAGCAGCGCCCAGCTGCCGCCCCGAGCGCCCAGCCAGGCACCCTGTGCACGAGCAGGGGCAGCTGCTGCACAGAAGCTGGGAGCAGGCGGTGTCTGGCGGCGGGGCAGGACTTGCTGCTCACACATCTCACCTGCGGCACCGTTCCTCTGCTCGGATCGGCTGGATGCAGCAGTTTGGGAGCATCCTGGAGATCAGATTGGGCTATTGGCCAGTTGCTGGACCAGCATGACCTCAAGGACTGTCTCTTGAGACAGTTGCACCCAGTGATTCTGTATTGCCTTTGACTACCAACATGAGGTAGGTTTTTGCAAAACGGGGAACATCTCTAAACTTAACCAGTCTGGGATTTGGCCTAGACGTGCTCTGCAGAACAGGGTCCGGCCCATGGGAACCATGTGGATAGATGTCACCAGCTTTCATAGGGCATCGCTCTTCTCCTGGTGAAGTCAACTGGGGGAAAAAAATCTCATTTTTACCCGACTAGTTTCCATATATCTTGGCAGTTAACATCCTCAGTTAGAAACTCCTGCAGGAATCCAGAAGAGACGGAAATGCAGGTATCAGGTTCAGGCCATTTAGTAAAAAGGATGAAATTAGAGCCATAGTTTCAAGCACCCAGAGCAGCAGCAAACATGGACATCTGATCTGCAGGGCAGAACTATAACAGTTGTCAGCTACAGACTTTCTCCTCACACTAACATCACATGCATCTGTCTCAGAATAAGATTAAGCTACTGTTATCCCATCTGATGCCTATTCCTCAAATACTGAAACAGCTGATACAGATTCTCCCAAGCTGGGTGGAAAAAAGCGGGAAGAGCTTTCAGTCGTGAGCATTTTGTTTCCAAGCCTCCGACAGTCAGTGTAATGCACCTTCATTCCTTGCAACTGCACATGCAGTTTAATTTTATATTTATATTATGTTTAATATTAAAGTTTCTTGATGCATTTTATGATTAGTGATAGCAATGCAACCAGAGCGCTCTCTGTTCCATAATGATACAGGACTTTTAAGTAGAAATTGAGAATAGTGGCAGAGAACAAATATTGTCAAAATGGATTCACTGCCTCTCCAGTAGCTCACTCATGAGAAGAGACCAAGAGCATGAAAAACCCTTCTTGAGCACCAAGCTGCTGAGGCCAGCAGGATCCTCCATGCTGAGGGGAGCAGCTCAAACCACAGTTGAACTTGCCATTTCATTCATATTCCTTCCATTGGAGCAAGGCAGCTCAGGTCACAGACACACATCAACTTCCAAGTCGATCCACTCACATTTTTGGATACCTCAGTACCTCTCGTCTTAGAATCCCATCAGCCTCAGGACAACATTCACTGCCTGCAGCACCAGCTCATTCGGTATCGCCTATCACGCCAACCTTGCAACAATTCTACTGAGGCAGCAAGACTGTTCTTAGTTTGACTCATCTGTGGTTATTAAATTTACTTTTACTTCTTTCTGTACCAGACAAACATGACCAAAAAGAAAAAAGAAAACTCCAGGCACATCAAACAAGACGCAAACTGAAAGGTCGCCAACTACCAGCATCGAAACAAAGAGATAAGACTGCTGCTCTGCTTTTACATAACTCCAAGCCCATCTGGTAACCATTAAGCAGCCTCACCAGCTGCTCCTTTAGGAAGAACAAATTAGTACACTTACCAGTATGACCAATCTCTGAAGGGTTTAGGTATGCATGCTAGGCCAACACTCTCAAGCAAGGAAGCATTAGCTCCATTTTACAGAAGGATCAAGAAGCAACAAAAGAATGGTATTTTTGAAGGTCACATAAGACATTTCTCCCTACTGGCTTGCAAGCAGATGAGTGGACTTTGCCCATCCTCCGAGATGACTGAAAGGCATCACAGCAACAAAGCAAGCAGGGTACAGAGTCCAAACCAGTAGTGTGAAGCTCTAACCACTTCCCAGCAGAGCTAGATAACTTGGCACCACATTAACCACTTTCAAATGGTTTCCAGACTGCTCTGGACACTCAAGACTCTGGAGCAAGTTCTGCTTCCACTATACCACGAAGGCGCATCCCTAGGAAGCCCATGAGCTGAGCCAAGACATAACTCCAGGTTCATTCTAATATTTGAGTATTTGAGTCACGTGTTCTCTCCACTACATTCAGTCTGATGACTGCTCTCGGTATTAAAAAGCAAAACAAAGTAATTAGTGCTCATCAGTTAGTTAACTGCACTTCTAACCCTGACTGCCTTTTCAGACAAGTTTGATTTCTGCACCATGAGCATGAGAATTGCTAATAAAGTACACAAATTAGTATATACATAAATACTACATGAATACCTGGGATGTACTGAGGAAAAGACAACACTGCTTTCATAGAGCAGACTATTGCAAAGCTCTTTAGTTCTACAAAGAACTCAAACACCTGAAAAACTCAAGACCTACTCAAATTATAGGCCCAGTTTATTCTCAAGAGTCTTACACCATGTTCCAGCATCACAGTCTTAAAGGGCTCACTTGCAGAAAGCAGGATGAGTTAAACCATTAAGGTCCCCTTTCTTACAGATCTTTCCTAGGGCCCGTCCCTGGTCGCTGCCGAAGCGGCGGCGCGCGGCAAGGCGGCTCCCTGACCGGAGCTGACACGGCAGCTTTGACATTTGCTCACACCAGCACCTGACCTTTAAAAAAGCAAAAGAGATGACTCAGCTTCAGCTTCCTTGTCTTTACAAATTGTTTCCTGACATAGATAAAATTGGTATCTACATAAAATCTACATAAAAGAACTCTGAAGGGCTAATATATTCCAGTTTAGCTTAGAAACCTCTCTTACAAACTTTGGCTTTATTGAAGTATCTTTTGAAATTGTTACTACTCCCAAGAACAAGGACCTGTTCAACCAGTCAGACATAGAGGACCAGCAAATGATGACTTTGATAGAACAAGCAACATAGAACCCATGTATTAAGCCTCTGCTTTCTTCCTCGAGTGCTTTGTTTTTACAATTGCACATTAATCTACTCAACTCTAAAAAATGGATTAATTAATAGGTATCAATCCAGTCAACTTCCTTGTATCCAAATGATGAGGGACAAGTAAAATGTTAGGTATTTCCCAGACTTTTTAGTTTAGCTCTTATAGTAGTTAAAAGAAAGGACTCATTTAATAGCTACCCCACAAACACAAAGTCATGCACTCAGCAGAAAAACAGAAAATCCCTTCAGAAATTTGCCAAATAGATCCTTAATACGCTATTAACTCTTTCTCCTGGGGTAAGAATAAATAAATAAAAAGCATGGAAGTCAGGCATGCACTGGTAACTGACTATACACCCAAACACTGTGGGAGGATCTAAACTCTTCAGTCTTCCCAGCAGTAATCCAAGATTTTTAAGATGAGAGATTCTCAGTATCCCTTAAACCACACAGCGCCTCACTCCCATTCTCATCCTCTCCTTTTCTGCCCCTCCTCACCTACAGATTGTGAACTCAGAAGTTTCTGAGGATTTTTGTTTTGTTTTTCCTGTGTTTATGTGAACGGTCCTTGCTTTACAAGGAATATTGACTAGACAGCTTCATTTCTACATGCCAAATAATTCCCACCTTTTCTTGCAATGAAGGTGTATCCAGTCTTCTAGGGGTAGGATATAAACACAGTGAAGAAGTTACAAGAAAAAAACAGTAATAATAACAGAACTAATGTAGGCAGTATTAGCTATCATGGCATTTAGAAAAGGATCCCACAACTACCACCCCTCAATCTGTTTCAGCAACCTACTAACCCAAATGCCTGTATGAATGGGCTGGTAGAAACTGTGGCGTGATCACTGTGATGTAATGAGTCTTCTCAAGGTAACTGAACGAGAACACCATAAACCTTCTCCTAAAGCTGAATCAGGGCTCAAGTGGTAAATTATTTAGGTTCTACAATGCACACAAACCACACTGCTCATCTCCATTACTATCAAATAGCATTTCTGATCAGATATGTGTCATTATGTAAAGAAGTCAGTTGGTTTTTCCATGTATGCTTTGTGTTGTTACCCTCCAATATCAAGGAAAAAAATCCACACTATCATGTTTCTAAATATAGCTTTAGTCCTATTTCTTTTTCCCAGTGCAGGAATTCCTTTCACATTTTATTTAAAGGCCAGAAAGACTTTAAGATAGACTAGGTTTGTGCTGATAAACATGAGCTTTGGAATTGCAGCTGAAACTACACGTATCTAAACACTGAAGTGTTGATTCTTGAAAAATACACAAAGAACAATAGTAAATACAAGCAAAAGTCTTGGAAACCAACAACAATCAGAAGAAACAGAAACACACGAAGCACAGAGCAGGCTTCTATCGTGCCTCTTGATGCCTCTCCCAAGGTCAGCCGGAGCACATAAACCCAAGTGTTTCACAAAACAAGAAATCCAGCTAAAAGTTCCTAAGCTGCTATGGACTGTGTAATGCACAGAACTGTAGGTGATGACAGGAAGGATTAGAGGAAATGCACTAAGTGTAAAATAAGGCACCTCACAAGTATGAATGAACTGATATCTTCAGGAACCCTAAAATACCTGTTTTCATACTGCAAAGCAGTATGTTCCAAATATTTTTAATGTACCCCTCTCACAAGTGAAAATGTATTTTTCAACTTTCACCAATTTTCCCTCACACTATTTCATAAGTCTATTCCCTTCCTAAGCACTGTATGCTCAAGAATAAACTTCCTCACCAAAAAAAAAAACCCTAAAATTCTCTATTTCAAAACTCAGCTAAGGGTACAGTAAACTTGCAACAAATTCGAAGAGAAAAAAAAAATGTCAGGTGAAGCAATGAAGAGCATCTTGTCACCCACTACTTAGCAGAGTCCACTTCTCCTCTCATACTGACATTAGGAAAAACGTAACCCCTCTGCTTGCTCTGGGAGTGTCTGTTGCTTCAGAAAACTCACCCAAAAAAGAGAATCCCCACAGAGTTTGGTGTGAGCGAGGTGTTTCAGAAAAACTGAAGCACAATAAAAAACAAGTATTTAGGTGCTTAGGGAGCCTGTCTGATGAGAACACAGGCTTTCAAAAACATTAAACTTGAGGACATCTTTGAATGATTTAAGCTCTGCCTGGCTGTCATTTCAGAGTCTACCTCTTGTTGAGGATTTAGTTCTACATGAGCTGCCAAATTCTTGGGAGAAACTCTGCAAAGAAATCAAAAATAAATCAAAATTTATCAAAATCCAAAAGTCCTTTTTGCTCCAGTGACCTAATGACAAGGACAAACTTTCTATCAGACAGTAATATCATAGAAAACAATTTTGCTACAATTTTTAACACCTCACTGGATAGCTTTTGTTTTACCACTGAATAGTTGGAACAGACTTTCCAGAACCCAGCATAAAAACAGAGCAGCAACCAAGTGCATTGAAGTCAAAGATTCTTCTTTCAGAGCAACAATCAAAATGTGACAGAGAAGCTAAATCCATGTGTCAATACAGCAAAGAAAGCTGTATTGGCTGCAACACATGTAAATTCTGCATGTAGACTGAAATAAAACAGAAACTGTGCATATAAAATAGGGAGTCTGAAGAACATATATTCCTCATAACCATCAAAAAGATACTTAAAAAATACCATCAGTTCTTCAATAGCACTATTATCTTCCTAGAGAAAGGGTAAAAAATTTTCCATGTCCTTTCATTTCAGCTGCTCTAGAAAGAAATTAATAGCTTGAGGTATTAAATCTTAAAAATAGTGTATGTATGTATGTGTATATATATCTGTATGTATGTGTAGATAGAAATAGACACGCAAATATTTCAATATCATGGTAAACAATTTGGTAACGTGAGGCGTGATTCTCTAGCTTTCTTCCCCACCTTTTTGTAAGCAATGGCAATGCTGTTCCTCTTTCCAAGTTGCTCCTTGCACCTCCCACAAACTTATGTGTTTATGAGAAAAACTGACACAAATCTGAAGCTTGAAAATGATTTCAAATATTTCATATTTGATATGCAAATCATACCAAAGCACTATATTAGTCTACTCCCGATCTCCTTGAAAAACAAATGTAAACATTAAAAAAAACAGAACATTCCACATAACTTTCTCTGCTCAGTTAATACAGACAGAAGTGGAAAACTACCAGAGAGTTGTTGTTTTGGTGTAAGCAAGGATTTGAGTTTCACCATTCCACTCTCAGGTCTTCCTGTTCAAACCAGAACTTGAGCCACTTATTTGATCCATAAAAATGTGAAATTCAGAAAAAAAAAATCCATCTCTCCATCTGAAGCTTCCTGAGCTAGAGGATAATCTTGTAATACAACAATACAATGCAAGTCCAACAGCTTGGAACTCCTGCGATATTCCACATCTTTGGCTCATTCAGGACATGCTGCGAGCACAGCCACATTGTATGACCAGAGTCATCCAATACATGCACATCATGTATACTGGCAAAAAGGCACCTTTGCTCATTTCAATCCCGCCACCAAATGAAGTTGTGATAAACAAAATAAAATAGTAATCACATATATAAAAACACTTCTGCTAACACTCAGACTGTTTAGCAATGAAAAGTAATTTTTATCTATGTCAGTTTACTTAAGTTCAATTAAACCCAATTTGCTTTTTAAGAGAAAAAAAAAGTTATTTATTTTCTTTACACTGTAAAGCTGACTAATACACTCCGAGGGCAACTCTTTGAAACACATCTCAGTTGTGAACATGGACCCATAAATACCTGAAAGGTTGTGCAAAACAACAGTCAGTGGCTACGTAGTGAGTGCATTTCAGTCAGTGCATCTGTAAAACAACTGTGCCATGAACTCCTCATCTACTTCAACTATATATATACACACATACATATATTTACATATATATTTATTATGTTTTTATATATTTATTTGTTTTTACAACCTTGACAATCAGGAATGTAAAGGGATCACCACAAATACATTCCCACCCTGCACGGCCAAACTACCAGACTATTCTCTTTTTAAGTTCCAATATAAAAACATAGAATAGCAACAGAATGAAAATAAGTATCAGTGTCTTGTATTAATAAAAAGGACTTTTAAATGCAACCATATACCTTTAACCTTAAACTTCTAAAACTACCCACTCTCTGGCAGGCTTTCATTCTGCAGGTGTACTGTACCTACTACAGCAGCATAATAGTTTTAATTGCAATGTCTAAAGTTTGTTATTTTTATAATGCAACAGCCTGAGTTACATGATGAAAGGCCATTTTTCATTAAACATGACAAATAAAAGAAGGGCAGGGATGTTAAAAGAATATTATTTCTAACAGTTTTCGCTATTTCCCGTGGCATTTCAGGTTGCTGCATTATTCCCACACCAAGCAAGACATAGTTGCCTTTTTAAAGAAGTTATGCTGCAAACACAAGCTGCTGCTTTTCCTGTGCAGCTTTTCCTACATGCCAATGACACATTGTGGGGAAATTCTGAATTGCATTTAGGAAGACAGCTAAAATCTGTTTACGTGCTTAGCCCCACTACTTTACCTACCTCCACTAAGAAATACCAGACTACTTAGGTATAAAGCTAAGTTCAGCTTATTCTTTCCTAGGTGAAAACTTATGAAAGGAAAGCTTGGCTGCTTTTACAGCCCACACGTATAGTCTACACACTTTATACTCTCTGAGTAGCACAGTAACCTCATTAAAGTATATGTATTTTAAATATATGTGTGTATATTTACATATATATCAATATTTACTAAAAATCAACACTTACTAATTTCTTTTGAGACACATTAAGAAGTAATTTTGATAAATAACTCCATTTCACTCTATACTTAAATTCTTTTAAAAAGTGACATGAATTTTATCTATACATAAACAAATAGCACTAGTTTCCTTTTACCTCTGGCTACAAACGACAGCTAAAGGATATTTCCAAATGCCAGCACCCAACTCTGGTTGAAAACCATGGCAGGAGACCTACAGATTCTGAAACGCACAACACAGCCCACAAACACCTCAAGAAAGCAGCAAGCCTCAGTATAATTATTAATGCCATTGGATTTTTTTTTATTTTGCAAGAAAGCCACTTCAAATTCGAAAAACATGAAGGTCACTCTTCTATCCCTCTTATAAGTCACCTGGAAAAAGGCTACTGTGAAATGGTGATGGAAGTTTCCCTCTCTTTCATGCAACACAGATTACCTGAACAAAGCTACAAAGAATTGCTCTTAAAGTTCCATATATAAGGTTTTATGTATATGTTTATACATAGGCATATGTTTATATATGTGTGTATATAGAACTCTAAGAAATACAATTATTAAAGACACAGAAAATAAAAAGGGAGAAAGATATACACATTTTCTTTGCAGATGATGGTTCATTTTCCCTTTTAAATTCTTAGTGAATGAGCTATAAAATTTATCACCTATATAAAATGTTCCAAAACCTTCACTATTTTATAGCATTAAAGATACGTGAGATGTAAAAAAAGTGACATTTTCCTTTACCCATTTAAAGCTTTAACAGAATCACAGCTGGCAGTTCAGCATTTCAGAATAAAGTGAGAAGCACGAGAATTTTAAAAAGGGGAGAGAAACAAAACCAAATTTGACTACTGAAATATAAGAGGCAAGGTAAGAAAAGGTTGTATCTCAGTGTCTATACATCTGTGTGTGTGTATGTGTACTTATATATTTAAAGGCATTATTAAAGGATAATTATTTTTCCTGTCATCCTCCATCTACAGACAATTCCTGTGTCCCTACTGCCCCTCTGCCAGGGTGCAATGATACTTACTTGTCTCCACAGCACCAATCACCGCAGGGGCAGTGATGCCTTCACCTACTGGTGTCAGAAACAAGCCCAAAAACACTGCACAACTGACACAAGACGCTCGGAATGCACAGACAGGCCTGAAATCACTTTGGAATCCAATAAGTTTACCAGTCATCAACCTCCTCGGTCCCGGCCTTCCGCGAAGCTTTCCACCTATGTCAGTTATTACTGGACGAATTTCCTTGTGCAATCCCAGCCAACTGTGGAATTATCCCCACATACACGGAAGGGCATCTCCAGCACAACAAGATACGTGTGGATTGCAGAAATACCCCCCTGTGCTTGTCCAGCAAACAAGTGCCGTGTGTCTGGCTGCAGAAAGGGACAACGTTCCCAGCGGGAACTCCACGTGTTGCCAGGAAGGTCTCAGGCACCTTTTGCAAAAGATGGATTATGCAACGCAAACCGTCACGTTACCTGCAATTCCTCAGACACATCCTTGTCAAACACGAAGGGATGACGCTTCCTTTTTTAAGTAAACAAGGCAACTTTTTAAAGGGCTGTGAGCTGGAAAAGCACGAACGGACACAGGTTTTATAGCGTGATCCAACGGACACAGGTTTTATGGTGTGATCCAAGCGCACACAGGAGCCTATCCACGTAAGGCCGATCGCTGCAAACGGACAAAGCTTAAGGAAAGAGCCGTGTTGGAAGGCAGGAATTAAAGAGCCCAACGCCAACGTGACGGACGCTCCGCCGAGCGGCTCCAGGCGCCCGGCAGCACTTGGGGAACCCGGTGCCCACCCCAAGGGCAGCTCCGGGCCCTGCGCGGGGCAGGAACGGCGGGAAGGGGCAGCGCGGAGCAGGGGGCAGCCCCGGCTCCGGGTCGGGACTAACGGGCCGCGAGGACGAGGAGGGGCTGGGAGGAAGAGCGGCCGCCCGGGGGTCCCCCTCGGCGCCGCCACCAGCGCGGGAAGCGGCGGGAGGGCTCCGCGCACCGCCCCGCCGCCTTACCTGGAAGTCGGCCAGGATCATCTCCCGGTCCATGTTGGACGCCATGGCGGCGCGCGGCCGCTCCC
>JAUBOD010000755.1:2920264-2936061 GCA_032353885.1 Nothura maculosa | reverse complement strand
ATTTCAAGTCTCTCTTTTAAGCATGATTTTGGTAGCATATGGATGATGTTGCAGATAGTTTACCCACTTGGGAATTCCTATTTCTAGTTTAGCTCTTTGGCAAATAAATCATTACTAAAGTGACACACACAAACTCTGTGAAAGAGTTTTTCTTTCGGAGAATAAGCAGCTGCATGACAAATACAGTAGCACTGCTCAGTCTCCCCCTCAGAGCTTTTTTTCAGAGTTTCCTCAAGAGTCTTCAGCTGAGAAAACTTCAAAAATAGTTATCTTGGTCAAAAATTCTCTTTAATAGACTATATTGCTTCTAAAAACTAAGTCTGTGGAAGTTCCTCCCTTCTCAGCTTTGTTGTACACACACAAACTCTTCCCAATCACTCGTTGTAGGGCATGGAATAAGCACTAAATACAATTCTGGCTGGAAGCCCCAACGGGGCTGTACAACAATAGTCCACTGCCTTCATGCCCCATTTTTGAGCAGGAGTACTCCATGCTCAAGTCTCCATTACAGTACTCCAAGTACTCCATTACAGGAAAAAAATCTATCCATCAGTTCGCTATGTTGAATCAAATTCATAAGTACACAGGAACAGCAGACTCTCGTAGGGATGCTCACTTAATAGCTACAGTAACTGCCAGCAGAAGGCAGAAGCCTTTAAGAAAGCCAGGCCAAACCACTCCTGGGGAAAAATAAAGCGCAGAAACCCTCAAGGTGGCTAAAAGTGTTACACAAAATGCCAAGAAGGGCAAAAGTATGAGGCTGTGGTGCATAATACACCACATAAACCCATCTGCGTGGGACTTTCGGGGTTCCTCAGACAGGGGGCGACACCTGAGATGGAGGGAGGGGCGAGGCAGAACCGTTAACGACCGCTCACGCGGCATCCCTGAGGGGAGCTATGAGGTTGCCCATGGCGGCAGCCCACCCAGCCCTCCCAGCCATGGCCATGGGGAGGATGGTCAGGGCAGCCAGGAATCCCTATATCCCGGCAGCGAGGGACGCTGCGCTCCCTGTGGGCACACGGAGCCGGCTACGAGGCAGCTCTACACTCCCCTCCCTTTTCTCTCCCCCCGCCGCCATTTTCTCGCCGCTCGCCAGAGGGCGGCGCAGCTGCGCGCGCCTCGCCGCTCGTCATGGCGGGCGCTGGGGGCGCAGCGGTTACGCAGCTGCGGCCATGAGGCGGGTGGGATCCGGGGGCTCTCCGTGCTGAGGGGCTGCGGCTCTGGCTGGGCAGGATTCGGTGCCTGCTGGTCTGGAGGCATCTGCAGAGGCCAGGCTGTACAGTGAGGGAGGTCTGATGGGGCCGTGGGGAGGCTGAAGACTTCCCTGGAGCTGCTCCCAGGTGATTTAGTCGAGATTCATGTTGCACTGATGTAGTAATTTTATTAGCAGTAGGGATGGGGGTGGTTTTATGTCTCTGGGATATTATGAGTGAAAAAGCATTGCTGGTGCCACTCTAATACTTGTTCAGCAAAAGAGAAGCCTCAGAGTTTCCACAGCTACAAGATTTAGGAATGGGCATCCAGGGAAGCTCCCGTCCCGCCATAAGGATTGCAGATTTTACCCAAGAGTTATACGTGGTTCTTAGGAACGTTACTTGCGTGGATTTCATAGCATGCGTTTTTCCATATCCCCTGGTAAAGGAAGTAAATGAACATTGCTCTTGTCAACTACCCCATGGAAGAAGAGAGATGAAGGAGTTGGGATGGTATCACAAGACTCTTGGCTGAAAATAATTTATGGATTAGGCTGTGGGGTTAACTACCTAAAGAAAACACAGAAGTAGCCCATTCTACACCAGTGCAACCCTGAAACAGATTAAAAGGAATGATCAGCGTACAGCTCGAAATACGTATTTTTTTAAGTTAGCTTATTAAAATGTCTTATGATGCAATTGAAGATATAGATAGGTATAAAGTCAGTAAAACATTGGAAAACCATCTTTATGTAGCAGAACTGAACATCCACAGGGATGGTTGTGCCAAAGGGACTCTGGAATTAACCAAGGAAAGTTTGAGCAGAAAATGATATACTTGATAATGGGAATAGCAATTTTTTACCTGTTTTATGAAATGTCATGGGATATTTTTTTCTTTAATATCTCATAAAATAACTTTTTAAGAAAGATGAGGTGAATTATGCTGGGAAAACTGTTGTCCTTTAATATCTTGGCAAAAGAAGTATTACAGATTATTAACCTGCTTCTTAATTCCATAGTATGTGTTGCTTTGAAATACTAAGAGAATTCTAAACTCTTTATAAATATCCTTAAAGAGCGACTGATAAAATTATTTTAATTCATCTTGATTAATTGCTTCTGAAGTAGATAAGGCATTTGCTACTTTTTATTCATATCAAGTATATTCTGGAAAGGACAAACTGTCTTATATACTTCTTATACACCACCTACATAAATCATTTTCACATTGTCATAGGTTAAACCAGGACAGCTTTATTAATGGCCCTGGAAAGATTCAGATGGAGGTTTTTATTGAAAAAGCACCAGCAGGGCCCTAGAGGCAAAACTGTGTGGATACATGAAGCCCCTTTGCGTCAGTGAACAGTGGAATCAGTGCAGGGAATACAGGAATTGCATGCAGTACTAGGAGCATAGAGGAAGGAATAACAACGTTCTTGGTGTCAAGAGTAAAGGGGAGTAAACAAATATAGACTTGGCCTCTTTTCTGAGGTAGGAATGAGCTCCTGACATAACGAGAAATGGAGAAAGCCACCAAATACTAGATATGGAAGTTATACAGGTCCTTCATTCAGAGCAGAGTATTAAGATCATATCACTCCTTTCCTTTAAACTGTATGTATAAAGTGTCCCTTAGTGAAAATGTGGAATGCATTCGATCTATAGAACAAAAAAATGCACAAGTAACTAAATGAAAGGCAAGTAATGTGAAGATACTGAATATTTTTCAGTGATTACAAATTGCATAAACCTCCATGCTCATTCAATACTAGGTTGAGTTTCCTGTATTTTTGAGATATGGGTAATTTGGATCTTTGCCAGACCTGAATGACTATAATAGGCTATAAAATTATGAGAGGAAAACAATAGACATAGGAACTGCTGCTAAAGGTGCAAATTTAAACTAATGCTGCCTTCACCTACCCCAAGACCCCCACCCTATGCAGAGTCCATAACAAAGGAGATAAGATATAAAAGTTATAAGTCATGGAAAAATAGTAATAGAAGATAGGAACTTCTACTGTGCAGAACTAGCTTTTCCATTTAAGTATGAAGACTTAAACATTTGTAGTCTGCATATTTCCTAATTCTGTGTGTAATTTTACTCAATTTCTTGCTTTCCAGACCACTCTTTCTTTCTTGGAGGCATTACAAAAGACTAAGATTTCTCCAAAGAATGAGGATCTGCTAATTCTCAAAACTATGAGTCTGTTTCCAAGCATTTGCATGATAAAAAGAACACAGGTAAATCTTCATATTGCTGTTTAGCTGATGCAAATACATTATCTCTACCTTTCCATTATAAATCTTGTACCTATTAGAAATGCAGGTCATTTTTGAATTACTTGGTTTCCCTTTTCCTTCTACTGATGCTGTAAGAGTAGATAAGGGGTAAATGTATAAAGGCCCATAAGGCAAGTCCTCAATGTCAATCAATAATTTTATTTTTATCTTGCTGAAGTTGTGATATTCTCAACTTCTTGACAGTGGTATGTTATTACTAAAGGTAAGGTTATTACTGAAGTTGCATGGCAAAATACATTGTAGTTTGTTATCAATATTAGTAAGAAAGTAAACCTGTCACAAACCAACAAAAGAATGCTGTATCATGAAGCACAAAATACTAATTTATAGAGTAAAGTATAAGGTAAAGAATAAAGATGCAGGCTCCATGACCTCATTGAGCAAGTTGTTCTGGTGCTCAGTGAGGTCACGGAGATTGCATCTTTGGAGATATTCAACACATGTTTCTTGTTATGATTAGATGGAATCTCTTGTATTTCCATTTGTGCCCCTTGTGCCCTTGTCATTGGGTACCGCTGAGAAGAGTTTGGCTCCATTTTTTTTTACACCTTCTCATCGAGTGTTTCTGCACATCAGGGAGATCCCCCTAAGTCTTCTATAGGTTACCCGGTCTTTGATAAACAAATGGCCTATTAAAAATACTTGTTTAGGATTAAAAACATTAAACCTAGGATTAAAAACATTTGTGCACTGTGTAAAAAACATTTGTGCACTGTGTATAAAGATAACACTGAAAGTACGTGAAAGTAAGTCTGTGTCTTTTCATTGGAATGCAGATATCCTGGGGAAAAAAAAAGCAATCCTAAAAGGTAGGAATTCTTAATTTCAAATGCTGTTAATGCAAAAATCTAAATATGGCAGATGAATTATAGTTATATTTAACTACCTCACAGATAACCCTTGTAGCAGTAATATCCTCCTTGTAACTTCTGCAGTTTCAAAAAACATTCCATATTGTTTCTGCAGCCAAAAATCCACTTTTCCCTTATGGATTCTTTCAAACCTTCCACTTCCTTTGCAGCTGCCACAGTGCAACTGTGGACAATGCATTGACAATACACAAATTTTCTGTGGAGAAAGGTCCATAGACTTTTCAGTGGTTCTTGAGGCAGCCTAAAGCAATGAGATGTTCTATTAGATTTGTTTGTTTTGGCAAGAATGAGGACAACCTTGTTCTTGAAAAATCTACATTTAGTTCCTCAACTATAAACAATTTTCAGCAGATCTTTCATCTGCAGTATATGTCTTTGTTTGGCAAACAATTCTCATTGTTTCTTATTATACATGCCAAATTGTTTCTGTTCTGCATGAGCTATGATGACTTGAAGGACTGAAGTTTCATGAAGCAGAAAGATTTTTTTTCTCTCTCTCTTAATTCAGTGGTACTGTTACTGCCTGAGTTGGCCCATAATTTCTTTGCATTTGTTATAGTTTGTTATTACAGAAAAGAAGAATGATTAGGTCAAGCAAAACATCTTGCCGTTAGTGCTATGCTGGTGGAACAGTCAATATGCAGTCAAGTTAGTGAATTTTTACCTTCTAGAATAAAGCTCCAAGCAGGATAATCATAATGAAATAATCACTTAAAGTATGCAGAATCAAGGTTCTTTCCATTCCTATTGCCATGAAAAAGGTCAATAAAGTTACATCAAAGAGGCCTGGAAAGGTGTCTTGGCTCTTCAGCTGCCTTGCCCAAAAGAAAATTGAGACAACCAAAACCCCAGTATATTCAGAACAACACTGTAAATCAGATTAATGTCAAGAAAAGCAACCACCTTTCATATTACTCCTAGCTCTCACATACCCATGCTGAAGTGAGATAAAAATTTAGGTGCTAGGAAGTAGAATAGCTCTTTCTAAAACAACATTGGGTTGGCCCAGGTGTCCACAACCTGCATCATTTTTCTTAGTCTGATCTTTCAAAGTGCTTCATAACTGCCTCTCAGTCTCAGAGAGGTTGAATATCCTTCCTAGCTTTTTCCAATGCAGACCAGATGTTATATTGTGATAATTTTCTCATGGGCCTTTTCCATTTTGACTCTCCATCAGCTAGGGATCCAAAGAGATATTACTTGAAAAACAGGAACTATAAAAGAGCCAGGAACTTATAAATTAAAACATAAACATTAATTTGTTTCCCGAGATACAGATGTCTTTTGTCAATTCAAGCCTTGATCTCACCATCAGTTAAAGGCAACGGTTGTTCTGTGGAAGCATGCACTGGAAATTAGCCAGTGGGTATTAACTTTTGATTCTGATTGAATGAGGAAAAAAAAGTTGAATCAGAAACCCAGAATTAAAAGTTTTGACAATAATGGTTGATATCATTTGAATCTTTTCAGGATACTAATCCAAAAGATTCATTACCCTAGGGAACTGTAGTATTATGAAGCCTTTCAGGTGGGGGGCAAAAGAGTTTTAAGTTGCCTTTGGTGATGCTAGTGGTCTTTCTGCTTAACTTCCCGATCAGTTTTTGCACAAGGGCTGAAATCCATCTCTGAGCAACTGAATCCAGTGGTGGAGGCTGATACGAGGGGTTACTTCAAAATGTCCCCAGTACAGCTCTGGAGAAGAGGGCAGTGCTGGAAGAGATAGGGAAATAAGGCAGACAGCACAGGTGAAAAGTCAGATAACTGACTCATAATCCAGGTTGAAAATTTGAATAAATAACTGCATATTTAAACTAATTGATAAAATAGTCTAACAAAATCACAATTGCCTTTGAGTAGATTCTTTAGCACTGTGTCCTTACAGAAGTAAATAAGATAGACAAAACGCTTCCTGTTAATAAAACAAGAATTTTGGTATGAAGAAGTTTCTCTGGTGAGTTTATAAAGAGGTAGAACAAAAGCTTTCTTCACTTTTGATTAAGAGCAAGAATGCACTGGTGGTCTGTAGGGAAGCTAAATTAAACTGAGAGCAGGGTAAAGAAACAAAAATCTTGGGGTCTATGCCAAGAAGCGCTTGTCTTTTAGAGAGGATAAATGAACCAGCTTCCATATGTGTGGTCAGATTTTGGTCCTCCTGTAAATTTACTAGCTTCATTATTTTCCTTGCCTAGAAAAAGAGGGAAGAGTAAAGTACTCTGAGGTGATTAACCACTCCATTTCACAGGATTCTGAAGACATAACAATTTTTAAGAATACATAAGGTACTCTTTTTTATTTATATTTTTGCTTGAAAATTTAAGTTAAAATCCCTTCTTGTCTTCCAGTTAATCAATTCCAGTATGCCCCGAAGGAAGGTAATCTTTTCAGTATCTTACTGTGTGGCACTGAGCCATATTATAGTCTTTTTTTTCTCAGTGCTTAGGAACTCTATATGGAATGTTAGTTTTAAGTGATATTTTTGTTAATTTAAGTTCAAGATCGCAGTGCAAGATGGAGCGACTCCTTGCTTTTTTCCAAAATGTTGGAGGTACTTTAGCTGACAAGTCTCTATTCTGTATCTATGGTTTCATTGTATTTTTGTTAAATATTAAGACATTTGATCCATATTCCTGTTAAGACTTTTCACCATGTAGAGGTGTAAACTTACGAGTGGAACAACAGGCCTTTCACTCCTTCCCACAGTAGCAGCAGTCAGCATGCACATGCTTCTCTGCCTTATGTGACATGTCCATGCATCTTCTGTCTTCCATTCTTTCTCCATTTTTTGCCCGCTTACCTGTTGAAAAAGAAATCTACAGCAGATGACACATACTTATCCTCTAATAAAAGACTTGTAAGTAAGCTGGTGTTTCAACTGGTCACCTAGTTAGGGGATACAGTTTAAATAAATTACTTCATCCAAAGGCATAATTTGGAATCTTGTCAAAACAGAAGCCTGTTTAGAAGTTTCAACTGATATTTTGAAACTTCTGGGAAAGAGGTTTCAGAAATAGCCTTCCTATTCAAGAGGGTAATATTATTACCAAATTAATAATTAGGTAATTTTTTTGTATGACAGGAAGCAAGCATTAAACAGAAATGGCAATCAGTTGCTTGAGACAAGTGCCAAACCACCTACCTGCCAAAATCTACACTGTTGAAAACCAATAAAATAGGAGTACTCTGCCAAAATTACATACCAAAGTTGCAATTGAAGTATCATTAGTGAGGCACAGAAATAACAGATCACTTTCATATATTATGAACATAAGAGCTCAAAGGTCAAGTACATATATTTAGTTATATATTAATATAATACATCAAGCCTTGTTTTCCAGGAGCTTATATTTCCATAATGCTATCAAAATGCAACTTTTTATGTTAAATAACTTGATACATCAATATTTTCAAATTTTGATAGCACTAGAAATGTAACATGCGAAGATTAAGTATGGTAGAAAGACTAGATGCAGTTAAAGAAAACATTTACAAAATGTGCTAATAATATAGAGAGATAAGGACAAAGTTTTACTATATCTTTTTTAACACAACTTCCATTGCATTCATTTTTTAATAAATCATTTTGCCCATCTTTAAATAGTAACAATTTATTCACTAGTCACAGCTCTTCATTCCCTTCCACGTCAATTTTATACACCTACATAACTCTTATGTCAGTGCACTCACTGCAAATCTACACTTTCATTTTACAATACTGCTCTTATTCATAAAGGCTGTAAGTGCAACAAGAGATACATCTTGCAACTTTTAGCAATTAAGCATCTGTTTATCCACTATTTATACACTGTAGCTGAGCATTTTACTGACTGAGAAATGTGCAACATTTTGCACTTCAGTGTCTTGTAGTTCCAAGATACAGCCACATTTTCAGTTTCCTCTCTCATATAGGCGTAAAGAAACAATAATAATACCTATTGTACTCCTAGTACTACAAGCATCCCTGAATGAATGTACTAGAAGCTTGTCCTGGTCTTATACTTCTCCCAAGACATCCCCCTTTACCAGTGCTGTCAACAGGACATCTGAATAGGCAGACCTTTTTCCTGACACACTGCATCTTCTGATGTATTAGGTAACTTTCCTTGCTTGGTGTTCATTCATTCAACTAAACACACCAAATACATCCCAGCCAGAATTATTTGGAGGAAACAGGTTTTCAGGCACCTTAGCCCTTCTCTAGGTGTCTTAACTGCCTAACAGATGATCTGCTTTCTCTGAAGTAGATATTGTCTGAACTTTCCAATCTTGCCTTGTCTGTGTCCTCCCAATGTCAAATTCATAACATTACCAAATAAATACTGGAATAAGGAAAAATAGAATAAAGGGGGGAAAAAAAAGAGGGACTATCTTTACTCTGAGAGTTCATTTGCTGAAGTAGACATTTTGACTGATGATTATCCCCTCTGGACATTGTACGAATAAGTTGTTCCTCTTGCTTGGAAAACTCTTGTTTTCCAAAACTCTCATATTACAATTTTACATACTCATTTTTCTTCTCCTAGACCACAACAAACTATTGAGATAAGTCTCTGTACTTATCTCAATGAGTTGCTCGTGCTTCATCCTTTAAGTGCAAGGAATTGTAAGTAGGTGTTCGTACTTTATATACTGTTCCCTGGAGGGATGAACTAGCATCTGCTGTTTCCTTTCAGTCCCTTGAGGAAGGAACACCTTACACTGGTTAGTGGCCTCACTCCACACTGGAAAGTAGAAGGTTTTTTATAGCACAGTCTAGTTCCAAAAGATTTTTCTTCCAGAAAACAATTTCAGCCCAGTATATTCGTGAAGTCTTAATATTTCCTTCCTTAAAGGGCAGACTGAGGTCAAAGCTGAGAATATGCATTTTTCTCCAAGTTTCTGCCCTGTGTCAGACCACTCATCAAAGATACTTATCCCCTAAAATGCAGAATCCTATTTCAAGAAAGGCTTTAATTTCCTCATAGAAACAAAGGGAGCCATTCAGGAACTCCCAAACATTAACAAATATACTTTTAAATTGCAGGCATTTGTGTGAAGTTCTTTATAATCTGCCAGTAAAGCTCATTTATAGTTTTATTCCTTCATTTACTAACAACAGTGACTTATTTAGATCTGTTTATGTTATGAACTAGTTGTGTTTATGAAATTCTCAGACTACTCTGGGATGAAAATCTAAATTTTTAGTTTTGACTCAATAGGAAACAAACTGTTGCTATAAACTACACTGCAAAGTGGCAGACAGTACTGTTACAGGGAATTTTTAAGTGTCTCCAAAGTGAAGCTTTCATCCAGACTCCTCTTGATACAGAGCAGGGAATTATTTTTGTGCTTTGTGATGTTCAGACAGATCCCAGATCTCAATCAAAAGTTTTTCTTTCTTTTTTTTTTTTTAATCAGACACCTGTAGGAATGATCCATTGTGTTCTCTCCTAACCCAGAAGGATTGATGTCATACCCTGTGCACATGCCAAATTCCTGCTTGCTCTTATCACTTCCGAGCAAGCCAGTCTCAGCAACATTTCCATGGACACGCTATATTCACAGGAAAAAAAACAGTTGCTACATCTACAATTAAAGATGTAGGATGTCTTTGATTTAAAGAGCAGATTGGACTTAAGCACATAGCTACCTCATGCTTGAATTTCATATACATCTACATTGTAAATTCAGTGAGAAGCAGCTCCCTTTTGCTATCTCTACTCAAAATTCCTCCTGGGGTGAAAACCTTAAAAGAAAGATTGTATTCTTATATCCAGTGTGTCAGTTTCTTAAGAGGTTATATTACTCAAAACAATAGTTCTTTCTGCATGGAAGGTAAGTCTGTCAACTTACAAGGTTAAATAAAGATAGTTATAGATGTCTTAAAATTAGAATTGGCATTTGTGCTAAGTTTCCCTAGATTTTGATACACTCTTTGACTTTTCCTATCATTTTTGTTTATTTCCTTCAGTGTGTCAAAATGTATGCTAAACAAGCAATGCCTAATGCTCCTCCTAGCAAATACATTGGTTTTTCCATTATGCTATGCTGAAACTAAGTATCTCTTTAAGAATGTTTCCAAAGTTTCCAGATTCCATTGCCATTCATGCTTTGCAGTTCTTTCTGTCTAAACAAATTTCTCAAAGAATTTTCTTCAGCCCTTTTCTGAATGACCTAGTATTTTGTCATCGAAATACTTTCTTTTATAATACAAATGTTGCAGAAGACCAGTCCAGGAATTCAAGGCAGAGTTTGGGTTTGCAGTGCTTTAGCAGATTCAGACTTAACAGTGTTCTGTCCTTGTTTCACCCTGTTTTTCATCTCATAGTAGTTTATAGTAGTTCACTATTTCTTATTTGTGGAAAGCAATCTTCAAAAAGCATATGTGGATTTTTTCATAAGTGGTATTTCTGTATTTCCAACCAAATGAAGACTCCTTAATTTATTGCAAAAATTGTAAGAATATGCTCAGTTTTATTAAATATTTCAAATCTGATGTGCTAAAGCAGTTATTGATTGGTCATCCACAAGATGGAGCTTCTACAACAGAGATCTCTCTATTCAAATTTAAGATCCTGAATCAAGAACTATGGATGACAACACAGTTCACAGAAACAATGTTTTAGTCCATACTTCAAATTTGGTCACAAGAACAGTTCTCACAAAAGAACCACTCTTCCTTTTACTCTTCAGTAAGAACAATATTCCTTTGTTACATGAGAAAAATAGCTAGTGATGTTACCTTGCTGTTAGCCCTTGTCTCGTGGTGGGCTACAATTTACCACTTAGAAGTAATCAGAACATTAAAAAATGTCCACTGTCTTTCAGGTATTCTGTAGCTTATTTTAGCTCTACATTAACTTTTGTGCAATAATATGCAGACCAAAAAGCCAAGCCCTATGAAGGGAATGTTGTTTGAAGACATTTCTTAAGTCAGTGCATAATGTAGTAAGGAACTTGCTAAAGCAAACTGCAACTTTCCTGGTAAAATGTTCCTGTTAAGATGATAACACTCCCAGAAAGAATTGGAGGAAGTAGATTCATTGGTGAACAGATGTGAAATCAAACAGGTACCAATGCAGAGGGAACTTCATGACAGATTTCCTCACGTGTAACATGAAGGAGTGAACAATCAGAAGCACAGTTTAGCGTGCATTAAAAAAAAAATTCAAAAGATAATTCAAAAGATAGATTTCCAGCTATTGCATGTCCGCTGTAAGTTGAATGCTGCCTAGTGTTCAAGTCTCCCAAGGTCTGCCATGCAGAAGTACTAGGAAGTTACTTTCCCATTCAAACAGAGAAGTTGTGATAATTGTGATTCCTTAATATTCTGTTATTGGGAACTTCACAACCCATTCTACTTTCCCATATTTTTACTTACTGCCATGTTTGGGATAGTAGATATTTTCTGAGGGTGTAAGGAAAAGTGAAAATTAAAATAGTGAAAATCATAGTAATAGAACTATTGTAAGTCACCAGGGAGAAATAAAATAATATAGAATAGCCTGCAGCCTTTAGCAGCTCTATATATGCAGTCTACTGCATCTGAAATTCCAGAGACATTTTGCCTAGCCTGCTTTTCAAAGCCTTCCCCGGATGAGTTTCTCAGGTAATCATTTCCATTGCTAATCTACTTTTGTAGTTTGAAATAATTTCCTAATGCCTGCCTTAAATCTCTAAGTCCATTACATTTTGCCTGACATCCTCTGAACATGGAGAACAATTTATTCCTTTTCTCTTTGTTGAGACTTTTTTTTGAAGATAATTTTCTCTTTTTCCAAAACTTTTACTTAAGCTAACCAAGCCCAGTTCTTTCAATCTCTCCTCTCAGATCATATTTCTAGGTCTCTGCTCACTCTTGAAGTTGAGATTATGACAGGTATTACACTAAGACAAAGGAAAACTGACTGCTATACAAAAAATATTGTCAAGCTGGGTGGCAGAAGAGAAATTACTTTTATATGAAGATTGCCTACTTTTTTTCTTTTTTTTTTCCCAAATATGTCTTTTTTATATTTTGTAACCAATGTGTTTCATATACTCCAGTACATGGAGCAGGCATTGCCATTCCTTAGTGATAACATTTAGATTTGGGGAGAAAAAATGCTATTACGGAAGGTAACTTAGGCTGGTAATGGAAAGGATAGCCTTGCCAAGATGGTGTCTTCAGGATAACTGATGTGTGTGATGTGTAGTTTGAAAGATGCTGTGTTCTTTACAACCAAATAAATTAATTCACTCATTCCTACAGATCACACATATAACAGAAGAATGTTATTTAATGGTATTCCTCAGGAATATGTATTGCATTGTTTTCTTCTAGATAAGTTTATAAAATCAGAATGCATGTTATTTATCCATGCTACCTGGACGATCAGGGCTGTGTCTGCAGCTGTGGGTTCAATGGTATGGAAAGATTTCACTCAGAAGTTAACTGGACTTCTGTGTATAAATTGAGTGGGAGATAGATTTCCGGCTATTGCATGTCCACTGTGAGCTGAATGCTGGCCCAGTATTTGAGTCTCCCAAGGCCTGCCATGCACAAGTACCAGGAAGTTACACTCCCACTGCCATTTTTCTATTCTTTTTGTTTTTCCCTAGGAGAAAGACAGGAGAGAGTTAAGTGCTGAGAAGATAGACGGAAGCAAAGAAAATGAAAACCCTTTTTCTTGCTGAGGGCGGAGCAGGTCTTTCAGATAGCTTTGGTGAGTATGCCACATTAAGCATATATAAAATTATGTTAAAAATGATGACCATACAATATAATTAAGTCCTGAATGTTTTCTTTTTGAATTGCTAAATCAGGCAATTTGTGATGTCAGTTGTGCAGATGAATTCTTAACAGGAAGGCCACTTAAAGTACTCAGTGGGTTTTACTTTTTTTTTTTAGTAGTATAGTTCATCATCTCTGGATAGATCATATGAGCCCTAAAAATGCAGTGTTATGTAACCTGTCTCTCCTTATATCAAAATCCCAGATAAAATTATTCAATTGTTTATGTCCTATATAAACATTTTGCATGCATTCCCATTTTGTTTTTAAAAATATTTTTTACTTGGAAGATACTAGCTGCCAAATCATAACAACAAAAGGGCCAAAACAGACTTGTGTAGGACTTGTGTATCCTGTTGAAACTTGGAGAATATTAGTTACTATGTACTGGCAAATGCAGCAGTGTTACTTGTGAGCTCCCAAGCCTGCATGGAAGAAAGTTCTCCTGCCACACAAATTTACAGAGGGGGCTTGTCTTCTGGTCTGTAGGTGCCTCCAGCACTCTGCACATAGAAGGATCACCTCAGTGTTTATTTTCACAGAAGCAAATCGTTCTAAACAGTCTATGTCCTTAAAATAGTATCTGCAGGAAGCAGTTACAGTGAAGCCTGCCAGATCTGTTTAATTTTCTGTCACTTAATGCTGAGAAACAGTGAAAACAGTTCATGTGTTCTCTAGAGCAAAGCTCTGACCAAAAGGCTTTTGAGCGCTACAGGAAAACAGCATCTACCTTGAAAAGTTCTGCTTTTTTATCCCCCAGCTGCAGAAAACAAGGCTGACAAAAGCAGCAGCCTCACTGTTCATTCAGGTCAAACCACAGCATGTCCAGTAGTGTTACAAGGGTAACATTTTTGTGTGTATGAAAACAAGGATTTTTACATTCTCAGACTCTGGAACCACTGTAAAACTTTCGACTCTGTGGTGCAAAGTTGTTCTTAACCTGTCTATGTACCCAAAAAAGTGGGGGTAAGAGGCCTATGAGAAAAGTGGCTTAAATCACCCCTGCTTTGAAGAAATCAGCATGTCATGATTGGTACCTGTTCTTGCTCTTTCCAAGCTTCTCATGACTGCAGAGCTGCCATGTCAGAAAGCCAAATGCAAAGTGCTTCCTCATTAGTGTCTGAGACTGTCATCAAAAGTAGATCTTTTCAGGCGTTGACAACTCTCTGACTTTTAAACTGCACCTGGAGTTACAGTATCCTGTACTATGGACAAAGCTTAACTGGGCCTAGCACTTCCTTTCTTCTTGGAAAACTCAGGGTAAAATAGGGCAATATCTATTCTGTGGTGCCTCAAATATATCCCAGCTGTGTTCTGATTCCATCTTGGGATGAGGCCAAAGATCCATTTCCGTAAGCAGGTTTCCAAAGAAAGGAAATCTCGACATGCCAGTGAGAAGGGAGACACCAGCTGCTCCCACAGGACCTCTGTACTGTACGGCAGAGAGCACGTGCCTGGCCGTGCACTATACATAGCTACAGTGACTACACAGGCTGAATATCCACAGTAGGAATAAAACAGCAAGTGGCAGCTGAATAAAGAAGTCTTTTTAATTGCCAGGAATCTTGTTCCTGGTGTTGCCACTCCATAACTAAAAATATCTGTAACTTAGCTGGGATATCACCTTAAGATTCCCACAGAAGATACCTGTGACATTGCTGTAACCTTGAAATCATCCCTAGACAAGGTGGTGGTTCTCTGGCTCCTCTCTAACTAGTGCTTGGCTTCCTAATTGCCTTATTAAACTAAGTCAACATACTTGAACACCCAGTGATGGAGTCACCTACAGTAATCATTATTACACAGCACTCCACTGCACAGCCTCTCCATCATGAGTAACCTTCAGAATTTGTGCAGCATTTTTTTTTCCTCAGTCTTATAGCTAAAGATGTGTCTGAGCTCCATAAATGCCAGAAATGACTCTCGTTACAGATTTTCTATTGAAGGCATTTAGGTTATTCATAGATAAACAGCTACGCAAACCTCCTTAACGGGAATAAAAAGGAAGTTGTCAAGAGAAAAGCTGTCTGGATATCAAGAGAGAAGCTGTCCAGCTATCAGCAAAACGTCTGCTCCCAGTTCTTCAAGCACGTAACTGCTGGCAGGACGTGTCCCATGTGTAACTCAAGGCTGCGGGGCCAAACGGATCAGAGCAGTTGGGGTCACTTTGACCGGAGGCAGAAACTACAGAGCAAAGCGGGATCAAAGTGGATCAGCAGGGAACACTAGGCAATTTTTAAAAACTGCCCATGCTATTCGATATTGCATAGGGTGTGCTTACATAGAGGATATTCACAGAGTGTGTATTACACTTTCTAAATATTCTCATTGGTGCTTATCTTCAAAAAATATTGCCAAATGTATTTTGAGGTCTGGATTTCAAAGTGGTTTTGAAGAGCTATCCCAGACAATGAAGCTGGAAAGGACACACCTAATGGATGAAAAACGTTTGAAAACGTTTTTGAGGTCTTGGGCCAGATGGGCTTGTTACAAATTGACAGGGTGAAAGCTGCAGGCGTTCGCTTTGTGGTGTCGGAAAGTGGCCTTTTTAAGGCATTTTTGTAAAGGAAACCAGAGGAGCGAAGCCTTCGGTTTGTCCGGCACCTGTCCGTGCCTGAGGGGCCGGGCTGGGCCGAGCCGAGCCGGGCTGGGCCGGGCCGGGCCGAGGCGCCG
>JAUBOD010000755.1:2906837-2919900 GCA_032353885.1 Nothura maculosa | reverse complement strand
CTGCCCCCCGCGCCGTGAGCCGCGGAGCGGCGGGGCGGGCATGAGCCTCCCCGGCGGCGCGGCTGCCGCTGCGGGCTGCGCGCTGCGGCGCGGCGGCTGAGGCGGCCCAGGCGGCGGGGCCTCGGCGGGACGAGGAGCAGGAGCGGCCCCGCTGCGGCCGGGGAGGCGGCGGGGGAAGATGGGGAACTGCCTCAAGTCCCCCACCTCGGATGACATCTCGCTGCTGCACGAGTCGCAGTCGGACAGGGCCAGCTACGGCGACGGCACCGAGCCGGATCAGGAGCCGCCGCCGCCATATCAGGTAGCGGCGGGCGCGGAGGGGGCGGCCGGGGTGAGCCCAGGTGAGCGGCGCCGGCCCCCCCGGCCGCCCCTGCCGCCCGCGGGGAAGTTTCTTTGTTCCCCGCGCCCGGCCGCTTGGGGCCTTCCGCGAGGGGAAGCGGCTCGTTGGGTATTTACACGTACGTGTGCAGAGATAGGCTTTGGCCACGCAAGGATGGCCTCAGAGTGAGGCACAGGGCCAAAGGTGGTGAGAACAAAACAAGGCAGCGATCCCAATTAAAGCTGGAAGAGAGAGCTGTTTATTACTGTTATCGTTATTATTTTTCCACGCGTATCTCTGGCGTCTCCAGAGGATGACCCAGCCTTCTGAGCGGTCACTGTGGCCTCTAGGTTTCTGGCCAGAAAGGGGAGACACAGAGTGTGTGTGTGTGTGTGTGTGTGTGTGTGTGTGTGTGTGTGTGTGTGTGTGTGCAGCCTCCTTTGTTGTCCTGGCGCGGTGACATCACTGTCTGGTTGCGCTTTTCGCATCGTGCTTAAGCCGGGGACCTCACGCGCTTTGCCCCCGGCCTGGGCTTTGTGTCTGGTCATGTTTCAGCCCACACTTTGCTCACTTATTTTTAGCTGTAACTCGCCCTCAGTAAGTAACTTGGCTAATGCAGTAGGTCCTGTTTCCTTCAGTTGTGTGTGATACCACAAAGGAAATGTTTTCCCATTGTTTTGTTTCTTTCTGTTTTGTGTGTCTGAAAGAATGGATTATTTTGCAGCTTATGACCCATTGGCAAGGTTTAAAAAAAAGTAGGTATTTTCTTCTGTAATTTTGCTCCTGTTGATGCGGAATTGTGATGTCATTAGTAGCAGAAAACTTACTTTTGACCTCTGTTTGGTGATGACCGCAGGGCGGAGGAAGCTGAACCTGCGGTTGCACTTGTCTGTTCCTTGTCACCTCTGTCCCCATAGGTAGAAACATATATTGCTGTAAACAAGTGGTCTGAGGTAGGTGATTGTCTGGCCATAAAAAATGGGGGAAAAAATCTAAGAAATAAAGGAACATAAATGGTACAGCTGCATCTTGTCTTCGAGTTTCAGAAATACTGTACTCTGGAAGAGTAAAATGCATTACATGGAAACCTATAAAAATGGCAGATTGGCGCGTAAATCTTAGCAGGTGACTTGAGAGCGCTTTATTTTCTAAGAGGGGAGTCATTTGGTAGTTACAGAATGGACATATGATTAACAAAATTGCAGGAAGTCGTTACCTGGGTAGGCTTGTAATCTACAAATGCTTTAACAAGTTCAGGAATCACAGCTCCGACGGGAGTTTCCTTAAGCGTTTGGGAGAAGCTCTGTATGTAGCAGTTGCTGATGCTGCAGTGAAACAACAGTGATGTTTCTTGGCAGTGCAGAGCTGTTTTGTATAGGTGCAAGAGATTAATATTAGAATGAATTTGCTCACGTGAGGACTTTTTCCTAAATTCTGAATTATGTGTATTTAACTCCAGTGAGTAGAAAAAATTTTGTCATATGAAGGTTTTTGTTTGTTTGTTTTCTTTAAAGGCCGCATTAGTCTAAGCTAGGCTTAACTGATCCATCCTGTTTAGGAATGCGTTGTGTTTTTGTTAAATATATAAAATGTTGCTGTTCGTGCTATTTGTTGCCTATTCATTTAGCAGGAGTAGTGGGTGTTGTTGTTTTCAAGAAAAAAAAAAACAAAAACTGTTGGAGTCTTGATTCAAGTGCACATGCTTTGCAGGTCTGCCCAGGTTGCTTTCAGTGAGAGAGAAGTTGTCTTGGCCTCAGCCTCTAGGACTTTTTTCTTTTTTTTCAAATAAAAAACTTCTTGGATATAAGTGAGGATGATTGACTGATGAAACAGTGTGCTGTAAAATAAGCGACTGTATAGATGCCTGGTATTAAGTACGTTCATATTGAGCCTACCTCAGCTATAAAGCTGTGTGTCAGTAGGTGATCAGCATGTGAGAGTTTGGCTGCCCTGAAACTCCTGTACTGATCTTAATGATCCCCAAATCCTAGGGCTAAGGAGGAGAAACCCTATCCACGGCATTTGATGCAATTTTCCTGCCCTGTAAAGTTGAAATTCAAAGCTGTGCTTCCCACAACTGTCAGACCATGATGCTTTGTGATAAGAAGTCGGCCATACCTACAGGATTGCCTGGCATTTCACATGCTTTGAGGTCAAGGGAAATATGCTACATTTGAGTTTTAAAATTTTAAATTGTTCTGGGTAGGCCAAACCCTGAAGTTAAAGAGCTCTTTCCGTTCTGCTGTGATAGCAATAGTGCTACTTCTATTTTCACTTTTAGGTGACAGCTTCAAGTCAGTGCTATGAGTGGGGTTTCAGGTCCTTTATTCTTGCATGTGATGATTGCTGCTTCTGTAGTGTTTTAACCAGAATTGGAGTGTATATATGGAAAGAGTTTGAAAGCTTGCTGGTGGTATCTAGCAGCCCTCAAGAAACTCTGCTGTGCTAAAGGTTTAAAACTTAACTCCTGAAACTTCAGCCATAAAATGGACATTTTAGAAGTCAAAATCTGTTACGTTTGCTTCTTGGGGTTTGCAACAGTGATGTGCCAACTTTCTGCATGCATCTTGTAGGTGTGAACTGAGGGCAGGAGGCCGGTTTGGTGAAGAAACATTTTCATCTTGGATCTGCCTTAGCAAGTCTTTAAGAACTGGTAGTCTTGCATATGAGTCCCTTATTCATAGTTTACTTTTCTGCTTTCGGTTTCTCTTTTTCCTACCCTCCCTTTAGAAGTTTTGTTTTACCTTCCAGGCCTCTGCAGTAAAAGAAGGCAGTGCAAGTGTTGCAGATATGTGGATCTCCCTGTCTTTTTCTTCCTTTCTCTGACTATTCTTCTGGCAGTGTATTTTGTGTAGTGCAACAGAAAGGCCTCAGAGAGAGAACATCTTTTCCAGCAGGGGCCTAAATAAAAGAGAAAATGGTCCAGCAGTGTCACCCATTTTCTAGTGCATCAAGGTCAGGAACTGACATGGGAAATGATTAGAAGACAGAAGTAAAAGAGCTCGTGTGTATGTGTGTGGGGGGGAGTGATTTCAAGTGTACAAGTGTACACTGGTGCTTTCTGAGAGAGATGGTGTTTTATTTTATTTTATTTTTTTTCCCCTCAAGTGCCTCCATTTCAGAAACTGAAACTACAGCTGTAGTGCTGAGCAAACACAACTCCATCCCTAACTGGTGAATCTTGATGAGGAAAGAGTTTTGTTTTTGTTTTGCCTCAAGTCCCCAAAACTGAGTATGCTTTGTTTTTCCCTTCAGTCTACGGCTTCTTTGCCATCTGTTGGCAATGTGCCTTCTGCTGCTTTTCCAGACAAGTTCACTGCTTTCTCCAGTTTCTCATACTTCTCGGAGTTCTCCTCAAAGAGTTTATTTTTGCAGAACAGATGTGCCACTTGTTCTTAAATAGTTCCGTAACAGTTGCAGAAAATATTTTCATACTTTATTAAATTTGGATTTTTTTACAGTAAACTACCAATACTTAGGGGACAAAATAGATATAAAAAGTATAACTGTGGACAAAATACTTTACAATATCTCTTTAAAAAGTGCAAAGATGTAAAACACTTACTAAAAGCATGAGAAGTAAGTGAAAGTGCTTGATATTGATTCTGAATACTTACAAATATCTTTGAAATTGTGATATGGAATATAGGCTAGTGCTCTTGGTCCTTTGACTGTATGGTTTCTAAAGCTCACCGTAGTGCTTTATACCACCATCCTCTAAAATATTTTAGTGGAGCTAGTGTCCTTTTATATTATTTGTAGGGATGCATTTAAAACCCTTAGACATGGAAACTCCTTTGCACAGACTGTAGCCTGTGAAATGAGATGGGAACTCACAGGAGAGCTTCAGACAGGGCCATGCTCCCATAATCTCAAAGCTGCTGGGGATGACAGGCTTTGAAAGCAGAGTTTGGGGAGGGTCTCATGGCCTCTCCTAAATTGAAGCTGCCCTAATAGCCCCCAGGGGCAACCTGTGGTTTCTGGGCATCACTAGCACATGCTGAGCTCTGGCCCTGCTCCTTCTGTGCCCTGGGCTGGGTGGCACCCTCGGTGCCCCAGCAGGATGGGATCCTCTGAGCACAGTGCTGAGGATGTGGCCCTGGAGCGTCACCTGTCTGAGACACTAAGAAATCCTCAGTTTGAACAGTCAGAAATTTACCTGAAATGTTCTGCTACCTTTCTGCTTGAAACTTGCCATTGTGGGGGCTGACATTGAATTCATGCTGCTCAGCAGGAAAACAAAGCTGGCACTAGACACTCCTTGTTACTACTCCTCAACACATGTAATACAGGTATTCTGATGTTGCCTTCTAAAAGGCATGCTAACTAATTAGTGTCATTAAAAGTCACATACCAAAATACCTCTGGCATGGGAGTTGTGCTCATTCATAGAAATATCTATACAGAAATCTATTGGGCCGGGATTGAGGTGGTTTGAGCCTGGTGACCATGTGTGCAGTTCAGGAATGAGCGCTGCAGTCCTGCAGGGTGTTGGAGGTGGCACTGAGTGCCCACGTGAACCAGAGCTGGTGCTGTGCATTGGAACAGTGTAAGAGAAGGAAAGATGTGACTGGGGGGAATAAAAGTATGTATAGAAAGTGACCTATCTTTTTTATTTAATTCTTTTTTTTTTTTTTAAAAAAAAGACAAACCCAGTAAGTTTTATGCAAGATAAAGGAATAAAAAAAATTAATGTGCAGTCCTTTTCTGCCCTGGTTCTGCAGGCCTTGCTGATGCTAGTGAATCAGAGTTACATTTGGGGACCTGAAGGGAGACGCTGATCCTCTGTGGGTTCAAACCCTGAGAGTGCACGAGGGAGAGAGTCTCTGTGGGGGGTGTCGCTAGCTCGTGTGTTTGGGCCGTGCTGACCCAGGTGGAGATGAACCTCCATGAGGAGTGACAGAGGAGCTGGAGTCTGGCACTCATGGCATGGATGGGAAATGGTAGTGTAAGCTAGTGTTGTTTTGTGTTTACTTCTTCCCCAGAATATGATGCTAAAGCTGTCTTATATAACTTGTTTTCAAAAATGCACAAGTGCTGTAACACCATCCTCTAATAATATCCCAAACTGAAAGACCAAGTGCTACATAATATAAAGTCACTCCTGGTAAACTGTTAGGATACAATTTAGCTGTATTTAGAAAATAAGCAAGTCCTCTGTGCCTTGTGTATTTGTAGGCAGGCATATATATGCATAAGTGGTGCTGTTAGAGTAAATTCTTTGTGTGTGCAGAGTATTATTAAACTGACATTTCTGTGGTTTAATCCCTATATAGAGATATACATTTTATTTATCCAGGCAGTAGTAAAACATACATACTGTGAATTCATTGCAAGGACATTCAAGGATATTTGGATAGTGAACAATGTGCCACAACACTTCTTATTCCTGCCATGTCTGGAGACCTTGGAGAGTCATTTGGAGCATTTGGTTGCTGCTAATCAACTCTAAGCAGAGCATTTCCCGAGGGTGCTGAGTATGACTTCCCCCTAGAGAACTGGTTACAAATTGTGCATCTGTATTTCCAGGCCTAGTGCACACTAGTTTCAGCACAGGCCACCAGGCTGACTGGTGCCCGCTCTCATTTTGCTAGGAGAACATCAGGGAGGAAGAGAACAGAGGAAATGTATCAGAAATCTGGAAAGTAAAGAATAGCTCATGGTATCAGCAAGTTGAATAAGTTTTTCAGTATAGTAATATTGGAAAATATCCTTTCATAATCCATTCTAAAGAATATTTTTGAATAGTGGCTGGATCTCTCAAAAGGAGATGTTAACTCTATTTTCAATTATATTTGATTCAAATACATATGAGTTGGACCTGATTTGAAGCAAACATGGTGTGTATGTGAAGGTTTGAGTTGTCTGTGTTAAATTCCCTCTATTATGAACATTAAAGCTGGTTTCTAGACACACAGTTGAGTCAGCAAATGGTAAAGATCCATCCCTGACTGTGCTGGACAGAGGGTTTTGCAACAGCAATTTTGAAAAGGCAGAGGAATGTGTATAATGTTGTTTGGGAGAATCCTGCTCTCTCTTTTGCGTGCAATTCTGCAAGAAATGTCTAAGCTGGATCAAGATCTTACCCGAGGCCCATTCCTGTGGGCTTGTGTCGCTGTTCACCACATTTATGAAAGGAAGAAGCAAGGCTTAATGAGTGCTTCTATTGGCCCTGTTAATGTTGCTGGTCAAACTGGTTGCAGAATGTAAGGTCAAGAAACTAGAAATAAAGGTACTTAACTTGTGACATACAAGTATCTTGTGTGTGTTTTTAATGCCTGTTTCTAATATTTCATCCTCATAGACACACAGAGAAAATATGTTTATATTTCGAAGTACATTTATATTTATATTTTGGGGACAGCTGCCACAGACAGAACATAGCAGCAGTGTGTGGCTTATTGCTGGCTATAGCTGCACTGTGGGCTTCAAAAGCTGCTTGAGTCGCCCTAGTGTGAGCTGTGGTTGTGTTTTGTTCAGTCTTCAGTTTAGTTTATAACTTTTGGCAGATCACTTAACTGTGCTTCAGTTTCCTTGTCTGTAAAATAAGGAGCAATAAAGCTTATCTTTACTGTAGCCATGCTTAGTAATTTAATTCGTGTTTGTAAAGGGTTCTGTGATAATTTGATTTTAATGAAATAATATTCCTCTGTTATAAAATGAATCTCAGCAGGAATTTATGACAAGTCTGCTGCTGTAGAGGGGAAGCTTTATCGTGAGAATCTATCTAAGGCACTAGATAATAGTCCCCCTAAAATCTGGTCAGAATCTGATAATTTTGTATTTATTTGGCAGCCTGTGTTCAAGATGCTGGATTAGTAGGGAAAAACAGGCCTTGGAGATGCAGTGAGAAATCCGTCCCAATCAGGATAATGAATCTTCATTACCATGGGAGGTACTAGGAGTCTTTCAGGAAAGCCAGTCAAAACAAACAGCTCTGCCCTCCCCAAAACCCAGGGCCAGCTGGTTTTCAGGAAGCCCTTGTGTTTCCTCTGTTCCCCACCAGCCAGTTTCTATGCTCAGCAGACGTTCCTGGCTGCACTTCTGGGCTTAGGTTTCTGAAACCTAGAAAATAAACTCTTTTTAGCCTTTGAAAAGATAATGGAAAAAGATAAAGGAACTGAGGGAAATCCACCATGACTCCTCTCTGAACTAGTGAAACCATTTCTGGGAGACCAGGGTGTTATAAAGAGCAGTTGTTTCATTTACCAGCCCTCCACAGGAATCTCTGTAGGCCGCTCTGTTTCCCACCAATGAAGCAGCAAGTTGCAGCGCCACAAAAGCCGCTCGGCTGCAAGCCCCGAGCAGCGACACGGACAGACAACAGATGCAGGCGGCAACTGGGGGAGAAGAGAGAAGAGCCTTCGTGTCAGCCACGCTTGCGTCAGCCAAATCACAACCAGCTGGGCTTACCCAGGACGTTTCTGCTGAGGCATCAGAATGCTTACGCTTCGCACACACGTGAGATCTAGTCAGAGGAGAGTCCTTTTCTGAGTGTTCTCATCCCTGTCTTGGCTGCTGGGCTAGTCTAGGAGTGACGCAGACCTGGACTGCCTGGTGAGAGCACTGAAGGTGTGGGAGGAACAAGGGAATCTGTGACTCAAGGAATTCAGTTCCTCCCCAGCTTCAGCGTGCAGTGCAGAAGGTGCAGGCTGTTATCCCTGCAGCTGTGGAACCTGTTTCTCTGATCTTATTTTTTGGACACTGAACAGGCCATTGCCTCCTCGCTCCGGCCTCTTGCTCCTTCAGAGCAGTGTGTGTTTCTAGAGACATGGCTCAGGAGCAGCCCTCCTATTTGGTTCACTGAACTCTTAAGGCCAAATACCCCAGCGGCCACAGCCTCCTCCTTGGTCAGAGATGGATCTCAGCTGGCCAAGAGTGCTGAGTTTTCCAGAACTTGGGACTGTAGTTAACCCATGTGCCCTTAAAGCTTGGGCTGCTAATGAAGGTCTTGGAAGCATCAAGGAAATGCCTGTTTTATGACTAATAAAGTTTGGAAAAGCCACAGGAGCATTCAGGGGTAAGATAAAAATAATATAGTCTCGTTTTGGATAAGATCAAGGAATCACCTATCCAGCAGCTATGACTAAAACACCGATTTTGCTCGATATTGTCAGGTTCCAATTTTTGTTGTGGCAAAACTGCTTGAAAAAAAAGGCCAGAGGAGGGTCTGGCCTATTTCTGGGTCATGACCCAGAAGTAGCTATATATATAGTAGACATCTACTCTGACAGCACTTCTGTAGAGGCTCTAAGGTTTCCCTGTGGCCCTCGCCACCCTCACTTTATATGGCTCTCTTGATTTGTACACGCAGTCTAGCCAGAAGGAATCGGAGCAATATTTATCTGGCTTCATTTTTCCATGGAAGCTGCATCTGGGGAGTTCAGGGTACCTATCTCTGCTGGGTTGGTGTGCAAGTGCTGCAGCTTTGACCAGGGCTCCATGCTCTTGCCCTTTCTCTTGTAGAGCTGCAGGAGACGAATCCAGGAGATCAGAGTACATCACATCCCATTGTTCCAGGATCTGTAGGGCGGGATGATGCATGGTCACTCCAAAAGTCAGATGCGAAGGCATCCTCCCATTCATCATTGTAATTAAACCCAGGCACTGTGTTTGTTCTGTGCACTGAATATTAATCACGGTGTTTTATTAATGCACTTGTTGAAATCTGTGTTTCAGACATAGTAAAACTTTGCAGGATAGATTAAGGCCAGTATTTATTTTGCTTGATTTCATTTTCTTTGAAGTTCAGGAGGAGAAATGGTTGCTCTGTGTTTGAACAAATGGGTGTAAAATTTGCTTGACTACACAGGTACTAAACTGTTAAACTGGTTAGGGCTGTGCTCTTGCTTGACAAGGTTGTATGCAGTTGAAACTTCATTAAGAAAAGCTCACACTAGCAAATTAATGATTTACTTAAAACACAGGAATTAGGATCTTAACACTTGTAAACTCTAGTTTATGCTTTTTCATACTTAATGAATTGCCATTGCTAGTAATTGATGTTTTGCAGTAAAAAAACCCACTGCATGGGTAGTGTTAGGCCAGGGTCTGTGTAGAGCCACCCAAACTCTCTTGGTTTAGACCGAGTCCTACAGCTCACAGCACCCTAGGGACCAGGTACCCCTTGGCTGTCAGGATACGGGAGTTTGGGCCTTTCCCCAAAGCCCTACGAGACACTCGGCCACCTTGTCCTCTGCTAGAGGTGCTGCTGGGGCAATTGATCCCCTGGAAGGGATTCAAGGAGAGCTGGGCTCCTGCTTTTTATGGATGATGTTCCTTTTTACAAAATCCTTCCATCCAGCCACCTGTAAGTTTCTTTTGCCATAGGTCGGAATTTAGACAGGCATGCTGGAATTTCTGAAGTTCAAGCTGTGTTTCATTATTTGACTGTGTGACTGAACTATTGAAAATAAGTTTAACAGAGAATGCCTGTTCCTTTTAAGTGTGTGGAAGATTTTGTGATCTGTATATGATGGACTCAGCTGTGTCGAGGAAGTGTTAAATATACAATTAATTTTCAGTTTTATTTAAAAACATAGAACCTTTTAGAAATTTTTTTTAAAAATCCACTTGCATGTGCAAAATCTTCATGCTTGCTCCAAGCCCTCTTGCTTTCCTTTCCTTTCCCTCCATGGGTAAGCTGCCTTTTTGCACCTCCCAGAAGCAGCAAGATGCCCTAGATTCGGTGCTTCCTGGGGAAAAGTTCACGTCATCCTATATATAACTTCTCCTGAAGTGTCTTTATGCTGTTAAAATTGTCACCTACTCTGAGGTGATAAAGTAGGAGAGAAAAAAAGCTGTAATTTTATGGTGGGGATGGAAATGGCGGGTATTTTATCCTTTATCTTTTTTTTGGCTGCCAAGGCTTCCTTGTGCACCTGCTGTTATCTAAATTCTGCTGAAGGTTAAGAGTTCTGATCTCCTGGCTGTAATATAAAGAAATTACACCAATTTCTTCCAGCTTGGCATCTCCTTAGCGTGCTGTGGCTGAGGAAGGACAAATTACCTCTTCATTAAGGAGTGCTATGGATCAAGTCCTCGTCCTGGCAGGAATTTCTGCAGCGGGATGAGACCGTGGACCAGGTGCTGGGAGGTCAATTCACGCCTCTGCTGAGCGAGGTCCCTGCAGGTTTTTCCTTCTATTTTGAAGGTTCCTCTAAGAACTAGTGCTGCTGCTGCAGTATTTTTATTGCAAAGCAAAAACTGGGAAATTGGTAGTAACAACTGCGTAACAGATGCTACCAAACAAGTAGTCAGTGTTGACAGATCAGACAAGTGCTTTCTACTCAGGATAAACTGTGGCAGTGTTGTAGCAGGAGGGAAGTTTGTCCATCTCTTTGTTGGTGTAAGATTTTTTTTTTTTAATACAAGGGTATTTGTGTGATTCAGCACATCAGTAACTTGAGCTGTCTGGGCTTCTGCAGTGTCTGTGGGTAGCAAGGGGTGTTCTCTGCACTGCTCGAGAAAGTGCTGCTGTCCGAGGAAACCAAATGCTCCTGGCTGGGGCATTCACTGGGACGTGGCCAGTTAAAGACATCAGCAGCCCTAGGTTAATATGCATACACCTCAAGCATGTAAGGAAGTTACCGTTTGTATTTGTTTAAAGTGATTTAATGCTGGATTTTCTTCTACTGCTTAAAAATTAGAGCTTTGGCAGCCTGTACTCAGGAGAGAAGGCAACGGAGATGGAAGGAAAGGCTCTAGAGGTGGCCACGAACTCAGTAGAGCTCAAGTCTGAAGCCAAGCTAAAATACAGCGTGGTCAACACACCTGCCCTTCCTCCTCATTCCTGAGTCTGAGAGCTCTGATCTATTTGCTCCTGCCACGTGGGTTGTGATGGCTGTGTACTTCCCAATCCATATATTCCATTTTAGCGTTGGCATCTCTGGAAAAGTCTAGCGATGCCGGATGTCAGAGTGCAGCAGGATCTTGGGTTTCTCCATGTTGTGGCTAAGAATATACTTGGACTTTGCTACATAGCAGAACATGCACAGAATGAGTGCTTAATATTAGCTGGGGCTGCAGTGCCTTTGGGAATGCCTGTGGGAATGGTCTGCATAAGCAATGTAATCTCAATGTGCTCTTTCTGACTTTGGTGGGGGATTGATTGCAAATGAAGGGATCGGGCAACTTCTGGATGGACACACGTCTAATACAGACAAAGCTGCAATTTCTTGATTTCTTTCTTTTTTTATTCCCACCCCCCTTTAATAGTGATGTTACTAGAGAAAAATAAGAAAAAAGGATCTCCCCAAAACATAATGAAAAAATACAAATCTTTCTGCCGCAGCTGTCATTAAAGAGGCTTCATTTTGGTTTCCTTCGTCCGTACGTGCAGAGTGCCAATTTTGGGTGCTTTTATTAAAATAACCTTGCAGAGTCTGAGGTGCCCAGCTCTTAATGGTGTGGGATTTCCTAATTCTGAGCGAGTCACCTTAACATAGGCACGTGGTTTTAGATGTTACGAGTCTCTTGCCTGGTTTGGGGTTTCTCAGGAGAGGCAGCTGGTTTTGTGCTGAAGCCAGTCGTAGTTAATGCAAATGGAGGAGTGAAATCCTGTTTGGAGAGAGGAGCCTGAGGAAGAACGGGGCAGCTCCCGACACAGCCCTGGCTTGCACGGGTCCCACTCCTTGCTCAGCATCTCCCTGGCTAGTTTTCCTGTGTTTGTAATTAGCCTCACTAAGTGCAGGCAGGAAATACTGCCTTAGAGCTTTCCTATCTCGTGAGCTACGTTGAACACCAGAGTTGTTCGTTTTAATTCTAGCTGCAGGATGATTACCAGGCTCCAGCAGTGGAGTAGCTGCCTATCAGTGCAGACTCTAACAATCCCCTGTGTACTTTTTCACTGAGGGCTTTATATTTTGCCTACCACAGGCAGAATCCTGCCTTGTGGTGTGGCTGCCTAGAGCAGCATGAACAGGTTTCTAAAACTGGGCATTTGGGTATGTGGTAAAACTTTCAGCTAGCGTGTGGGCAGTGGAGCATGCTTGGAAAGGCCCCCTTGCACCCCAGCCTTCGCTCTTCCCTCTATGCAGGAGGGTGCTGCAGGGGAAGGGGCTTTGCCCCCTGCCTGTGTGTGAGTTAGGGGTGCTGAGCAGCAGCAGAGAGACGGGTGAGGGTCAGCCAGGCTCCCTGCAGGCTCCTACTGTGTCCCCACCACGGGGAGAGCGGAGGGATAGGGGGCTGGTGTCCTCTGGAACCAGTGCAGTGCTGAACATGAACATGTCGAAAGCATATGGACCTTTGCATACCATATAACAGCTGAAATATAAACACAATCCTTTAAAATACATTGCTTTTTCTGGCAGGGAAGTAATTAATGAGTTTCAATATACAATGTTACATTATAGAACCAGTAAAGGAGAACAGCTGGAGAGGACGTAATGAGAAATTGCAAGAAGAAACCCCAGGGGTTTCCGTAAACAGCCCAACTGCGTGCGGCAAGTCCGTGCCTGTAACGAGATCGTAAAGTCTCCTCCCCAGCAGTTGTCCTCGTGGGTGGCGTTTTGTCCCAGAACTCTGCTGTTCTTTTAAAGCTCTTCTTTTGTTAGCTCTTAAGCTGTCAGGTGGACTCGTTTGTGACATTTACAGCAGTTTCAAAATGCGACTCAGACTTAGTGTGCGTCACCTCCTGCCTTCTGGTTATGTGAGCTTGGACTAACCATGCCGGACATCAGTGCCAGGTGTTTTTCCTGTTTCCTAGGTGGTGGTAGCTTGAATAACAGCCCCGTTCAGTTCAGC
>JAUBOD010000755.1:2879355-2894118 GCA_032353885.1 Nothura maculosa | reverse complement strand
AAAGGCTGGAGATTCCGCAGGCTGAAGAAGAAAAGTGAGTGTTTGAGCAAAGCCAGATCACAGGATTCTAATCCAAATCCCACAAAACGCTCATTTTGTATTTACTTGGTAACTGTTGTTTTAAAATACAAGCATTTCCCAAGCCACCCAAATGAGCATTTTTACAATCACCTTAGTTTTATTTTCTTAGTAGAAGGCTGTGAGCAAAGCCCTTTGATTGAGGCTTTTCCATCACTGGCATCATCAAACTCACAATCTAGAAAGTCACGAAAAGGTGAGATACTTGTATATACATTTTACTTGACTATATTGCTTTTCTCAGTAATAAAAAATAAGTCAAACACCACAAGAGAGAAGAAACAGGGTGCTGCTTTTTTCCCCCGCCCCCCCCCAACAGTTATGATTTATTTTTGGCATAATTACAAACAACTGCATTTACCATCAGTTGCCAACTGCAATATAATTAGAAGAGAAAATCCAGAGTCTGGAATTAGCTCTTTTTGCAATTTTTTTTCTACATTTGTCACAACAGTTTTGACTCTCTGTTAATAAAGAAGCTCAGAGAGGTTTTCTTTATTCATTATTTGTTACCCAATTCTGCAGGAAAGAACAGAATTTTCCATTGTCAGAGTCAAAAACACAGAGCCTGGACGCCTTCTTTATACGTAAGTAGTAACCTTTAACAATCCCTGGCTCCCTCACCAGGAATGAATGTCAATTTAAGAGATTAAAACAACAGGTATTTCCTCAAAGTATCTGGACGTTACGGTCCCTTCATGGGGACATCATTACAGTTTGGATTACTAAGTCAGAAACATAATTAATGTAGAAGCAAGGGGTAAAAAAGAGAGCGCTGCACTAACACCCATCCACAGAGCTGGCACAGCTCTGACAGTGCTGACTAACGTGGGACAAAATGTTTTTTTGGCTGCTTTTTTAAAAGCAGAAGTAGCCAATGGAGAGCGTGCCGGGGGGCTTGGGAACGCTCTGGGCTGCAGCCTTTCTGTGCAATAGCCAAGGACAGGGAAAGCAACTGGATTCCCAATCCACAGTTTGAAATAAGCAATTTGCCTGTGTCTTGCCAGCACTGAAAGCAAGATTTAGAGAGGCTGAGAGATTTTAAAAGCACTGAAATAGTGGAACACAGCCTAATCCTACAAAAATATTGTTGAATTTGGGAAAAAAACACCCTGCAGTTTTTTACCACAGTGCAAGGCAGGTATTTATTAGCTCTGCTCATAAATCTTTGACGTAAGATTTGCTCCATTTTTTTTTTAAAGAAAGTATTTGAATTTGGCTTTTTGGATGCACTTGAAGCAAGCCTAGAGAGCATCTTAAACTTGCATCATCTTAAAAAAAATCCTTTATGATGACAAATCCAGTTAAAATACCAGCCAACATCCCTGGTATCACAAGGGGTAGGGGCAGAACCCAACTCGGATCAAGTTCATTTCGAGTCTGTTCAGGTTTCCAGCCTTCACCAGCGACATTCCAAGCGCCTCCCGTGGAGGCAGCGGCACCAGGACTCACCTCTGTTGATCCTCTCCGCTTCCTCCTGGCACCAGACATCTGTCCTGGGCACTTCCTACACCTGGGCACGGCTGCTCCGGGTTTGTGCTGGAGAAGGGAGATAAACAAATCCTGCAGCTGGAACTGGGGCTGTTTGAGGTCCTGGGGGCCTTCTGCAGCTCCAGGAAGGCTCCGTGTCACAGAGCAGCGTTTCTCTCCCTGCGGATGCTTCTCTTGGGTCACGGTCACAGAGGAGGCCCCTCTGTCGTGTCGCTCTCTGTAGCTGTTTGGAGACAGGCTTTAGAACAATGAGAGGAGAAACAAAAAGGCACTGTAAAAATGCTTGTGAATTCAGCAAAATACACCCCTTGGATCATCAAACACACCCATGCCCAGGTTGTGCTCCTCCTCAGTGTTCTTCACCGAACAGGCTACGTGGGGATCTCCTCTAGCACGAGCCACAGGACTGGGTGCTGATGCACAGCTAGAACTCCGGGGGAGCTGCTGGTGTTTCAGCCCCCACCTCCCTTCACTTTATGGCACCCACACACAGGAACCCCCAAACAGACCTCGTGGGTAGGTGAGGATCCTGCTCCGTTGGTCCCTTCCCGGCCGCCGCCGCTCTCCGGTGACGCGGCCGTGTCGCACGGTGAGTCAGGCACAGCTGCGGAGAGGCAGGAAACCAACAAGTTTCTTCTCAGCTTCTGACAGGAAACCACTCACCAGTGCTACTAAATAAAATAACATCAAAAAAATAAATGCAATATGTAAGTTTTATGATCAAGGTCCTGCCAAAGTGCTGGATACTATTTTCTGCTCTCTGAGCTAGTAGCTGCCTTTGGTTCAATTCTTTGGCTTTACTGAGGACACAGAGTTGATGGCAGCAGTTGTTGATTAAAATCTAGTCCATGGAGCAGGTTTCTCAAGCATTAGCCAGACTAGAAGAAATCTGAAAGTGGAATTAATCACTCCTCCTGCAAATGAGATACTGGCTATATCTACTTAGGAGAAGTAATTACTCTCTTTGAATCTTAGGTCACATCCTAAATTAAAATAAATCCTTATTTGATTCCACTAGCACATCCTCTATCTTTCGGTAGGTGAATATACCGAGCTCTAAAGCTGTTTGGGACCTCGTTCCCCTCTTTGTGCTCTCCCTGATTCTTTGCACTTGGCAAGCCAGGCTGAGGAGGCCATTCCCCACTCCAGGGAGCTCCCTGGGAGAAATGCAGCAGCTCCAGTAAAAGCAGCAGGAAGATTCTCCAGCCTGAGACACAACTCCAGGACAGACCTTTTGGGTACCATTATGTTACTTGCAGGCACCTGCATTTTTGCTTAGTAGCCAGAGAACAGCATCAAAACGAAGCATGAGTGTGGAGAGGGAGAAGGGTTGGGCCAAAATCAAAGCTAATGTGCAGAGAGCACAAAATCACATACCAGATCCTCCTTTCCTCTTCTGCTAGCAAGGCGTTGCTTTCCTTTAGTGAGGTCAGAGTATCCCAGTCTGTAGATCCTTGCTGCACTGGGCAGGTGACTCTTTCCTAAGGGTTGGGAGCTGAAAAGTCAGAGTGAAAGGACAGACTACTCAAAAATCACTAACAAGATCCACAGTGGAGAAATGAAAGCTGGAAATCAGGTCCATGAAACCACCGGTGTTTTTACTGGACCAAAGATGACTGGAAAAGTCTCAAGATTTCCAGGTCTGCAGAGAATCAGGGAAGCTGACTGAATATTGCACAGTACTTGTCCCTTGTGCAACGTGGCTGAAAGCAGAAGCAAAACTCAGATGTGGGTGAAACCTCAGTGCCCGTCTCAGCGGCCTCGTGAGAGGCACCTACAGCCCAAGGATCCTTCGCTCTCGGCAAGGCACAAGGTGGGCTGATCCGAGTGGCACCGCTCGCTGCGACGCTGCTCACGCTGCCAAAGGATTGGGAAAGGACACAACTGGAAGAAGAGGCGTTATATGCACCAAGTAGAACAAGAATCTTCTTTATTATATACAAAGAAGGGCTGAATTTTTTACACTTAAATTTTGATGCACAACAGGTGAATCGTGGAATTGTTCGTATTGAATTATTTATGATCATCTGAACTGAGAAAGTCACTTCTTAAAAAAGAACATATTATTCATTTGTGATTTTAATTGGGAAGACTTTTATGAAGGGTGCCTATTTTAAGACAATGCGAGTTCTCAGTGTGGAGAAACAGCTGGTTGTCTCCTTGCACGTGAATTTGCATTACAAAATAGTGTAATTTTCCTAGGGGAGGTAGAAGCAAAGTTCTAAAATATCAGTTTTCTCTTCTGATAGGAACTGTCACTAGAGAAATAATATTCAACTGAGAGACACAGACAGGAGTCTTTCTGACAAACATCTCCACTGGAGAAAAAGGGCTCAAGGACCTCCCATCTCCATACATCAGAACAGGTCATGGGAAAGAATCTCTTTCAAAGGGGAGGTAGAAGCCTGTCCCAAAGATTCCAGGAATAAAAGCATGGAGTTTTTCCATCAAGAACAGTAAATACAGTGCAAATTTGTATATTGCTGAATTCAGCAGTTTTTCAAAAAATGGGCAATTCTATGGCAGACAGCACTGGAGGAGCCAGCGCTCTGGCTCTGCTCCCCAAGGCACCTTCCTCACAGATTCCCCCATGGAAAGGGGCAGAGCACTGTGCCAAGGGGGCCTGCTCCAACCTGCCCTTCCTACCACTTGATCTCTGCTTAAACACGGACATCTCAGCTAGCTGAGCCTAAGAACAAGCATTTTAAGGAATCGACTGTCTCAGCAGCCTTGTCTTGTACAGCCAGTGGCATATTGCTATTTCTTAAGTGATCTTCGAGGACCTGTGCTTTAAAATAGGACATAAATTCCAAATTACACTCTGTATAACGACAGAACTGGCTCGTAAGGTCCTCTCATTTTTAATCTTGTCAAAGAAGAAGCGATGCAGTTTTATACTGTCATCCTCATTTTTTTTCTCTAAACTTCTTGCAAATCATTCAGCCATTACAAATGACAGGCTTGACATGAAGATCAAATTAAAGAAAAAGCCAAGATACCTGCACAAGAGAGATCATTTTCTTCACCAGCAAATTTCTTACTTACAGAAGCAGCAGCGTACATGAATGAAAGTGAACTACATAGATGTAAGTATTCCAAAAGCCACTTGTTGAAAACAAATTCAAGGGATATGGTTGGTTTAAGATTTTGCTTTTGCCACGTCGAAACATTAGATTAATGTTTTATGCATCACCTTTAAATCTTTAAATGATTTGGTTTCTCAGTGACTTGAAAAAGAAGGAAAAATAAATCGGAAGTATCAGCAATCTTCTGTACCCAAGTTTGCAAACAAACAGGACATCAAAGAAGAAAAAGTTACGACACTGCTGAGGCTCCAGAGTGCACTCCATTTTCTGGGACGGATTTGGCTTGGTGCAGGGCAGCTTGAATTCTGAAATGTGTTCTTGTTTCCATGGAGTAATTCTTGTAGTTTTGTCTAAAACAAAAGCAGATCCACTCCGATGAATATATATAATTTTAAACCTTTTTGAGTTATTCTCTACATTATTGTTCGAAGCAAAACAACTGTAGACAGCAAAAGGCTTTTCTTCACAAGCTCCTTTGTTGCCTATGCTAAATACAGGCATGTGCTGCCAGACAAACAATGCAGCTCTTTGTTCTTTATTTGTAGTTCCACTGTCTGCCAATCACCAGAAAAAATATAGTTTAATAGGAAACTGGATCGGTTCTACTCAGTCAAAATATTGAGTCCATATTAAATATCTATAACATTCACTTAATTTACATTCAGAAATGAGATACTTTTTTCCTCCCAAAGTATTACTGACACATTTGCAAACAAACATTTTCAGGCTTTTTCCTCTCATTTTCCCCTCATGTTTGCTGTGTGCTAAGGGTAAGGATTTAACCATTTGGCAGCAGTGGTAAGAATTGTTGTTAGCTTGAGTATGGACACGAATGAGAACAGTCACTGCCAATTGTCAAGCAATATAGAATGAAAATTACAATGATTTAAGTATTTATTCACTCTGTAAATACAGTAAAAAAGGGACAAAGACTTCAGCTGCCTGTATTTGGTACAATGGTAAAGAGAAAGACATGTTTCAGACATATAGCTTCTTCTGGATGCTTTGAACCATCTGACACTTATCTTCTGTACCCAGTAAAAGAATTTAATAAACATGTTAAGAGCAATGGAGGGAAAAATTGAGGGAAGGGGAAGAATAAAGCTTGGACTTCCAAAGAAACCAAGCATGTGTGTGTAGGGATCATTCTCAGTCTCAAAGTTATTCCTAGGTCCTAAGTGGGCCAAGGCAAGCAAAGCAAACAGAGTTAAAAAAAAAAAAAAAAAAAAAAAAAAAAAGAGAGAGAGAGAGAAAGAGAGAGAAATCCTGAACCTGAAGAGGGAAAGGCTCTGTCTCCATCCTGTGGCTGCCAAAGACAGCAGCAGGGCTGCACTGTGTGAGGGTGAATGAGGCCAGAGGATCTGATGGGCTGCCTAGAGCCTTAGGAAAGGGCAAGAGGGGACACACAGGACCCCACAGAGGCTTTCAAGGTGAACCCCCAGCCCCCGGAAAGCGTGGCAGAAAGAGGAGGAATTAATTCCTTCCTCCACATGTATCTAGTGGCTGGCTCGGCAATACAGTCTGCCAGCAGCTAAGTCATATTCCAAAGAGCTTCTGAAGAAAGTTTAGACTTTCTATGAATTATCATTTCAACTCATGTAGGAAAGGCACAGAATGCAGACACCAACATCAGTAAGACATAAGTATTAAATAATCTGTATATTGTAAAAGTATTTCAATTCAAAATTCATATCTGAATCAAGCACATGTGTGCTATCTGCCCTCAACAGCCTCTTTGTGAAAACAGAGGAATTTCTCAGCCATCAGCTGGTATGCAGCACTCAAGAAGCTGGCCAAGTAGAGGAAATGAACAGATACTCCCCTATGCTGATCTTAAAACATTTTTGCTTTAACTTAAGTACACTTTGTCACAAAGAAACTAAAAACACTGCTTGTTTTTCTCATCAGCTGGCTGACATTCTTGTGTGTAATACAAATGGAAATGATCCTGCATGTGACCAGACAACTGATTATCATCTTCCCCTCTTTCTCCTAGGGCTGAGGTATTCAGGTCAGGCAGATCAAGCATCACTCACAAACTCAGTGCTCATCTACGCTCTGGCCAATTGCAAACTTAATTCTGCCTTCCCAAACCCTTTGAGGACAACACGTTCTCCCTCTAGTGGCTAAAAGGAAAGTCTTAGAAAATCTGTGTTTTTTAAATTACAACTTTGCTAACCACAGTGCAGCTTCTGTGGTTATGCCTATTCATTTGCAGAAGGTAGAAGTGCCCTCTGCTGACAGAGGCAACATACTGTGACTTACTGGTGCTACCTGTGAGTTGAGCAGCTTCAGTGTGGAATAAAAATTGTGTTTGAACAGCATATGGAGGACAGCTAAGGATCCTGTTGAACACAAAGGTCTACTTAGAAATTAAGGGTGAAGTTCGAGTCCGACCACAGGTGTCTACACTGCAGAAGAGCTACATGGAGCCTGACCATGTCTGAAATATTGGTACCTCTAATCAAGTATAACAACCACAAGAAACCATTTAAGGACTGCATTTTTCTTAACTGATGGAAACCAGACCTCTCTGTTTTGCTCATCATTTCGCTTTTCATGGGTTCTTTGAGCACGGCCAGCCTGTGTACACTGGCTAACAACCTACCTAAGGTGGCTATCTCCTGTGTTCCTCTTTCAGCTCAGCGTCTTTCCTTGAAAAGTCTGTGTGCTGAGCCACACGGAACACTGTGTGGGAATTCCAATGCCTCAGCAGGATGGGATAAAAGGGTTAGACTGAATGAGAAGTTCTGAATTCATTTCTAGGCTTCTTTTTATGATAGATTTGCACAAAGAAAATGAGGACAGGAGGAAATGTGTGCTTTGAGGAATGTGAGGCTGTCTGAAATAGTTTCCACTGCATTTTCTAATAAAATTTTTGCTATTGTTGATATCTTCTATGTATCTACAGAGTCCAGGCTCACGAGCATAAGATTAAGAATTATAACGTTTCAATTATTGTGTTGACAGGCTTTTGGCATCATCTTTAGTAGACTGACTCACCACTACTCTTGCCATGGACTAAATGCTCAGATAGTGTCTATCATTAGAAAGGCCTCAACCAAAACCAGAGCTTTCAGTGAATAAACAAACGAGTTCTTGTGGTATAAACCAAATGCATTTGCTTCCTGCTTTTCAGTAAACTACTATATCGACCCATCAGATATCAGCATAGACTTTTCACTTGCTTACTTTGCTCTCTCCAGTAGTTTTATTGCTTCTTCTCTTCTTCCCTGGTCCAGGTATACTATTGCAAGCTCCAACAATGCATTTGGAATTACATAATGGTCGTATTTTATCTTCTTCTCACTGCATTGAAAAAGAAATATCATTAAAATGTTGGAATTATATATTGTTTCTTTCATTTACCAGTTCCAAACACAAATAAGTAAGAGATTAGCTAAGATATCAAAGAGCAATCAATTTGCATTACAACACTCATCATGTTCTCTAACTACAACTTCCTTCCAAGATATTATATGCGTTTTTTTCATAATCAGGCTGCACAGTATGCTATTTATCAGCAATATAACACATTACTCTTGTCAGGGAAAAATTAGAAAAGGTGACAATATTAGGAGCCATAATACAAAGAGATGCCATTGACTGCATGAGGTAGAGAAGTTTCAAGTACAACTGTGCTGCCATCTGTCCCTGCAGACTGCATTTGGCTCTCTGGGCAAAACTGCTTCAGGACAAGCACGAGGGTGGAGGGAAGCCCTGGTATCTCAGAGATTATATTCAGGTATAGTCCCCAAAAGGAGAAAACCTCCCAGTAAAGAGTGCAGATTTGCAATCTTTCTCTCTCATATGGCTAACAAAACTTTCAATTAAAATTGAGATTCACTAACACCACAGCAGGTGAAATAAACAGTAAAGATTTTGTAACCTTCTCCCATAACAACGCTCATCTGCCCTTGCTTAAAATGAATAGATATTGAGAGATTCAGTTTTCCTGTATGCTAGCTATGAAAACTTACTTTAAATGGATGTAAATAAAATGGTCTTCTGCCTCTGAGATCTTGCCCAGATGCTTGAGGCATAAACCCTTTAACAGCTTTATCACGCACTGGTCATCTGCTAGTAACTCAGTAGCTGCAAGGTAAAGTAAATGAGGAGATGGCACATTTTTAAAAACCGTTTAGAGTACTGCAGGGAAACTTCTACACAGGTTGGTATGAGGATCGTGTATTTACTAGAATACACAGGGCAGAAGAAACCAACTGGTTTGTTAATTCACTTGGTACAGGTTCTTTTCTCCCGACTTTTTCAAGGAATTAAAAAGGAGACTGTTTTAACCCCTCTTTCAGGCAACACCTTCAGCTCTAAGAGTACCAACGTTACATATGGAATGTGCATAGGAAGACTGCATTGCAGTGATTTAACCTAGCAATCCTTGGCCAAGATGGGTTTCATGCTTTTGCAGGAAGGGCTAGGTGAGATCACGTTTAGCAGGAGAAAACACTGTGAGGAAGTCTGGACACTCCCCTATGGGAGTGTGGCTGCACTCCCATAGGAGTTGAGAAAGATTGACAAGAAATTATAAGTTTGCTCTCTCATGGATGGCTAATTACCAGCCTGACAGAAAATGTGGCAGCAGAGCCTGTTCTAGATCCATACAATCCCCCTTCTCGTGCTAGAGCTCCTTCACAGTACAAAGGAAGCCCATTCCTGATGTCCTCGCTTCCTACAGCACACTCTTGACATGTTCCCCAAGGTCTCGTCAGAAGCAAATGGCATTTTTAAAACAAGACTCATATTTGCCTTCTTCCATTTGTCCTTCAGAACTGAAATACAGTCCAAGCAATCAAGTCAATGCCTATGTTAATTTTGATCTTTTAAAATTAATAGATAGGTAAAGCAAAGAGGTCTTTAATATATGTCATGGACTACTCCTCTCACATATCTATAGATATAAAATAGCTTGCAAGCATTATAAATTATTGCTATGCTAAAAGAGGAAAATTACTTCTATCTGCATTAGCAGTTTATGGCTTCATAATTTGCCTTCCACCCACGTTCAGATTAACTTTACTAATGAGACTTTCTCTTTATACACAGATAGTATCTTTAGTCCTCCCACTGTAAAATAACTGCTTAAACTATATCACTAGTTACCTGAACTTCTTGCCAATGCTGTTTCTGCTTCAATTAAAGTCTCTAACATTCCTTCTGTTAAGTCTGGGCATTTTCCAATTACTGCATAGCCATTCCAAATATACATCATCTCCTAGAGTTAGGGAGAGAAGACAGCATCATCAATTACAGCTGCATTTATCCAGTACTATCAAGTACTTCAGCTTACCTCTATCCATAGTGAGAATGTCACAAAATCCTTCACTAGAAGCTGTTTGTCAATATAGATTTTTCAGTGCAACCATCAAACAAACAAGCAAAAAAGCAACCATCTTTATACAGATTTCTAGAGCAGAACTGTAAACCTCTTTTTTTTTTCCAGGATGGTTTGAGGCTCCCTCAGAAAATAACTTCATTTGCATTCAACTGTAAACGTTTTTCAGATTAAATTCTATTAAGAGTTATTAGCTTAATTCTTATTTGTTATAAGGGGATTTTCCCTGAGAATGTCGCACCAGACCAAATGTACTAAAGTGCTCATTGCTACTGGCACTCACAAAGTTAAAGATGGAAGCAATACAGAGACCTCCTACAGGTCCTCATCACATGTTTTCTGTTTGCTTAAAGTTTTTCTATAAAGATCCTGTACACCATAACTGAGTTCTGGAACTGCAGAACTGAAACCTGTTGGTATAGAATAGACAAAACAGTATTTTAACTTCAGTTATGCTTGCCTTCACAATCTGATCTGCAGAATCTGTGCTGTATCTGATGTAGATTTGGTAAGAGGGCTTAGACATAGAAGTACTCAAATAGTAATTTTCTGAGTACTACTTTTTGAGTACTTCTTGAGTACTTAGAAGTACTCAAATTGCACTTGATCTAGGTGTAATTTTTGAGTTGAAACCTCTCAGCAAGTCTATTCACAATGGAAAGAAAAACCTGAGAAACAAGAGTTCAGTGAAGATTGTGCTCCCTAATTCCACACATCCCCAGAGTGTTTTCAACCGTTCAGCTGCAGCATCTGCTGCCCCTCCAGAGCAACCACAGCGGGAACAGCCATTACAGGGTGCCCAGTCCACCATGGAGAGCCTTGACCAGAAAAGGCTCTTCTGCCAATAATCCCATGAGAAGAGCCCAACCAGAACCCAAGCCCGTACATTTCTCACTCTCCCTGATTTCTGAGACCTGAAAGGCAAATCAGAGTAACCGAATTAACTCTCTCCTTTCAGTCTTAAGAACTTAGTAGAAAGCAGCCTCCAGTGAATGCCCACGCTACCTTGTAGCTCATCCACAGCAGAATAAATTTCTGTGAGCAAGGCTGTGTCACATCTCCAGCCTGCAGGTCAAGAAATCACTGCTCACTGGTATCTTCAAGCAGCCCTCCATGTTCTATTATTTTCTTAAAGAGGATATACTATCACCCATGTGTTCCTCACGCACAAAGCACAGAGCACTGCAAATGTCAGCTCCGCTGCACTTGGCAAATCTGCGGAGCTGAAAGCTTTTCATCTTCTTTCATCCATTCTTTGCAGACAGATTTTTGTGAATACAGTTGGGAATGGGCACGTTCGGAAGTGGTTCTACCTGGCAATGAGTAATTTCCCAGCATTACAGGCACAAAAATGAAGAGTATGGAAGAGCTTTCTGGACTGGAAAAGCAAAGAATTTGCTATATTTCATCCTGCCATCCATGGAAGTGCCCAGGAGAGCAGCAAATTGCAAACATACAGGGGCATATAAGCACAAACTCTTGAGCTTTTTTATTCTTTTTTTTTTGTCCTCATTTGTACTTTAAAGTCTCATAAGTGACGTCCATGACAGAAGAGACCTAGGGCAATGTTCCTCAAAAGGTAATCAATGAAAGCTGTTAAAGGCTTTCTCATCTGACGCTGGAATAATGGGTTACACATGCAACACATTTGTGTGTGACACACAGCTGGCTTAGTTCCCTGTGGCTGGTGCATGCCCCAGTTTTACAACATTCCTTGCATTCATTTGGCTTTGTTTTGGGAACATTCCAGTCCCTTGCAGAGGTTTTACCTTAGAAACAAAGGAGGATATTATAATAATCAATCTCATATTCATTTCCATTTTAGAAATTAAAGAAAAATTTTAATATGGGGAAGGGAAGAATATTTCCAACTTACCAAAGGTGGCACTGGCAAAGGGATAGGGTTTGAAGAAAGATATCGTCGAGCTTTACGAATGGCAAACTTTTCCGTGGGCAGCGATTTCCCTGCAATTTTCAGTTTCAAACTGGGAACACTTCTGAAGGTTAAAAAGAAAACGAAAATAATTTTAGTCTATGAACCTCTGGGAAAAAATATTCAAATAAAAAAGTCAGAAGAGAGCTTCTAAAAATCGTTACACACTGAGTTATTGCCATGCCTAGGGAAGCCGGGCAATGCATATTCATCAAAGCTGCTTTGATGCAGGGCTGCCTATCTCTTCAGGTTTCCTTTCTAACCAAGAATGAAAAAGAGGGTCACCTTCCCCCTGCAGTGAATAAATTGGATTATGAGCCTGAATTATTTTAACTTGCACTGATGTGCTGCAAGGTCCTTGTATTTCACAGACTGAAGAAAAGACACGCTAGGTTTTGCTAGTCTTGCTCCCATTTTCCCAAATACCAAATTAATTCACTTCACAATGGACTCCAAATCCTATGAAATCTGCCCATAACTAGATAAAGTATGAAAGGACAGAAAAGCATCAATACATTGTAAGTATAAAATGTGATACCTGTTTTATAGAAAAAAAAAAAAAATAGTTTTCTTTGGCCTCAAAGTCAGCCTCAAATCATTACAAGTACATTAAATTTATTGTGTCAATAGTACATATATTCAGTTGTACTTTTAACTAATTTATATTCCTCTTAAATTCAAAAGCCAAGAATCAAATTGTATTGATTTTGTCTCCAATACTCATAAGAGCTACAAAAGGTGCTATGTTTCATAGCACAATTTATTTAAGGCTTTGAGATCTCATATTGCACTAATTAAAGGAAACAACTGTAAAAGTTTGACGTGAATGTTACATACAATAACAGCCACTGTATGGCTGCTGTAACTGATATCTTGCCTCTAAAGTACTTCTAGGTCAGTATAAAACTGCTGTCTCAATTCAGGGTCCACACAAATCTAACGGGAAGGTTTCATTCCTCATTTACTTACCACTTCAAATGCTATTTGTACAGACGTTTCTAACTGCACAATGAGTAATTTTTCCTCTTCTGCCTCAACACTGTGGCTTGAAAAGAATTGATTACTTTCATAATTGGGGATTAGCATGTTTTACCTAAATAATTCAACTTCATCGTCTCCAAAAGGACTGCAGTCATCAGGTCCAAACATACTGAGGTAGGCAGCTTTCATGTAAACATAGGTAGCCTGCAAATGCAATCAAAAATATCTGTACAATAAAATGAGTTTACATCATCACTGTTACTGAGGTAAAGAACAAAGCAGAAACAGAGGAAGACATTGCTTCATTTGCTTGCCAGCATAAAGTAATTCTCCAGTATTTTAAGCAGAAAATCTGCCTTCAAAGATTGGTTCCAGTATTTCAAAAAAAGAAGAGCAAACTATGAGTCTGCTTTTGTTTTTTAATGTCTGCATTTGTTTTCTGTGTACTAGGTTCTATTCACATTCCAAGGACAAATGTACAATTAAATGTCACACTTGTGTAAAGTGAATTTTTTATTACTTTCAAGAATATACACTAGAGAATTTATGAAAAAGTCATGCTCAGAGAATAAAAAGGTATCACATGGTCTGTGCATTCAGTCACGACTTTGTAGCACATCTCAAATACCAAGACTTAGAGAACATGAAATGGTTTTCACAGGCTTTCAAGACCTGCAGTTATGAAATGTACCGATCTCATAGGGATTCTTGAACAATCACATATTCAAAAACCAAGAAAGAAAACAAAAAGCAGCAGACGTGGGAATATTTCAATAGTTGAATATGAGAGTTGGCTGAAATATGCTATAAAATTCCAGATGCAGTTTCAAAGTGTTATACATGCACATGTTAATATTAATACTACAGTGTTTTGGGGGTAATAAAGCTCTTCCAGGCGCCTCTGCTAAACAGCAACTACTGAGACTAATGCAGCTCGTCTAATGGTCTAATGCAATGTTGGAATTCTCTGGGCTATGAGGACTTCTACTGCAGCTTTTAATCAAAGGGGAAGCACTGCAAGTCTCTCACTTGGCTGTTCTGAGCTTTTGTCAGTTTTGAAGCAGGTGGCCAATACATTCAATACGTAACAAAGAGAGATATCTCCCCCCTCCAGCACATACACACACTGTGACCACAGTAAGAAGAAACAAACCTATCAAAATCCAATTAAAAAATATTCCCAGACTCTTCTGACAGATTTCCCTGGGGCTGAAGTAAAGGTAGACGAAATAAAACTACCGGGATTCTAGATGGGAGATCTTGTCCCTTTCAGATGCACAAGGCAAGGTACCTCTTCTAGTTTCATTTATCACCTTAAAGGCACCATTGGACTTAGCCTCATTCTCACCAAAAGAACTCACATCCCTCAATGGCAGCTCGCCACTAACTGCAGGGTGCACTACAGGACCAATCCATCCACAACAGAGCATTTTATCAGACCCCAAACATACCAGTTTTCTCAAACAGTTCAGATTTGAATGCTTACACTTTACACTATTTTAGAAGAGCCACAGATGATCAGCTTTTGTTTCATAATCTTCACTCAGTTCAAAGTTGAACAGAAATTCAAAGAAAATAGACTGACAGCAGATACATACAATAGATAAAGGGCCTTCTACTCTTCATTAAATATTTTGTTACTGTCCTGCTTCACTTACCTTCGACCAAGTGTTTTCTTTGCTTAGCAGGTCTGCGTAGAAGAAGGCCATCTTCCACTGGCGCTTGTAGGTGAAGCACCACATGAGCTCCCAGTAACACATGTGATGAAACTGCTTCCAGTACTGCTGAGCCTCACAACATTCCTCATACCTACTGACCGCCTGGAAAAAGAGAATTCCAAACAC
>JAUBOD010000755.1:2861135-2872354 GCA_032353885.1 Nothura maculosa | reverse complement strand
TCATGAGAATTTCCACCTACCCTCGTATTTGCAGGGAAAGCAACACAGCTGTGCACAAGCAGTTGGGGAACATCTCAAAAGTACCAAGGAAAACTTTTTAATGCAGTTGTTGTCTAAAGACTTTCTCCACCTTCCAGAAGGTCTCCTTGATGGCAGTTTTCCACCCAAAGGCACTCTACATACCTGTCAGCGCCTACAGACCTGTGGGAGACTTCCTCATTGCTCTGTTCCACATACACTTTCACTTTGGCACCTCTGTCTTTGTTTGCCTCCAGGCTTTGGACACCACCTCCTATTAAAGCTTGTTTAAAGCCTGAGTCACTAAGTCAGCAAGCCTACAGGCAAAGATGTCCTTGTCACTCTTTGATAAGTGAATCTCATCTCTTCTCAGTACAATCTTCAAAGAGCACCCCATGGAAACTGAAACCCTACTAGTGAAACTAGTCACATCTGCCAGAGAAACCAGCCACACAGCAGGGTGCTGCTCTGCACCCTACATCTGTTCCTGACTGCTTTTCCCCTTCTCTAGCAGGCAGGCGGAAAAAGAACAGCCTATACACTTGTCCCCCGGGCTTTGGGATCCAGATGTCTGTAGTCCCATTTGGCCTTTTTCAGGTTACATTTTGTAGTGTCACTGGTGTTCACACAGAAGAGGAAAGGGGCAGTCGTTTGTGCAACTGAAAACCTTGGCAGTCTCTCCACAGCACCGAGGATCTTAGCTCGAGGCGAGGATGTCAGGCCAACAGAAGGGAGTTGCCCATTACAAACCCTAAATACTGCTGCTTCTTTCTCCCTACTGGTTTTGACTGGTTGAGCAGGAATTGTTTGTCCAGTTGTGTTTTCCAGCAGAACTAGAACTCTTTCATCTTTCCCTCCTACTACCAGGATCCTGTATATGGTTATTAGCTAAATTTCACCAGAATGGCCTATTTTCTGGTTGAGACGAGTCACAAGCTTCCAGATTACATGTTCTGCAAGTTGTTGTCCTCCTGTTCGACCTTACATCACCCTATCCTGCCTGCAGTCTGCAATCTTGACTCTTGCCCTTGCAGCACTGTTGCCAGCATCCTATGGATCTCCTCCTCCTGCTCTTCCTAATGACCTCCTTCCTACAGTTCCTTCCTTCACCTACCTGCTCAATGACAGCTCCAGATTCATCTCCCACAGGTGAGGTTCACCTCCTTCCTCCTAGAGAAGAGCACCAAGCACTTTCTGCAGCCCATTGCCTCAAGAGCCACGTCTCCTCTCATGAACTATAGGTCACTGCCTGTGACAGGCTAGAAACTGTCCTTTTAGCTGCCACAAAAGACCATGTCCTGTGTCACACCACCATCACCAGACCATTGTTATCCTTATCAGAACACAAGTTGCAGCAGTGAACAGCCGCCAGAACAGCATCCTGGGCCCCCTGCATATACCTTGCCCTGCCAACTGCTGAGTTCCCATTTGCACAACCAAGGCTGCAAAGCCAGACCTAAGCAAGGCTGCACACACAGAGCTGCACTGCCCAGGTTTCAGGTAACACTCATATATTATGTCTAAAGTGAATTACTATCTGATCTTGTTAGACTACACACTTGGATCCTGCAAGTATTAGAACATATACCAAATTTTAATTGCATGATTAGTTTTCACTGATGTCAGTGGGCCTTCTCAGGTTTTTAAGTTAATCTAAAGTATTTTCAGCAGTTTGCAGGACTTAATCTGAAGTGACGAACTGCTAGTACATACCAGATTAAATGCTCCAACTCCAAGCTTTACACCTCCCTCAAAATGATGATGGTTCTCGCCTTTGACATAATGTGGAGACTGTATGAGACTGTCCAGCTCCCTGAAAATGCAAAAAACTGAGTTACAATGTAAATGAATATATTGTTTTCTACTAATCACAATTTAGTAAGAAAACAACCCAATGACCTTGAACTATATAGTAGTTCAAAAAGTTGTGGGTTTTTTTTTTTCCCTCTCTTTTCCATTTCACCCAGCTCAAACACACCTACAACATTTTGGCGGGTGAATCAACAAACCACTTCATTCCCCTTATTCAAAAATATGGAGTTCTAGAGGTGAATTCCTGTCAAAACAAAGTCAATTTATAACTACATTTATACTTTAAAATGTTATAGAATAGCAGCTGGGAGTAACATCTTCCTTGAGTGTCACAAAAGGAGATAATGGACAGTGCAGGAGGGAGGTGAGAATTTGGTTATTTTTATATTACCAAATCTGATCTGAGCTTCACATCACTCCTTGCCCCACCTCCCCCCAAAGAAACAAAAAAAAAATCCACAAAACAACAACAAAAACCCTCTCCTTTCTCTCTCTTCCAGTATGTTGCTAGAGAAAACACACTAGATGCAGTTCTGTGAAGGCTGCACATGTGACTTTGTGGCTGCTCCAAATTTAAGCCTAAATAAAAACAAGATGACCTAAAATGAAACCAAGTATGATGCATATTTAGCTTTCACCTTTTTAAATTATTCATACAGTCCGTACTGCTGTGCAAGTTCCTCATATTTTTAATGCACTGACAGCATGCGTCTCATTTTCAATTATTTTAATTCCATCTTTTTATAGTGTATGGTATTTTTTCTCACTGAGAAAAAAAGCTTTTAAAACTGCATCCTTGCAACTTTTACCCTCGCTGTCTTTTCCAAGGAGGCCGCTATTGCAGATTACCAAATTCTGCTGGAAGCAGTGGGGGAAGAAAAGATGTCTTTTAATAGTGTGAAAAATACTTAAAGCAAACAAAGTCTTTTTTCTATACTTCATTTGAAATTTTCCCTGTAGCCTGCTGCATCAATTACTCATCAAAACTACTATGAAGAGTTATTTCTTGACACCAAAGATCCTTACTACCAATCTCATGTATAAGCTGTCCCTTTGTCAAATATGTTAGCACTATACGATTGATATTTAACTTCTTCAAAAGGAGAACATGTAACAGCTACTAGATCAACAAGATTTTGTCTTTCTTGTAAGAAAATAGTAATACTGGAGTTGTTGTTAACTTATTGAGAGGCACACAAGTATTTTCTATGGTCTTTGCAACATACCTTTTTATAACTTACTACTATACTTCAAAACACTTTGCACATGTTGAAAGCAGCTCTGTATAACCTACTGAATGAAGGCAGATCTGCTTCGGCAGATGCTTTAGTTTTCTTGACTGTAAGGGATGGGCAGAGCATGAGTGCAGAGATGAGCAGCCCAGCTCCCATGTTCAGTGGCATGCACCTTCTCTTCAGATCTGCACTACCTAACCAAGGGAAAAGTCCAGCTAACCTACTATTTCATATGGACAGAGGCAGAGGCTTGGGTAAGCATCCTCTATCAAATGAGTTCTCAGGATCTTCATGATGTGGGAAGCTTCAGTCTGTTCTATTACGGTAACTAACCCCAATAAATCTTTTCCTGAATTTCCTCAATAATTTGCTCAGGAATTGTTTGAATTTGTCCTGGAAAAAATTTCCTGAATTTGTTCAGGAATTGTTTGAAGCCAATTACACTTTAACTGCAAGATCTTCACTTAATTGTCTCTTAATTTCGTGTTAGTTTCATGCATTTATTATCATTTGTGCTTCAGCTACCGTTTTTGAAGGTTCCAAAGGCACAGCTGCAGCCCAACCTACACAGAAATACCATTTCATGTATCTTATGACCCGAGTCATTCAAATTCTGCTGTGGAACAAAATGAACACTACAGCATTTAGAATAGTTGTATTTCTTCACACAATGTTAATGAAACTATATTTAAAATAGGCAAATCTTAAGAATGAGCAGGGATAGAGCCCAGTATCTTTTTCCCCCATTCACTGTATATCTAACACAAATTTACAATCTGAACACAATATCACTGCCCCTTTTTATGCCAACAATAAATTAATACAATAGTAATTAATTTGTGAATTACAGAATTCCACCAGCAAATACTTTTTTATTGAGAGAGTACATTCAACCATACCATCACTTTGACTTACCTGTATGTTTGGTAACTATTTCGAACTTTGATGCCTCCTTTTATGAAGCTAACCATATTCTCATCCTATTAGAAAGGAGACACATTACCATTATGAACTGTGAACAACATGAAGGGCTTTTGCTTTCTGGTAATTAACAGGTCATGAACACCACCATCATGAGATTGACAGTGTAAGTCTTTAAGAACAACATATGGATTTATTATTTCCTTTCTAATTAATTTTTTTTTGTCGACACATTCACTTTATTCTGATGTGATAACTTTATCCTCCATGGTCCTCTGCAGCAGGGAGGAGAGGAGTTGTGGCACATCTACCCATATTTAAAGGCCTAGTTATATCTTCCTTTGAATGAAAACTATGTTTATCTTTGAATAGGAGATGGGAGAAGAAAAGATCATGTTTTAAAACTGCAGTATTTACCCCAGTTTCAGAATACACATTGTTACCAAAAACCGAGATAACCAATATGAGTGTATTCCAGTTGCTGAAAAATCCCAAGACTAATTTCTATGTGGGTTTTCAATAGGGTCTGACCATTTAAGTTAAGCATCAAAACTAACCCACTTCAATAGCTGTTGGAACCTAGTGCCTTTGTTTAATTTTTAAAATCCTTTCATGAAAAATTAAACACAGAAGAGAAAAGGAAGCATACACACAGGCATCCTGCATGCAGGGGAAGACAAGAAATTATTCTCTTACTCTTAAATATCTCATGTATCTATATAAAGGATTTTTAAAAAATAAAGATGACTGAGAAAACAGCATTTAAATCCAAAAGATCTTTCAATAAATAATCTATTCTTAGAGTCACAATGGACAAGTTTTGAAAACTATTGCTATTGTAGTTTAAGAACTGTGCCCAGTGCCAGAGGCTACTAATTCCACAGCAGCAGAAATAGTCATGTCAAAGTCCAGCATCTTCTCACAGAGGCACGATTATCACCACTCTAAAAGCCTTCAAAAGTCGCTGTTTCTATTGCTGACCTTGCTGTGAATTAACAGGTCCCAGCAGAGGGGCATGGTACACAGCTGAGAAAGCTTAGTTCATAAATTACCACAAGCATTTATTAGAGTCCATCGGGCAGCTCCCAAAAATAATAAAATTAGCACCTGCACTTCTTTAGCACCAACATTGAGCCAAGAAGCACAAATCCTTTCCTGAATGTGACTTTTATTATCTTTTCCCCATAGATGAAGAGGCCCACTGTCATATAGCAAGTACAGCCAGATCAAGAAGAAAAATCAGTTATTCTAATTATCACTAACTGCTTAAACTGCAAGCTGGAGCTCAAGTAACTAGTGCCAGTGTTAACTCCTGAGCAAACTAAACTTCTGTATTCTAGATGCACAAAGAGGGAGCATTCTCTTTCTTTTAAATGCAGGCAGCTTTGTCTAGTGAAATTCATGTGTGGAGCTGAACAGCAAAGCAACTAAAATACATGTTTGGAACAAAGCAGTGAGAAAGCAGTCTTGGGAAAGCAAACATCAGCCTGAAACAAGATCTCCCTTGCATTCCAGCACAGCACAGCTAAGAGTGACCATTTCTTTTTTATCTGATATCCCAACACACAATACGTGTGGTGATATTTCACACACCCAAAGGGTGGAGAAGTATTCAGCACTATGTGTATTAAGTAGTAGATAAACCAGAGAAATAACAAGACATGCTACCATCTCCACATATTTGGAAATGGGATCCAAATGAAAGCCTAAATCCTTTATATTAGGCTAGATTTTTAGCATTTTGTTTACTTTAATAAAGTAAAACAGTATGTGGATGTTCTGCTATTTATTTTCCAAACAATCACACAGAAATCTGTACCTGTAAAAATGTGAGTGCTGCTCTTTGAAGTAAACATTCAGCATAGCAGATTTCTGCATGGATTTCCTCTAGCGTCACAAGGAGGGAGAAAGAAAGAAAAAAAAATCAGACATAAAATAATTTAAAACATATTTTGACCATTTATATAACAAGCTCTTCAATCAAAGACTGGAAAAATTCTTTTCCAGATGCAGTGTTCAGTTCTAGGCCACTAAAGTAATATAAAGATCAAGGACACAAGGTCATAGACCCTTCAAGAAACTTCCCTGGTGCCTTCCAGGATTTATAGAATCTGGAACCTCTATAGACATTTCCTCAATTCTTCCTAGTGACCTAGCAATTTTTGGAAATACTGAGTCAACATTGAGCAAAAATGATTATTTTTGAAGTGGTGATATTGCAAATAACCAAAACAGTAAGCCAGCCATGCTGGTAATGCCAAGTCAGCAGTTCTGTCACCCACCTGGCAACTTGCAAAAAGTTATTGCTGAGCTCATAGCTCTAGACAGTTCCAAAGAAAACAAACAAACAAAAAACCCATTAAGAGCATATCAGAAAGCTTTAAAAGCAGCTTACCTTCAGTAAAATGTTCAAGACTCTGTCTATGAACAAGGTTGTTGAAAGAATCAGCTACTGTAGATTTCTTCCTAAATCTACAAAACAAAACAACAAAAAAAGGCAGCTTGGTCGTTCTGACAAGAAGCACAACCAAGAGAGAGAACCAAATCCTTCAGCTACCCAGCAACACAGGCAGTAACACTCCTCTATTACTAATAAATCCTCTGCTATCCCAATACCTGTGCAAACCTAAGCATCTTCCACACAGAATTTGCCAATATGGATATCTTGGGATGTTTTCCCCACTGAAAAATGTCCTGATGGTTGAAGGAGATAAGATGGCTTTTTGATTTATTTTGTATATGTGTGCAGAGAGGAGGAGTGTGGTTGGCTCAGGAAGACAGCTGGCTACAGCTAATCATGCCCAAATGGGAAGATTTTGTTGTTTATAAATGGTAAATGGCCTCCAGACACTGGGAGAGATAGAACTAGAATCTAATTGACAAGAAATATCAGATAAGGCAGTAAATTGAGGCTTTCAAGACCAGATTGGTGAAAACTCTGGGCAACATTGCACAATCCCAAAGATTATTCTCCTTTGAGCAGAAGGCTGGACTAGACGACCACCCGACATTCCTTCCAACCTCAATTTTCCTACAATTCCTATGAAATGACACGTCCTCTTTCAATCCATATATCTTTCAGAACTTTTCCCTGAAGAGACTACATTGACTGAACTTCCTTAAACTTACTTCTGACAGGTAGCTTGAGCTTCTTTCATTGTGTTTCCTGCATTCAGTATGTCCTGAGGATCAAATGTCATCATAGCTTGCATTTCCAGTATGGTGGCATAAGTGAGTGCATGGTACATACTGTCTTTAGTTCTGTGGGAAAACATGAAATGCTGAAGTATAGCTGATATTATTTTATTTTTACTTTAATAAGTAGAAAAACTAGTACAGTTTAGTAGTAAAAGTCTAGCAGTAAAAAACTAGAAATCAAACACAAAGGACATGCAAAAGGTTAACAATCAAGAAATGCTAACAGATTCCTATTTATGCAGCAAATCATGTCTACAGCTCCAAAGTCAATAACTGCTAAATATTCCCATTCTGAGAAGACAGGTATTTATCATACATAACAAAAAGCACTAGAATTAACCACACAGATAACCATCTGGGGAACAAAATAATCATGTTTTGCTAATGAATTATCTAACGAACACATGTGACAAGAATTAGACATTATTCTTCTGTTCTGAGGCAGTTACTTGGGAGAAAATCAAGGAGATAAGTAGGACAATACTACAACAGGGGCCAAAGCAGAACCCTCATCATACAGATCTTCCTGTCAAAATTGTTCCAGCCTCAACAAAAAGCTTCAGCTTTTTCGTCCTCTTCCCTTCTACCATCTCTCAGCTCAACTTATCCAATTCAAATATTCTTCTGGGGGAGTTCAGATTGTGTCTCTTAAAGTCCACAGCCCTGGCAAGAATCCAGGGAAAACAATCCTATCTGTAGACCTCTCTTTTAGCAGGATGAGGGCTTATGGATTGCACACATGGACAGCATTCTCCCAGCACCCGTGCAGGCTATATTCCCCTGAAAATGAATCAAGTTATCTTCCAGCCTAGAAGATCCAATAAGAAAGACTTGGGAAACAAGTTCGGGTGAAATCTGGGATGAATTCCTGCCACAGAAACTCTTTGTAGACCTTGCATTTAGTTCATCCCTGACATACAGCATTTTATAAGAACTATTGCTAAACAGTAACTATTTTTATTTCAATTGTTTACATCCTTAGAAGGGATTGGTAAATTCTATATAACAGTGAATATTCAACAGGTTTGCAATAAAACAAGATGTCTTTTCAACAAAATCTCCAACTTTGATATACCCATTCCTAATATGTGCACAGGTTTATTATTAAGATGAGCCACTTCCTTTTCTTTCTTTTTCAAGGAGAATGTGGCTTTATTTAAAGGAGAAAGAGCCAAACTTTAAAGACACATCAGTCCATTCACTTTCTCTCCCTAGGAGAAATATACCTGCCCATATCCCACATGACATTTGGACTGAATTGGAAGAATAAGAGTAATTTTAAAGTCCTAAGACAGTCCTAAATTAAATAGTGATTCAATATCTTGCTGTGCTGACCTGACTTCCTTTAAGCTTTCCAAGTACTCATATATTACCTCACATTAATTCCTTCGCTCGCTAGAGTGAAGGAAATGCCCCAAATTATTTTAGGAGTCCCTGACATTTGGTTCATTTTTTTTGCAGAGTCAAAAATTAACCTTTGCTACACCTAAAGCAATCCTTTATCAATGATACTAAGCAATTAAAACAAAGGAAACAAAAAAGATCTGAACTTACTTTACATATATATTTCTTGAGATATATGTATTAAAGCTTCATTCTCTTTGCTATTTTACTGCTCTTAGTTTCATATTCACCCATCTTCTCAGTTAGAATAGCTCCTGGGGCAAGTCCCTCCACCCAACTGAATGACTTGATTTTTGCTTTTATTTTGCAATGGCAAACATATTTCATCATACAAAGAGGGCAGTTATTATTTCAAATGAGCATTTCCATTAAAATTTTAATTATCTCTTTATTATTTTTTGCAATGCACACAATAACATCTAATACTGTAATTTGAACCTCTTTTTAAAATGCTAATGGTAGTAAACTGGTACCAGAGAACTCCAGTGCTCCAATAATGGTTACACAAGTCACTAATAAAGACTCCCCATAACTCCCCACACCTACCTGCAACATTCATACATACAAAGGTTGAACTTACTTTTTGAGACATCTTGCTACTAGAAGTAACATCTGGATTTGTTAATCCAGGTACTTTTGGGAGATTACTTCCAAAGTAAAGTCAATGGCCGTATGTTTGTCATTCTCAAGACATACAAACCTGTAAACTGCAACACGTCTGTTGCATCTCAGTCCATGATTCACATTACTCTATGTAATGAATTTATCTTTGTTATTTACCATGCTTCCAAAGGGTTTCTTGTCAGCAAGCTATCAGGTAATTATTTCATACATTCCTTCAGAATACTAAATTAAGCAATATTTGTCTTGGGGAGAGAAAGAGGAAACCTCACCAAAACTGACTCATTGAATTATGATATGTTTGCAATTAATGAGTGCAAAAAATCTATTCAGGTTTTAATTGGGGGTATATAGGAAGAAGATGAGATTTTTCCCTGTCCCAATAACCGCACAGTTTTACACTGTTATTCATTATCACAGTTAATAGGATACATATTGAAAAAATCCCTGTTGTGTTTGATGATTGAATTTGAAAAAGGTTGAAATTCTTAGATTTAACATGAATATTCCACATAAGAGATTAAATTAATTAGACATTATCCCAAGATATTTGTTTTTAAGCTGCATGGGAAGATCTGTCTTTTTTAAAAACAAACAAACAAAAAAAAAAACCCTCTCATACACTGCCCAAATCAGCTCTCAGTTACATATGGTACTAATCAGCTGGAGATTGACAGTAGAGGCCAAGTGTAATTTAGTGAATCTGCAATACTGTAATACAATGCAGAGTATGTCCTCCAATGTATGTGGAAAAGCTGCAAAATCTAAGATGAAAAAATTCTTTGCAAGTAGGTAAAAACTGAAAAGTATTTTTTAAAACAAAGATAGCATGTTTATGGACTGTGAAAACTAATTTCAAATCTCAGCATGCTAAAAGGCAACAGTGAGGAACTGATGATTCCCAAAGAAAATACTCAATATTACCACATGTGCCTACTTTACAACCCTTGTCATTCCCTAAGGAGAGGGAGTGTGTCTATAATGGATATCATCTGTAGCGTAGTGTCGCTTTCTGTTTCTGCATTACACACAGAATTCTGATCTTAGTGAATCTCCCTCACTGCCAAGGGCCAACAGGAATAGGGGCATCTTCTTAATGAGAAGCTAACATGAAAAAAAAACAATTTCAAAATGGTTTTGCAATGGGAAATACATTCCTATTCCAGGTGCAAATACAGAAAGTCAGCCCACACAATGAATTCTGCAGGACCTAACAAAAGCAGAATGGAAACCACATGCAATAATAACGAATAAAAACAGATTTAAGAGAAAAAAAATAAAAAGACACGCACAGCCTCAGCAGTTTTTGCTGTATTTTGAAAACTGCTTCCAATTCAGTACCTCCCTCATTTTTGCTAAGCTCTGAATAACTGTTTCCAGATGGGCACAGGGGCTTTACTATCAGAATTTAATGAGAACTCAGCTATTCTTATTGTCATTTTAATGGTATTTTCTGATGATATATAAACACTAAATACAACACTGCTGTGAATAAAACCAGTATGAGGAACACCATCTGATTCCACATTTTATCAAGAATTACTTTTACAGCACATACTTAAACGGCTAACCTACAGATTTCAGTATCAGTCCGAGGTTGATACTTTGGTAAACAGATACACAGCATTTACAGAAGGATGCATTTATTGACTTATATCTATACCAAGTCCTTTTTGGTGGCTCTTATCATATCAGTCACATCTTGAGGAAGAGGATGAGGAGGGAAGGAAATGCAGAATATTGATGACAACTTACATGTAATGCATCTGAATGAGGTGAATAAAAGAATAATTGGGCAGAAAAACAGCTGTTGCAACCTGCAACTCTTGCTACTTTTCAGGATATGTGAGGCCTAATCAGACAAGGATGAATGAAGTTGCTATGAGCCATAACATTTGCAGGAAAGTATTTGCATGGGCTTTCACTGAACTTGTATGTGAACTCGCATGCGAGAAACCAGAGTTCAGATTTATGTGAGTTCAGAACAAATTCAATCAAGGATGGAGGAAA
>JAUBOD010000755.1:2826501-2839000 GCA_032353885.1 Nothura maculosa | reverse complement strand
GAGTTTTAAAAAACAAATACTAATCTTCTGCTACTAGGTTTAGTACAAGAAGCAAAAAGGTCAAGTTAAGTATGCCATGTTCTTCATTGCATACATGAAGAAAATCAAACATTTTAATGGTAAAAGATTATGCATTTTTCCCTCCAACAAACACAAAATACAATCAAGAATTCATGATTCATATTCCTGTACAACAGGCAGATACACAAGGTTTCTTCTCAGAGAGGATTGAATTGAGACATACAGCCCCCTTCTCCAGACTCTGAAGAATGATTCATAAATCTATAGATTATAACTGCACAAGAACAGAACACACTTTACAATGGTAAAAATCAACTCATCTCCCATCTAAATTCTATAGAGTGCCCTGTTTTCCTGTCAGGATCAGACTCATTTCAGTACAATGTATTCCTGGAAAGAGTTTTCTTTGCATGACCTCAAGGCATAATATTCTACAGTTAAATAGCTTACAAATAGATCAAGTACATGACACTCCTCCTGGCTTACTTAGCTTAGAAGAACTATTTAGAAGTAGTTTTCTAAAATACATAATATGAAATCTCAGAATCTTATGTATCATTTCTAATATCAATTACACCTCTGAGCAAGCTTAATGCTCTCATGATCATTCCAAGTATCTTCCAACTACTCCTTTTAAAAAACAAAAAGAAAAACGACACAAGTTCAGGGATATCTGCCATTTTTTTATACTAAAATATTAGTTTTGGAAATAGTTTTTAATCAGTGTAAATTAGTTTGTTAGCAGAAACTCTTCTGCAGAATCATGATTTCAAGGGATGGAAAAAAGGTAATTACTACTACAAGATATAGAAATATCTAATACTCATGTGATCTTGTATTTCTACGATCAGACCGTCTTTATAAAAATCCAAGTACAAGTACAATCTTGACATTATCTGGTAAAATTTATATCTTCAATTTCATTCAATGATGAAAATTTTGCCAGCTACCAACAGTACAGTTCACTATCTTAATCATTCTAATTTGAAGCACAGTGAAGCTCCATATTGGAGTATTTTAAAGGGTTTTTCATATATTCATATATTTCATATATATCATATATTCATAGATTTCATATTTGTGACTATTTCTAAAAACAGGACATACAAATGGACAAGGCAGGAAGAGGGAGACAGAGGTACCTGTTACCTATATGATTTGAGAATCACCTTTTCAAAGCATAACCAAATGCATAGCACAGAAGAAATGAGAGGTGTGCTAACAAACTTACTGTGAGGCTGCTGTTGCTTGCAGCACTAAATGGATCAGTGCCTGCAGCTACAAATGGATCAGTGGAGGATTGCTTGAAAAAACAGTCAGCTGCAAAAGGATCTGAGCCTTTGAAAGGATCACCTCCAAAAGGATCTAAAGAAGTAAACATCTCATTAATATTTCTGCTAGCTTTATTCAGCTTAACATCTTAAAACTAAAACATTCTTTATTGCTTATTTCACATTGCAGAAAAGTGACAGTTAGGACCAAGCATCTTTCAAGAACGAGATTCACCTTTAAGTAACTTGCACTCGGTGATTTAAAACACTGGACAAGTCATTTTCTGCACATCATGCAAATTCTAGATAGCGACAATGTTTCGTTTCTGGAACTATTTAAGCACAGATTCTTTACCTACCCCTCCCTTAAAAATCCCCCATTTTACAGAAGCTAATTTTTTCAGAACTCTCCTACACTCCTCTGCTTAATTCCCCAAATACAGCTAATATTTTCTTATTTGGCACTCAGTACACAATGTTAGTTTGCTCCAGCATTATTATAATCCAGTTTACTTCTGCCAGCTGGAAGGCCATCCAGGAACAAGCAACAATGTAGTAATACTGCCCACACAGCCAACTAAATTGAGAATATTCACTTTTAAGAAGTGCTCAATACTAGAGAAGTTGCTAAATTGAAAAGCTTTAAGAGTACTGTCCTATATATTTGCAAATCAAAAAAAAAAAGGGAAGTAGTGAGAGTTCAGGGTCTTCTGTTTACCACCTTTGGTCATACTTAAATCACAACTCAAAGTACTTTCAATAGCAAAAGAAAAGTCTAAGGATGAAGTGCTTCTCTATAGAGACTGAATATAAACAGCCAAATGCTGTTACTATTTATCCATTTTAGGGCAACTTTGAGGTCATTTCCATCTTTGTCACACTGAAAATGGTCACTTTTCTTTCCTGTGTTCCTCTACTATGAATCATCTATAAAACCAATCATATTAAATGTTAAAAAGTTGCTTACCAATTTTCCCAAAAGGGTCATCTTTGAAGGGATCACCTGTTCATTAAAAAAAAAAAAAAAAAGTAGCTTTTTTAAAAAAACATAAAACATCTATGGAAGTGAAGTCTCATGGGATGCAAACTTATTTCTACAAGTAGAATTCAGCAACTCCCATTCAGAAGAGCTTTACTAGTTTCAGTAGAACCACATATAAGCACCTACCCCCTGAGGATGTATGGCACATAAACCCCAAAGACTGACTAGTAACAGGCATACCTTTCACTTCTGAAAAAAGCTCTGTTATTGGCTATAGGTAGGTCAACATCAATATAAATACAAAATCAAACAAAATCTGCACGGAAGCATTCAAGATAAAAGTGTTTTAAACTATAGTTTAATTAATTTAGTATTAAACTTGAACGCTGACATACATTCAGAAGCCAAGTCATCCTAAGTAAATTTAGCCTATTTTCTTTCTGAAGCAATCTGAGCTAAACTGATTAGACCATCTTGATTCTGAAAGTATGTCAAGGCACATTAATGTGGCTTAAAACATCTGCTCTAGCAGTTAGAGCAAATTAACTCCTATCACACTCCGAGTGTCTCCATGCAGATCACTCCTGACAAAAATCAGAGCAAGAGCATTTGTGTTGAGTTCCTAAAATACAGCAAGCACTTGCTCTAGATGAACAGATGGTGCAGTTCTACATACCTTTTTCTGAGTGCCAAACTCGCCGTAAATAGGCCACAGCCATTCATTCTCAGCCACCCACACCCTCCCCACAGCACAGCTCACTGAACCTCTAGTTGAGTTGTTTGTGATCTCTGCTGTAAATTAGATGAGTGACATGAAAGGCATCACAAGTCTGCCTGCACCTTTGATATCTAATGCAGCCTCAGAGACAGGGTGGGGGAATACTAAGGAAGTGCAGTGGGAGAAAACTGCAGTGCGGGAAAAGTGCGGAGCTAACAGCTAATATGGAAGCACAGATAGAGGAAGGAAAGAAAATAAATCCCAGGACACTCATTGCTGTTTGTGAGGCTGCTGGCTCCACACGCTTGTCACTCAAACACCTTCACATTCACTCTAACAGGACCAGTTCCAAGTCGTAGATTAGTCTGACATACATATGTTCAGACAAAACATCTTTCTGCAAATCCACACTTAGAAAAGTTTACTTACTGCCAACAAAAGGGTCAGACTGGAAGAAGTCTAAGCTGGTTTCAGAAACTAGGTCAGGTAATGGATGAGATTCAGCATCGAATGGATCTTCCTGGGTCATGTAAAAGTAGGAAGAGACAAGTATGAAACTGTTAAGATGCAAAGGAGGGAAAACAAGTATCTCACGTCTTTCTTTTTACCTTTAGGAAACTGTTAAATGTTAACAAATAATCAGAATTCTACATAATTCATCATTGGGCATCCAAAAATATTTCTAAATAGCTATCTGCTATATGATAAAATGAATTTGCTATATGAGAAAAACATATTCCAAATAAAATAAGGAAATTATCTATGCTAGTTTATAACCATCATATAAGTAATAGACAAGTGGTAAACCTGAATTGTTTAACAGTTATTTAGTTTAAGGTTTGCGTCCATCAAATCTGAACAAACTCACTTGTTTTGTAACAGTTGCAGCTGCAGTTTCTTTTTTTTCTTCCACAGCAGCTTCTGTTGTTTCAGGACTATTTCTTATCTGCATAAGAAAAAAGAAAAGAAGAGAAAAAGGAATTCTGCTTATATTAAAAAACAAAAAAAAGTTACCTGCTATATATGCTGTTCTTCATATCAAAGAGTTAAAAATACTACTACAGATATTCTACTTCAAGAGATCGATAATAGAGAATATACTCAAAATATTCCATGAACTCTGAAAGTTATAAAAACACACACACACAAGAATCTACTTGGACACAGGAGGGGTATCCAATAGGCAGGACATTTTTCATATTATTCCTCATTATATTCTTATTGTGTCAACTGGAGACGCCTGCTCTCCTTAACACCAATTATACTATCATTATTTTTTTAATTAAGTATTTGTTTGAAAGCAAAAGGTCCCGTTACCACTTTCCATCCAAGTGAAATGTCTCCCTTCCTGACAATCAACTTTCAGATCAATTCAATATAGCTTCTAGGGTAACACCACTTGTGCAAGCGTTTCAAACAAAATAAAAATCAGTCTTGACCCACTTTTAACATATTCCAACTTTACAGCTGCATCACATCATGATCAAGCAGGCAAAACACTTTACTCACTGGAGACGCATTGCTTATTTGTTCATCCTCTGCTAAACTTTCCCTTTCAGCATTCTCATTAAGGTTAGCAGTTTCACTGCTGCTGTTGCTAAGACTAGAGTGATCAGCAGTTCCATTAACAAGAATATTGTGTGGCTGGGACTGCCAACTGAATTGGTTCTTTTCCAACTCTTTCAGTTCAAGAAGTTTTGCCTGCACCTGTAAAGAGAAATAAACATATTCTTGTTAGAATGGCAGTGCATAGAAGCTAATACATGGCCATGTCCTCTAAAAGACTAAGGGAAAGGTATAGACATGAGATAATTATTTTCCAAACAGCAAAATTGTGTTCTTTCAAATCAAAGGATAAATCTGAGATGAGCACAAATTCAACTAAGAGAGACCTCAGATTATCCAGTAGTTAATCCTGCCTAAAGCACCAACATCCCTCTTGTTGAGCCTTGTGAGCCAAGAGCAATGAAACTATAACAATATAACTGCCCCCCAAAATCACTACAAATATAGCCAATCACCTATAATGCCTAGCTCAAATCTGCTCACCTCAAGCACCTCTTGCCAATATGCAGAAATACAGAAACAATGCAATTTTCTTTACTTCCAATGAAAAGATGGACAACCTATTTATTTGCTTCTCATTCTCTGTATCTCATAGAAAGACATTTTCAAAAAAATAATATACTATATATCTTTTCAACAGAAAAAAAAGAGTGTCTCATGAACACATCAATGAAAGAAATGGCAGAGTATGAGCCAGCTATGGCTGGGGAAACAAAGCTTAGATAACTATTGCACGTAGTGAATTTAAACTATTATTTCTTACTCACTAACACAAATCAAGTATAATGAATGAATCCCTTTTGTAATCAAAGCTTGAAGAGATATTACAAAGTATTATCTTGTGACTTCAGTCAGCCTCTAAAAATCTAAATAACAGTCAGCACAGAAAATATTTCTGAAGCAACTGAAAGATATTAGCAAACAACAGTAAAGGTAACACTTTTCTGTAAAAAGAAACATCCTTCCAACCCAAAAGATTGTCAACTAAAATGTTTGTTTTTTCATATTGCCTTACTAAATTGATTTCCTGTTGTGAATCTTGCAGATGTTGCTGAAGAGGTCCCAGCTGTGCTTTCCCAGACTCTATGCAGTGCTCAAGCTCTGCAGTTTCTTGCTGCAGGCGACTCAGCTCCTCTTGAGCTTTGGTTAGTTCATCTTCATAGGCTGAAATTTTTGATTCTTGACTTGTAATTTCACCCTTCAGCACAACAATCTGAAGCATAAGGAAGCATTTCAAAATCCAATTTCCAAAAAATACACAACTATTATTTATGACTATATTAGGAAAACAAAAGCTGACCAAAAACTTGACCATTATAATCATACCTGACCAAAAGGTTAATTCCCTATAGGTGCCTAGGTGTCAATGAGATCATGGTCTTCCTTTTCACCCTTCACTCTCATCAGCATGGGTATCTCTAATATTAGAAATGTTTTTTTATATCACAAGGAAATACTGTAAATACGTATGAGAGGAAAAAAAATCTGTATGATGCTAAGATGATTTTCGGGGGGAAAACTGGCAGAAAAAAAAAAGTCCCTCAAGTGCTTCAAATTATATCTATAGTTTGCATACAACCTTATGGTTCTTGCTGTATTGGCACACCAATATTAAATTAGGAAGTCACTTAGGTGAGGGACATTCTCTGCTGGTCACAAAATGGGGTAATTCATGATGTATTATTTAAAATGCTTTGTCTTTCCTCAGCAGGCAGACATTGCAAGATTATTTTCTTTAAAATGACACATTTGCTTTGCCATGGGTCTGAGCCACTAGGCCTTACCAAATGGGCCTCCTCTGCACACTTCTGCCTGATATCATTAAGTTGCTCTTCCAGCTTAGCCTTCTGCTCATCAAGATCATTAAGGATTTCCTGCGCTTCCTGTTTCTGAGCTTGCAGCTTTTGCAAATTACTGCTCTCCCGTTTCACTTCATCTTGTAGATCCTACAATAAAAGAGATTTGCTTCAGGTTGGTGTCATCACCAGCACATCAGAAAAGCAAGTATTTTGACGTTTCTGTTCTGAGACATAAATACACAGGCTACTTGCTTCTCCTTAATTAATCAGAAATTCCCTGAAATACTGAAGATCATACAAAGATAAAAGCTTTCATCCATAAAGAGTTAGGGTTCCATTTTAAATATACAAGTTCACATTGCAATATCATATTTCTCCTAAATTTTAGCAATATGTTAACATACTAACTTAATTATGATAATAGAAATCTTTTACTGTACTCCTTTTCTCCACAAAATATATAACCAAAGATGCAAACTTCCTATAGCAGAGTAGTAAAGAGTTAGATGTGTACATTACCACCCCACCCCACGCCCCTTTCAACAGCCTCCCTGCCTCTGATCTTGTGCTAGTTATCTTCAAGGAAAAGTACTGGAAAGAAATTCACATTCCATCCATGCAAGTATGACATCTTTTCACCTAGGAACCAACAACTACATAATAATGTATTTTAAGTACATGAGTGGCATCAAATGGTAATTAGTTCATTTCTGATCAAAAGCAGTAATTTAAAACTGTTGAGGTAATGCTAAAGAAAAAAAAAGGAAAAGAATTCAGTAAAAGCACAGGATAGTCGAGAGGAAGGGAAAATCCAGGGAAATAGAAAGACTGACACAAAAGGAGAATTATTGCAGAGTCTCGTTGTTTGGAGATGTTTAAAACCCACTTGGATGCAGCCCTGAGCCACGTGCTCTGGGTGACCCTGCGTGTGCAGGGGGGTTGGACTAGATGACCTCTAAGGTCCCTTCCAACCTTAAGCATTCTATGATTCTATAATTAGATACAAAGAGAAGGTTGCAGTCTTTCAGGAAAATATGTTAAACGATGAAAGAATCATGAGAGAGGAAAAAAGAAGGATAAGAAATCAAAGCGATTTTTAAAATTAGATACAAACATTATTCTATTGGTCTAAGCACAAGATTCCTTGCCCTTTGTAATTATTTCTTTCAAAAAATTATCCACATGTGTTGATACACCTATAAACAATCAGGACAAAAAAGCCAAACGGTGTCAAATCTGGAACAGGGCCAACAGGCCACTTTGCAGCAATTAGACACTAGGAAGATGGGGAAGCTCAAGACAACTGACAATTGGGACAGAACATATAAAGAAATGTCTTTTTATTCCTTCAAAATGAAAGAATTTTTTTTTATGAATTAAAGAAAAAAATCAAAAACAAGTAAGACTAACTAAAGGAATAAATAAGGTTATATGACTGGTATTGCACAGTAGCCAGATTAAATGATTTGCTGATTATTTCAGATCTATGGAAAAAGCAACAAACACTGACCTCTAACAGCAGCCAGGGGCCTGGCTGATTAGCAGACTATCTTAATAAATTTATCTTTTAAATCACTTTGAGAAGAAATAACCTCAACATCAACATTGAGATTAAAAAAAAAACAGCTTAAGGAGATTTTACAGTCTCCTTTTTTTTCTAAAAAGAAGAAAGCATTTACATATACACAGGCTAAATATAGACACTCCTCCTCTTGCTACATCCCCCTTGAATCCTAATGTGCGTCCTAGGCACAGCAGTAGATTCACTCAATTTGACAGCTCCCAGAAAAGAAATTCATGATCACACGGCTGTCCTAGAATTAACAACAGGTCAGAGTAGGTGTATTATACAGAACTAGAGGTAATACCCCAAGACATACGTTCATAAACTAAATAAGACTCGAATTAACCTTTGATTTCAAGTAATACCCTCCTCACAGGAAAAAGGCATCTTACCATTCAAGCACTGAATGAGATCCCATAGTCAAGCAATGAAGATATTTGAGATAGTATTAAAAAAGTGTTTTTTTTTTTTTTCTAATAGCAAACTTCATATTAGATTTATAATCATGATAACTCTCCATGGCTATATAGCCTAGGACAAAGAAATCTCTAAAGATCGATATTTCCACCAAAGGATAGACAATGGATTTAAATTTGTCAGATTACTAATTTAAATTTGTCATTACTAATGACATGATTCAAGTGCTAAGAACCTAGATGTCGGCAGGAGCACAGACAGACCAACAGACCATACTTGTGTGTGTGAGGTGCTGGGTGGGCAATCAGAACCACACGGATGTGGCCAGGGGCCCTCTGCTTCAGGCACTGTCTTGCTGCTAATATATTGTACAGATAAAACTGTTCCTCCTCTTACATAATTAATCCTCAGCTTATGGTTATTTGTGAAATTATAATTAGCGTTCATGAAAATAATTCTGGTATCATAAATCCTGGAGAAGGATGCCACTAAATTAGCCTTGTTAAAGGTGGTGCTCGTATCATGGTTGATCTGTAGATAGTCTTAAAGAATGTCACTACTAGAAAAAAAAGCCTGAAGAAAATAAGTTGATGTAAAGATATTCTTAGTCTGTCCCTAACATTGTCTGAAGTTCTAGAAAGTTTCACCGAACAGGTCCACCTACATTAAGGACTAACAAGGAGATAAGACATAAAAGGCCACAGCTCAAACACAAGCTGCAGCCATACCCTGTTTAATGCTGATGGGTTGTTTTTCAGAACAGCCAGTGACAGACTGTCCCTTCTCTGCAGACTGACAGAACTGGACATTTAACAAGGGACAAATAGCTTGTGTGATCACTAAGAGGTTAAGGGCGTGTGACAGCAGCTTCCACTGCTCTGGGTACAATGGTTGCATTGAGTCCAGGATGCAGCTGACTGTCGAACACTAGATGAAAAACATACACAGATCACACTAACGCTGCCATGTGTTAGGCCTTCTAAAATAGGAAACAGATCTGGGGCTTTTGATTTAGCTTTATGTATCTCTTGTGATAAAGATGCCAGAGGACAACCCTCACATGAGCACACACTGAAATTGCAGAGCTCACTAAGAGAATTATCATCCAATACATATAGTCATTATTATGCAGTATACACACCCAATAAGGCTATAACTAATACGACTTTTTAATAGTGTGAAAAGGTAATCTGCATAGCCGGGAGGGGGGAAGGAAACCACGATCACTGTGTGCACAGACAGAAATCAGGGCACGGACAACTTCTCTCTGCATTTCTTCTGCTGCTGTAGCTGGCTGCCATTGCGACTAAGGGGCCAGCAGCAGATCATCTGCTGAAAGGTCACACTATTAATTATCACCCAGGCTTCAAAGGTATTAAATATCCAAGCATAAAATTCACAACAGTGGTAATACGTAGGCTTCTTTTACCCTGACACCAAGTAAAATCCAGCAGCCTTGCATTATTTACTCTTAACTAAATAATTTATTTTCCACTGCTATTCTTAAAACAAATCTAGATCACATTGAAGTTTTTCGGTTTAATGCAGCAACGGCAGCTGCTTTTGCAGCTTACGGTTTGACTGAAATACTGCTTTGCAGCATTTAATTCAGGGCTAGGCTCTTTGCATGCTGAACACCAAAGTCTACTACATAGTTTTTAATTCATTTGAAATACTCATGAAATGAAGATTTTTCTAATATTTATCAAAGTTCAATTGCATCTTTTTAATTAAAAGAAATATTTTTTAATTCACCTACATCAGTTAAAATCAACTTGAAACAAAAAGCTGGCAATTATTGCAACTTAAGCAGTCCCATATACAAGCCCATGCAATTCAATCACTTAGAGTTTATTAATTTGCAGTATTAGTGTCTTCACCTTCCTCAATTTAAATTATGTTATATTTGCTTTGACTTAAAACTCCATAAGGCTACACATTCTAAGAGCTCATTATTTGTATAAGCACCTCACCAAAATACATTCATATAAAAAATACAATCCAAAATACCCTTTTTCTTAACCACCACTAAGTGATGCAATCCTAAAAGTCAGTAATCTCATTGCCATTAAAACACCACATGATTCAGTGTCTGGTATCTGAGCAGTCTTATTTACCTGAACCTCACTTGTCCTCTGTTTGATGGTATCTTCTTTCTCCTTCAGGTCTTGCTCTACATTATTCTTTTCCCTAGAAGACCAGCAAACAATGCAAGAATACTTCAGAACATCAGCTACAGCAGGTACAGTTATCCAGCTTCCTAAACCTGTGTCTCTCTTTAAATACATGGTGAAACATTAAACACAGAAAAGAGGTAGGGGATTTCTGCTTCCCAAATTATTTACAAGACAGAAGCCTACATAAGTGCTCTGCATTAAAAAAATAAAATGTCTTTTCATCCAACTGCACTTCAGTGATAAGAATGGCTCAAAAATGGAAGGGGGCGGGAGGAGAAATCAATGAAATACCGTCTTCAGTGATCTCACTGTTGCTATGGAGCACTTGCCTAATGAAAACTGCTGGGAAAAAGGGGGAGGGATTGCATCAGATTCTGCCTATTAACCCCTGCAAACACTGCAATTCCTACGCTGTGAGCAGCGAGGAGATATTTCTAGGAGGCCAAGCTAGCTGATTAATTAACCTTGCTTATCAGGTTTTAGATATATTTGTGGGTTAAGCTGAGTCAGAAGAGACATTAGGTTGCAGTATCGGTATGTGCTTAGAAACTCCATACATAGTTATTTGCTGTGTCATGTCGTCCATCCCTATAGACGTTTGTTTGAGGCTTAAAGTGATTACTGTCGACAAGGAAATTATCACCAATAAATTCTTCACAGTCAAAGATAACAATAGCTTTAAGAAATGAAAAAGGAAAGGAAAAAGGGGAAAAAATGTAGACAAGCAATTTAGGAAATGTTAGTTTAAAAAATTGCTTTTCTCTAGACAGAACACACATTTCTCCTTTCACAGAAGCAGAAAAGCACTAGGTTTTACACAGTTGTAACCGTAACTTTTGTATTGATTATTCTCTAAGGGGATGCTTACTTTTACTAAAAAGTTTCATAATTAAATTAATACACATATTACAAGGTAACATTTGTTTTATATGGTAAGCCTAACATATCCAAACTGTGAAAAGCTATTAAGTGATATTACTAAAATATCATTAAAATTAACAAAGAATGGTAATCAATACAAAATTAGTGTTATATGCTCTTATCTAAAAACAATTAAAAATAGTCCCTTTCTGTCCCCCAAAGGGCAAGCTCCAATACCTCCCAAACACGGGAAGATTGAGCAAAGAACTATAGTCAGATAGAATAAGAAAACCCGAAGTACTGGTCCTGGACAAAGGAAAATGAGTGGAATGTAAAGAGCCTGCAAATATCCACTCCTCCCAAACCGGAATGCACCTTTGTTTCAAAAAAAAGGCAACATGGAGGTCTACTCTATTCATAAACTCTTTTGAATGCTTCCATTTCTTCTACAAACTAGTTGGTATAGTCCTGTATAATGCTGTTCAATGCTCATAACAGCAAATACCAAAAAAAGGCAACAAATAATTGATTTATTGGTTAGGACAGACTTCCTGGCTTATTATTCCCCATACCAACACTCGAAGAAAAATAAAAATAAAAACAGAAGAAAACTTCTGGTCTTGCCAACAAAGAACACTTGAAACCAACTTCAATCAATTTTCCTACATATTTTTAAAGGAATTAGGTCAGGAGAACCTCATAACAAATCAATCAAAGGCAATTACTTTAAAAAAGCATAGATATTTCATGATTTACAAGCAAATGATCACAGCAAACCCAGAAAATTTATACTAATTTGTGAATGGAGTATAATCATTTGTGAATGGGAGTCATTACAAACGTTTGTGACAGCTGACAATTGAAGAGCTTCAAGTCCACTGATGCATTCTAGCCAAATAGGAGACAAGCCTGTCCAGGCTTATTCGTTGCCAACACACAGATCTACATTAGCTACAAGAGCTAGAAAAAAAATCATGGTCCTTTTCTACAATTAATGATGGACGACTGGAGACAGAACTAGTAGCATCATCTTGCCACACATTCCTACTTTTCCGTACTTCTGTACATGCAGGAATACATACTGAAGTGCTTCAGCTTGGCAATATTGGAGGAAAAGGTTCAG